>LR750297.1:0-314024 GCA_902729485.2 Mus minutoides | reverse complement strand
CCCAGGCATTGGTATATTTTCCCCCGAGACAGCTATATCCGGGCCCTTTCAGCACCATGTTGCTGGCATATGCTATAGTGTCTATGTTTGGTGGCTGATTGTGGGAAGACTCCCATCTTAATCACCTAGAGCTGAGTATTTTAGTGGTATCAAGTTCACTTCCTGTGTTGAACAGCCACTATACCACTGTGTATCCCTGTAGTGTAAAGGTCATTCTTGGGAGCTGGGCGTGGGGTGTGGAATGTGGCTCTTTACCCTTTTTGCTCTCAAATGACATTTTATCTAGCCCATTTTAGCTCTTGAATAAATAAAACGGAGACCTGGTACTTTTGTTAAAAGGCTGCACACACTAAACTGGGCAGGTTCTGAGCTAGTCCAACCCTCTATGCTTCCTCCTTCCCATCCACATGGTCCTTTACTGGCATCTGAGTCTTTGCCTGGCTCACTCTGGTCCATGTGTGTCCTCATGGCTGCTCTCTTGTAGCAAGCAGTCTCTCGTGGCAAATTCTCCTGATTCAGCCAAATGGTCTCTCCACACCTCATTCTCTCCTCTCCTCTTCTGTCTCTTTCTGGGACCCTCCTGCCACCCTGACTGGAATTGAAAGTCCCACCCGATCCTCTTCTGCCCAGTTAATTGGCTGATAAGCTCTTTATAAACCATAATCAGAGGTAATGGGAAATAATTTTTATATAACGCCGTGCCATGAGATGCCTGACCATAACAGTGTCTGGACTGTGACCAGATGTTTGGGCATAGAAATCAGCACCTGAACACACAGTGCACAGAATCATCTCCCAACTCTGTAGTCTTCTCATCTGGTAGAATTGAAACTCTACCTATGAGGCAACTCTTCATTCCCCTCTATAGCTTCTGGGGTCCCCTGTTATCACCATAGACATGGCACAGAAGTGGGCTCATTCACTATTTTTGGTTTGATTTATCCCACCCAGTGGAGATCCTTAGGGACCTTCCACACTGTAGAAGAGGTTAGCATTTCTGTCTTTCTCAAGGCTCTGTACTGTTTCATTGTATATATACAAGACATATTGTCTATCTATTCATCAGCTCACCACTACTTGGTGCTTTAGCTACTGTCATTAATGCTATGGGATTAAAGGTGTTTGAAGGGATCCAATCCATCATGGCAGAAAGAGCCACCATTTGGGAGAATCCCACAAACACATACACAAACACCACCATGGCATTTACTGCATCACGAGGCTTCTGGTCATACTGCATCTGTATTCAAGGAGAGAAAGGAGAGTCGACAAAAGAGAGAGGGAACAAGAGACAGAAGGAGGAATGCTATTTTATAAATTATTTGTCTTGTATCTTAGTCCCAGCAAAACCAGTAGACAGCAGTTTCCAGGTTCCCTGTGCCATCAGCAAGCTTTTCCCTGGTTGTCTTTTTGATAGCAGGCATCCTAGCGGGTGTGCAGCGCTGTCTTGGTTTGTATTCAGCAGATGGTTGGTGCAGTGGTGCCTCTCTTCAGGGCTCATTGCATGTTTGTATATCTTAGTTGGGAAAATATAATTTTAATTCATTGGCCCACTTACAATAGGGTTATTGTTGAACTTACTGAGTCTCTGTTTTGAGAGTTGATACCCTGTGAGGCACATGATTTTCAGATACTTTGTGTGTCGCCTGTCTAGAGTATTGGTAGCATGTCGAATGGGCTTTTAATTAGTGTATAAGGTAATGAACGCCATGGTGGCATTTGTATAAGTATGTTTTTGTGGTGTTCTCCCAAATGAAAGCTCCTTCTACCTTCATAACTCTCTCTTGCTCTAATGTTCCTTATCTTTCAATCTCTTTCCTTTTATAGTTTTCTTAATACTTTCATTTCCTCCATCACACACATGCACTTACACATACATGTGTATAAGCATACACATACAAGTATATTGTGTAAATTGAAAGCTAGATTCTGAACATGAGAGAAATTGTATGATGTTACGTTTTGGGTATCTTTTCCTTGCTCTGATGATACTTTTAGTTCCATCCATTTGCCTGCAGATGCCACGCTTCAATTCTCCTTGATAACAACATGAAATATCCCGTGTGTACATATACCACATTTCTTTCCCTTCATTTGTTGCTGGACATACAGGTTTGGTTCATGCGGTGGTTTGAATGTAATGTCCTTCCATGGTCTCAGGCATTTGAAAACTCGGTTCCATGTTGTGTGTCTGGGGAAGCTGAGGAGGCAGGGCTTTACTGTAGGAAATAGGTCACTTACAGTGGGCTGTGAGAGTTTAAAGACATTGTTCTCAGGTTTGCTCTCTCTGCTTTATGCTTGTCGTGTAAGATGTAGGCTCTCAGCTTAGTCCATTCACCATATCTGCCTATCAATATGTTTCCAACATGATGGTGATAGACTCTTATCCTAGAATTGTTAGCTCAAACCCCAAACCAAACCAAACCAAACCAAACCAAACCAAACCAAACCAAACCAAACCAAACCAACCGACCAACTAACCAACCAAACAAAGCTTTAGTTGTATAAATTGCCCTGCCTATGGTGCTTTATCATAGCAATAGAAAGGTAACTAAGACGGAACTCTTCTCCTGGCCTCTTAAGCCTTCAACATGTAGGCTGATGTGGAACACTTTGGATTCAAAACATAACAGTTCTTAACAGGTTTTGTGCTTCTGAAAGTTGGTCCACTCTAACTACATTATCCAGTTTGCTTGGCAAAAGGTTGTCCCTACATTCTTATTTCTGTGGGGTTTTTTTTGGGGGGGGGTTGTTTGTTTGTTTGTTTGTTTTTCTTGATTTTTTTTTTTTGAGACAGGGTTTCTCTGTGTAGTCCTGGCTGTCTTGGAACTCACTCTGTAGACCAGGCTGGCCTCGAACTCAGAAATCTGCCTGTCTCTGCTTTCCAAGTGCTGAGATTAAAGGCATGTGCCACCACTGCCTGGCTACATTTTTATTTCTGTATAGTTATTAGTAATGTTCTGATTTTTCATTTCTGATTGTGCTTATCTGAACTAAACATTTAAAACATATTACTTGCAATAGAAAGTTTTGTCAAGTTTGCTCTTTTAAAAAGAAACTCAACATTTGGTTTTATTGACTTTATTGTTTCTATTTTGTCTCTATACTCTAGTTTTTGATTCCTTATTCCTACTAGTTTTAGGTTGGTTTGTTGTCCCTTAATTTTCTCTCTCTCTCTCTCTCTCTCTCTCTCTCTCTCTCTCTTTACTTTTGAGATTTATTTTATTTTATTTTTTTAAACAATTTTTAAAATTAGATATTTTTTTCATTTACATTTCAAATGCTATACTGAAAATCTCCTATACCCTCCCCCACCCTGCTCCCCTACTCACTCACTCCTGCTTCCTGGTCCTGTCATTCCCCTGTACTGGGGCATATAAAGTTTGCAAGACCAAGAGGTCTCTCCTCCCAATGATGACTGACTAGGCCATCTTCTGCTACATATGCAGCTAGAGACATGAGCTCTGGAAGTACTGGTTAGTTCATATTGTTGTTCCTCCTATAGTGTTGCCGACCCCTTCAGCTCCTTGGATACTTTCTCTAGCTCCTCCATTGGGACCCTGTGTTCCATCCAATAGATGACTGTGAGCATCTCCTTCTATATTTGCCAGGCACTGGCATAGCCTCACAAGAGACAGCTATATCAGGGTCATGTCAGCAAAATCTTGCTGGCATATGCAATAGTGTCTGCATTTGGTGGCTGATTACGGGATAGATCCCTGGGTGGGGTAGTCTCTGGATGGTCCTTCCTTCTGTCTCAGCTCCAAACTTTGTAACTCCTTCCATGGGTATTTTGTTCCCCATTCTAAGGAGGAATGAAGTATCCACATTTTGGTCTTTATTCTTCTTGATTTTCATGTGTTTTGCAAATTGTATCTTGGGTATTCTAAGTTTCTAATATTCACATATCAGTAAGTGCATATCATGTTAGTTCTTTTGTGACTGGGTTACCTCACTCAGGATGTAGTTGGAGCCATGGACCTACCCATGTATGCTCTTTGGTTGGTGGCTTAGTCCCTGGGAGCTTGGGGGGGGGGCATGTGTCTGGTTAGTTGATATTGTTGTTCTTCTTATGTGCAGTCCCCTTCAGCTTCTTCAGTTCTTCCCTTAACTCTTCCATTGGGGTCCCTAGGCTCAGTCTGATGGTTGGCTGTGAGTATCTGTGTCTGTCTTAGTCATGTGCTGGTGGAGGCTCCTGTATGGGAGTATTTCTTGGCATCAGTAATAGTGTCAGGGTTTGGCTTTGCACATGGGATGTATCCCAAGGTGGGGGTTGTCTCTGGATGGCCTTTCCTTCAGTCTCTGCTCCATTTTTTGTCCTTTCATTTCTTTTAGACAGGAATGATTCTGGGTTAAAAATTTTGAGATGGTTGGGTGGCACCATCCCTCAACTGGGGGCCCTGACTCTTTACTGGGGGTGGTCTCTTCAGGTTCTATCTCACCTCTGTTGGGTATTTCAGCTAATGTCATCCCCATTGGGTCCTGGGAACTTCTTACTTTCCTGGCATCTGGGACTTTCTAATATTTTTCCATACCCCCCACCACACACTGCTACATATTACTATTTATTTTCCTGATTCTCTGGAGTTCTCTCCTGTCTCTTCCCATACCTGATCCTGCCTTCCTTTTTCCCTCCCCTCCTCTCTCTTTCCCATGTTCCACCGATGATTATTTTGTTCTCCCTTGTAAGTAGGATTAAAGTGATCACACTTTGGTCGTCTTTCTTGTTATGCTTCATATGGCCTGAGAGTTATATTGTGGATATTCTGAGCTTTGGGCTAATATCCACTTACCAGTGAGTATATATGTTGAACATTTCTTTAGGTGCTTCTCAGCCATTTGAGATTCCTCAGTTGAGAATTCTTTCTTTAGCTCTATACCCCATTTTTTAAACAGGATTATTTGGTTCTCTGGAGTCTAATTTCTTGAGTTCTTTGTATATATTGGATATTAGCCCTCTATTGGACGTGGGGTTGTTAAAGATCCTTTCCCAATCGTTGGTTGCTGTTTTGTCTTATTGACAGTGTCCTTTGCCTTACAGAAGCTTTTTAATTTTATGAGGTTCCATTTGTAAATTGTTGATCTTAGAGTATAAGTCATTGATATTCTGTTCAGGAAAATTTCCTCTGTGCTGATATGTTTGAGGTTCTTCCCCATTTTCTGTTCTATTAGATTCAGTGTATCTGGTTTTATGTGTAGGTCATTGATCCACTTGGACTTGAGATTTGTACAAGGAGATAAAAATTGATTGATTTGCATTCTTCAACATGCTGACCACCAGTTGAACCAACACCATTTGTTGAAAGTGCTGTCATTTTTTTCCACTGGATAGTTTAACTTCTTTGCCAAAGATCAAATGATCATAGGTATATGGGTTTATTTCTGCCTTCAGTTCTATTCCATTGATCTATCTGTCTGTGTACCAATACTGTGTGGTTTTTATCATTATTATTCCATAGTAGGGCTTGAGGTAAGGAATGGTGATTCCCCTAGAAATTCTTTTATTGTTGAGAGTTTTTTCACTATCCTGGGTTTTGTTATTTCAGAAAAATTTGAGAATTGCTCTTTCCATTTCTGTGAAGAATAGTTTTGGGATTTTGATGGGGATTACATTGAATTTGTAGATTGCTTTTGGTAAGATGGCTATTCTTACTATGTTAATCCTGCTAATCCATGAGCATAGGATATGTTTTCATCTTCTGAGACCTTTGATTTCTTTCTTCAAAGACTTGAAGTTCTTGTCATACAGATATTTCACTTGCTTGGTTAAAGTCACATCAAGATATTTTATATTTGTGACTATTGTGAAGGGTGTTGTTTCTCTAATATCTTTCTCAGCCCCTTTATCCTTTGTGTAGAGGAAGACTATTGATTTATTTGAGTTAATTTTATATCCAGCTATTTTGCTGAAGTGTTTATCAAGTCTAGGAGTTCCATGGTAGAATTTTTGTGATGGCTTTTATATATTATCATATCATCCACAAATAGTGATATTTTGAGTTCTTCCTTTCCAATTTGCATCATTTTGACCTCCTTTTGTTGTATAATTACTCTAGCTAGAACTTCATGTACTATTTGAAAAAATAGGGAGAGAGTGGGCAGCCTTGTCTTGTTCCTGATTTTAGTGGGATTGCTTCAAGTTTCTCTTCATTTAATTTGATGTTTGTTGTGATCATAAAAAGAGAAAGAGCTGTAAGAATATGTTCTGGTGGGGTGTGGGGGAAGGGGTGCACTGGCAGGCCCATGCCCAGGCATCCCTTCCCTTTGAGGGACCAGACACACACCTGTATAGTACATAATAGAGTTTATTTAGGGCATGGGGAGGGGAGCTGAAAGAATATTAGAGGCAGAGAAAGGCACACACACAGAGGATAGAGAAGTGGAGACTGGCCATGACCATGTAGAGAGAGGGGAAAGGGAATGGAAGAGAGGGCCAAGCCTACCTGGCTATTGCCAGGTAACTGTGGGGAGGAGCATACCTGGCTATTGCCAGGAACTATGGGGGTGGAGTTTAGATAGAATACCAACGATGTTGGCTATTGGTTTGCTATATATTGCTTTTATTATGTTTAGGTATGTGCCTTGAATTCCTGATCTTTCTAAGACTTTTAACACGACTGGGTATCTTGTCAAAGATTTTTTTTTTCAGCATCTAATGAGATGGTCATGCAGGGTTTTTTTTTTTTTTTTGAGTTTTTATAGTGGATTATTTTGATGTATTCCCATATATTGAACCATCCCTGCATTCATGGGATGAAGCCTATGTATAATGGTGAATGATCATTTTGATGTGTTCTTGGATTTGGCTTGCAAGAATTTTATTGAGTAGTTTTCATTGATATTCATAAAGAAAATTGTTCTGAAGTACTCTTTCTTTGTTATGTCTTTGTGTGGTTTAGGTATCACTGTAACTGTGGATTCATAGAACAAATTAGGTAGTGTTTCTTCTGTTTCTATTTTGTGGAATAGTTTGAGAAATTTTTGTTATTGGGTCTTCTTTGAATGTCTGATAGAATTTTGCACTGAAACCATCTATTCCGGGTCTTTTCTTTTCTTTTCTTTTTTTTTTGGTTGGGAGACTTTTAATGTCTGCTTTTATTTCCTTAGGGATTATGGGACTGTTTATCTGATCCCAACTTAACTTTGGCACCTGGTATCTGTCTAGAAATTTGTCCATTTCATCCAGGTTTTCCAGTTTTGTTAAGTAAAGCCTTTTGTAGTAGGATCTGATGATGTTTTAGATTTCCTCAGGTTCTGTTGTTATGTCTCCCTTTTCATTTTTGATTTTGTTAATTAGGCTACTGTCCCTGTGCCCTCTAGTTAGTTTGGCTAAGGGTTTACCAATCTTGTTGATTTTCTCGAAGAACCAGCTCTTAGTTTTATTGATTCTTTGTATAGTTCTCTTTGTTCCTACTTGGTTGATTTCAGTCCTGAGTTTGATTATTTCTTGCCATCTACTCCCCTTGGGTGAATTTGCTTCTATTTGTTCAAGAGCTTTCAGAAGCTGCTAGTATAGGATCTCTTCAATCTCTTTACCAGGGCATTATTATCATATTAGTGCTATGAATTTCCCCCTTAGCACTGTTTTCATTGTGTCCCATAAGTTTGGATATGCTGTGCCTTCATTTTCATTAAATTCTAAAAGGTCTTTACATTCTTTCTTTCCTGACCAAATTATCATTGAGTAGAGAGTTGTTCAGCTTATATGAGTATGTGGGTTTTCTTTAGTTTTTGTTGTTATTGAAGACCAGCCTTAGTCTGTGATAATCTTATAGAGTGGGTGGGATTAATTCAATCTTCTTGTTCTCTTGAGGCTTGTTTTTTCATATGGTCAGTTTTGGAGAAGGAACCATGAGGTGCTGAAAGAAGGTATATTCTTTTGTTTTAGAGAGAAATGTCCTGTAGCTGTCTGTTAAATCTTATTTGGTTCATAACTAACTTCTGTTAGTTTCACAGTGTCTCTGTTTAGTTTCTGTTTCCATGATCTGTCCATTGGTAAGAGTGTGGTGTTGAAGTCTCCCACTATTATTGTGTGATGTTCAATGTGTGGTTTCAACTTAATTAATTTTTTTTTATAAATGTGGATGCCCTTGCATTTGGGTCATAGATATTCAGAATTGAGAATTCTTCTAGGTAGATTTTTCCTTTGATGAGTATGAAGTATCCTTCCCCATCTTTTTTGATAACTTTTAGTTGAAAGCCTATTTTATTGGATATTAGAATATCTACTCCAGGTTGTTTCTTGGGACCATTTGCTTGGAATTTTTACTCTGAGGTAGTGCCTGTCTTTGTTACTTAGGTGGGTTTCCTGTATGTGGGTCCTGTTTATGTATCCAATCTGTTAGCCTATATCTTTTTATTGAGGAATTGAACCCATTGATGTTGAGAGATATTAAAGACCAATGATTGTTGCTTCCTGATATTTTGTTGTTGTTGTTGTTGTTGTTAGAGGTAGAATTATGTTTGTGTGGCTATTTTTCTTTTGGATTTGTTGTGAAAAGATTAATCTCTCAGTTTTTCTAGGGTGTAGTTTCCCTCCTTGTGTTGGAGTTTTCCTTCTATTATCCTCTGCAGGGCTGGTTTAGCAGAAAGATATTGTTTAAATTTGGATTTGTCATAGAATATCTTTGTTCCTCCATCTATGGTAACTGAGAGATTTGCTGGGTAGAGTTGTCTGGGCTGGTACTTGTGTTTGACCAGCATCTTTTAGCTTTCATAGTCTCTGTTGAGAAGTCTGGTGTAATTCTGATAGGTCTGCCTTTATGTTACCTGACCTTTTTACCTTGCCATTTTTAATATTCTTTCTTTGTTTAGTGCATTTGGTGTTTTGATTATTATGTAGTGGAGAAATTTATTTTCTAGTCCAATCTACTTGGAGTTCTGTGGGCTTCTTGTATGTTTATGGCATCTCTTTCTTTAGGTTAGAGAAGTTTTCTTCTATGGTTTTGTTGAAGGTGTTTACTGGCCCTTTGAATTGGAAATCTTCACTCTCTTCTGTACCTATTATTCTTAGGTTTGATCTTTTTATTGTGTCCTGGATTTACTGGATGTTTTGGGTTAGGAGCTTTTTGCACTTTGTATTTTTTTTTTTTTGACTGTTGTATCACTGTCTTCTATGGTATCTTCTGCCCTGGAGATTCTCTCTTCTAGCTTTTGTATTCTGTTGGAGATACTTGTATCTGTGACTCCTGATCTCTTTCCCAGGTTTTCCATTTCCAGAGTTATCTCCCTTTGTAATTTCTTTATTGTTTCTGTCTCCATTTTTAGATCCTGGATGGTTTTTGTTCAATTTCTTTTCCTGTTTGATTGTGTTTTTCTGTATTTCTTTAAAGGATTTATGTGTTTCCTCTTAAGGGCTTTTACCTGTTTACCTGTGTTTTCTTATAATTCTTTAGGGTAGTTATTTATGTCCCCCTTAAGGTCTTCTATCATCTTCATGAGATGGGACTTTATATCAGAATCTTGCTTTTTAGGTGTGCTAAAAGTAGGTATTCAGGGCTCGCTGTGATGGGAGAACTGGGTTCTGATGTTGCCAAGTAGCCTTGGTTTCTGTTGCTTATGTTCTTGTGCTTGCCCCTTGCCATCTAGTTATCTCTGGTATTAACTGGCCTTGTTGTCTCTGACTGGAGCCTGTCCCTCCTGTGAGCCTGGTTGTATTGGACCTCCTTGGGTCAGGCTGTCTGTGGGTATGGGACAGGGTCTGGCACACCTGATCTGTGACCCTGACTATGGCAGACCTCCTGGGAGTCAAGCTGACTCTGGGTGTTGGTAGGGTGGGGGGCAGTGCTGGAGCTCATCTTCTATTCCCTGGTACAGTTATGGACAGGAAGGAAGGTGTGTCTCTCTGGCAGGGCAGGAGGTCCTGTGTCTTCTCGGCCCCAGGGGGAATGGGTCGTTCCCAGTTAAGTTAGGTATTGAGGCTGGGGTTGGAGGGGTCACCTGTGAGCCTGGTGGTGTTAGAACTCCTGGAGGGTGGGGAGGTCAAAGACCAAAGGATCTGCTCCTGGGTATAGTTGTGACGAGAAATATATATATATATGAAGATCTGTTGCTTATTTGACTTCTCTTAAATAAATTCCTTTGTACTGTTACTTTCCCCATTCTCTATCACTTGCTTTTTTCCCCCTTTATGTGGTAGTTTGAATAAAAGTGTTTTGCATAGACTCATGTGATTGAATGCTTGGCCCATGGAGAACAGCCCTGTTTGGAAGTGTGGCCTTCCTGGAGTAGTTGTGGCCTTGTTGAAAGAAGTGTGTCTTTCAGGTCTCACATGCTCAAGCTATGCCCAGTGTAGCACACAATTGCTTCTGCTGCTTGAGGGTCAAGATGTAGACCTTTCGGCTCCTTCTCTAGCACAGTGTCTGCCTGCATGCTGCCATGTTTCCCGCCATAGCAATAATAGACTAAACTTCTGGATCTGTAAGCCAGCCCCAGTGAAATGTTTTCTTTTCTAAGGGTTGCCATGGTCATGGTGTCTGTTCATAGCCAAGCATCCTTAGCTGAGACACTTTATTTGCCTTGTGTAGTCTACCACATTTATAGATCAGGGTCTGATGAGTCAGCTTTGATGTTGATCTCTGTGTTTATTACTTTTTGTAATGCTTCTACAAAGTATCTAACTGAGGCACATTGAAAGATGGGTTCCTTTTTGGCTCACATAGCCTGGCATGGTAAGGAAGAGGCACAGTTGCAGTTAGTTGCACTGCATCTGTGACAGGAAGCAGAGAGTACTGGCTGCTTTTCATTAACTTCCTTCCTTCCTTCCTTCCTTCCTTCCTTCCTTCCTTCCTTCCTTCCTTCCTTCCTTCCTCCCTCCCTCCCTCCCTCTCTCTCTCTCTCTCTCTCTTTCTTTCTTTCTTTCTTTCTTTCTTTCTTTCTTTCTTTCTCTCTTGCCTCTGTGTGCTGATCCCTGGGAAATGCTCCTCAGGAGTTCTTTGAGAGGAGAACCCTCTTGTCCATGTTCTGTGCTTAGGCTTTCTCCTTCAGAGGTGAGCTTGACTGGAAAGATCCAAATTTTTAAAAGTGAGGCCTTTCCCTTGGGAAGCCTTCCCTGTTGTGCCAGTTTGGAGTGAGAGATTTCGAGGTGATGGTGCTAATCTTTAGGAACTTAGGTCCTCCCCTAGAAGTGCTTGCCTAGTTCTGCCTCTGCCTGCATCATTAAATCTTTCCCTGCACTGACAAACAGCATGTCTTCCAATTCTGCCTTCTGCTCTTTCTAACTTTAGCCAGGGTACAATAAACAGTAACCATAACACACAGCCTGAATGCCCTTGTCTTACTGTGTCTTCTAACAAGCAAATGAGTCTGTCACTACAGAATTTAGATTCAACTGAGTGTTCAGAAATGAACAGAATGTATCTGGAATGTTTGCCATAATATTATAGGAACCCGTAGCCAAGTTCCTAATCACAGTCCTTGCAGTCTTTTAAAATCTCACGAGCCAGGTCCCCATTGCCCACACTCCTCTCAGCACTCTGAGCTTCAAAATTCCTACCAGAATGTCATTCTTAGCCCTGCCTCTAACATCCCAAGGATCTTCCAGCTCCCAGCTCCCAGGTTCTTCCATATCCCTCCTGTGGGTCACTTTTAAAGGCCTACAGACAACCTTATATCAACAATAACTCCATTTCTGGTGTCAACTTTGTATGCTAGTTACTTTTGATGAAAGCTCGTCACAAAGATGATGTATCTGTAAGCTCTCACTCACTGCAATCATATAGCCTCCTTCCATGTGTGATGAAAACTGACATCACCACCTACCTTTCTAAGAGGACTTCTTAAGATAGCTGATTTGAAATTAAGACTCAGAAGTCTTTGTATGATTTACAATCAGTAGGCACGAAGCTCATTGCAATGTATAACTATTACTATTTTGCTTGACTATATTCTCATAGGTTCGAATCCTAATTATGGGTAATCTGACTTCTGATTTTTCTAAAAGTATCTTGTGTTTGGTCCATGCTTTCAATTTCACAGTCTGACTGACTATTTTTTTTTCTCATCTTTGTCTTGCTTTGCTTCAGTTTTGTATGGGAGCAGAATGCAAAGAAATTAGATTTTTCGTTGATTCTAGCAGTTGCGATTCTTCTAGAGATTGCAACGACCATGGGGTAAGTATTTATCTCAGCAATATAGCTTTAGCAATCCAATAAGAAGGCACTATAATCAACTTGAGGTTTTTGCTAATTTTATTGTGTATTGTGTCATTTATCAAATTTATTATATTATATATTATATTAATTGCATTTTACTTTATTATATCATGTATTATACAACACATAACAATGATTACATATTGTAAATATAATAAATATGTTATATTTACTATATTTGTTATAATTTGTAACTCCAGCCTTCGCTTCTTAAGGAACTTGCCAACTAGTCACAGAATATAGTTCTGGGTATGTAAAATGTTTGGTGAATATGTGGAGTGGAGAATTTCAGAGAGTACATCCTTGTATAGACACAGAACTATACAATCCTTTGCTTATAGGGACACGGCAAGAGGCAGTAAACCGATGCTGTCAGAAAGTCATTGCCAGCCTTACTAGAATCTGGGATGTCCTGTGAAGCTAGACAGTCTTAAGTGACAAGACAACTAGCTGGATGTCAATGGCAGCTGTAGTACGTGGGTGTGGTTATAGGGAAGTTGAAAAAATAGGTAAAAAACTGAAAAAGATAATTTAGCTACAGAAACTTAAATATATCCTCTAAAGTATGGACAATTATAAGAGGAAACTTAGTGAATTTGTACTTAAACTAAATTTCCCAGAATGCAGTGCTAAATGGTACTGAGTTCTTTGTTTTAATTTGTGCAGGTTTGCAACAATTTTCAGCATTGCCATTGTGATAAAGGATATAACCCTCCTTTTTGTGATGAACATAAGGGACAGTTTGGAAGCATTGATGATGGACATAAATATTATGTTGAAGGTTAGCATTCTTTAAATTTTATTTATTAAATATAGTGTGTCAGAGGAAAAATTAAAGGTCCGAGTCTTTATTACATAGTAACTAATGTAGCAAACAGGACTTTCATAGGGTTAAGAAACATGGACCATACAGTTGCTTAGATGTTTTTTTCCTACTAGTACTGAGATTGAACATTAAGATCAAAACAGTGTCAGCAATTTTAATTTTCAAGTTGGAGTAATGGTAGTAGCCCCTAATGATCATAGAAATGCTTCCCAGATAATTCTTCTTTTAAAGGATAGGGCATGTTTGTAGATGATGGCTTTCCTGTCCCTTATTGTTCCCTTTGGCTCAAACTGACAATGTCTCTGCTGGCATAATTCTGTCTCCTCTGGTCTAATCCCACATTCCTGGTTTCTTCAGAGATGGCTGATTAAATCCAAGATTCCCATTATACATACATACATATATACATACATACATACATACATACATACATACATACATACATACGTGTATGTATACACACACACATGATTTTTCTAAGAATTCTTTAGTATCCTTTAGAGAGCACAACTTCTTTCTCAAATATGAGTATTTCTTTTTTGAATTGACTTCTTTCATCTGTCTTTGGACTCTTGGATTTTGCCCTAAGCAATCTGGAGGGTATATACTTCAACTTCAACATTTTCATTTAGAATCTCCTCTGGTAAATATTCATTTGCAAGGCTTGGAAAATTCCATCCTTTACAAGCCATTAAAGTCCAGTTTAGCTAAGAGTTGTGCCAGCGACAGTGCTTCACTGAAGGCTAGCATGCTCTTTGTTTCTGTCTGAGATGCCACTAGACTGACTTTTATATCAGTGAGTTGCCACAGTGTTCTATCCTTGATTCCTTGATTCTTTATATCGTTTCTTTCTTTCTTTCTTTTTTTTTTTTTTTTTTTTTCCCCGAGGCAGAGTTTCTCTGTGTAGCCCTGGCTGTCCTGGAACTCACTCTGTAGACCAGGCTGGCTTCAAACTCTGAAATTCGCCTGCCCACCTGCCTTTCGAGTGCTGGGATTAAAGGCGTGCGCCACCACGCCTGGCAGCTTTATACGGTTTCTAAGAAGAAGCAGACTTCCACACAATTTCTCCCCTCCACTCACCCCCATCAGTCCTCATTAGAATAATTTTCAAATGCAATTGCACCAGCAGTCCTTTCGTGTCAGTAGATGTATCTCCTAGCCTGCCTCTCACTACCACTCCAGCTTTGCTCTTGCCCTGCTTCAGCGCTGTGTCCACACTCGCAAGTATTCCTTGGGACAACAACTTTATTCTAAGTACCAAAACTGTGCTTGTTGGGCTTCTTTGAACAAGCAGAAGGAACAGTTATGCGTGAAGATAGAAGAACTGATTTTCCACCCTTGGTATACTTGAAACTGGCTCACAGTATTATGTAGACTACATAGTCCTTTAGATCTACAGGGTATGTTGATAAACTAGAAAGGAATTAAATAAATCTTTGTAATTGCCTTACCATCTAGAAAATTACCAGGTTGCATATTAATTAGTATGTTGTATATACATGAATATTTTACACACACACATAATAAAAAAGAGGGCTGCAGAGATGGCTCAGGGGTTAAGAGCACTGACTGCTCTTCCAGAGGTCCTGAGTTCAATTCCCAGCAATCACACGGTGGCTCACAACCATCTGTAGTGGGATCCTAGTGTGTCTGTTTGAAGAAAGCTACAGTCTTAAGATGAGCTACAGTGTGCTCATATACATAAAATAAATAATTCTTCTAAAAAAGAGGGCATGAGTTTGAAAGATAACAAGGAGGACTTGGGAGGGCTTGAAGGACAGAAAGAGAAAAGGAGATGGTGCAACTATACTCTCAAAAGGGAAAAAGTAATTTAAGAAACACCTAACACTTCAATAATATAGATTGGTCTAATTTTAATGTTTTTTAAAAAATTATTCTGTAGTATATATGAATGAGGTGTTTAGTGTTGGAGAATAGTTCTTGTAATGATATATTTTTTACTTTTCCATTTGGTTAATAAAATCTCAAGACACAATTTAAAGCTGGTGTTTTTTCCCCTTCTAGATGGTAAAAGCTATACGCAGCGAAGTCACAGTAATCTTCCAAAACGACGGCTTCAGCTCATTCTCTATATAGCTCTACCCTTACTGGTGATTACTTCAGCTGTAGTTATAAAGCAAAGCAAACTGAGTCGCGTATGTGACAGAGAAAGAAGTGAAAGCAACAGGTACCTATTAGATATGCACATATGTTTACTATTATCATATCAGATGAGTCAAAACAAAATGATGGTCTTCATTAAATGTAAGATTACAGGCAATGCAATGTGAAGAGAGGCATAGGCACACATTGCAAAATGGGTTGATTTCCATCCCTAACATCACTAATTTCATCACCAGCATCCCTGAGAAAGACAGCATTGCTGTAGGCATCTTAGAGGCAAGTTTAGCCTTTTAGTTCACTGGTCCCATCAATTAGCCATGTTGTCCTGTTGTTAGGTTTACATCATGAAGAACCATAATATTAAAATAAAAAGAAAAGCCACAGTCTAAATTTATTATCCTAACTATTTGTGTGACTTATTCACATGGTAATTGGGTGAATTCTTGATAGCATCAGACCGACAGACAAGAGACAACATGATCACACTTAGCTTCCAAAAACTCAAATTTTATGTTACAAGTTTTGAATGCAAAACTATGATGATACCCTGATCAACTGACACAGCCTCTGTATACTTGTAGTGATTTTTGATAACTGTATAAGCATGAAATGAAGAAGGCTTTCCAATGTATCCCAGATCTCTAGGAACATATATTTAATAAGTAAAATCATCGTATTCTCTGGCACCAGTTACAGAGATCGCTAACGTTATGTTCACCTCTAATGTTTACTTCATAGTATTTTGCCATAATATTTTCCTCTGGTTTTACTTTTTCAGAATTTATAAGAAGATTCAACAGAAACATTCTTCACGATAAGGGGAAAGCATATTTAAAAATAAAAAGAGAAAATAACAGATTTTTAAAAATAGAACTATAGATTTACTTCACAGACAGAGTAAAAATAATTATTAAATAGTACTTAAAGCCGTGGCACACACCTTTAACCTCAGCACTTGGGAGGCAGAGGCAGGCAGATTTCTGTGTTCAAGGCCAGCCTGGTCTACAAAGTGGGTTCCAGGACAGCCAGGGCTATACAGAGAAACCATGTCTCGAAAAAGAAAAAAGGAGAAAAATAATAGTACTTAGAAACAGAAATGCCTGCCACTGGGCTGGGGGAGATGGTTCAGTAAGAAAAATGTTTACTATGCTACTATGCAGACCCAAGTTTGGATGCTCAGCCTCCGTATAAAAACCTTAGTGCGGTGGTGTGTGCTTGTAACCCCAGCACTCGGCTGGGAGGCAGAGATGGGAATCTCTAGGGTATTGCCCAGGCCATGTAGTGGAAAAAATGAGCCCCAGGATCTGAGAGACACTGTGTCATCGTCCCCTCACTCGTAAAAAGTGGTGGGGTGATTGAAGAAGGCATTGTCACACACACACACACACACACACACACACACACACACACACACACACACTATCTTTCACAAATATGCCAGAAGTGCTTGTCATTTGTTGTACAATATCACTGTGAGCTGGTTGAAACACACATTTACGCACATAAACACTATTTGCATCTAAATAAAAAAGTGATTTAACACAATATTTTAAATCCAGAGTATTGATTAAAATATACCCATATGTCAAAAAATTCTCAAAATTGTTTAATATTTATTATATGATTGTCAGAGATTATCTAAAATTCAAACTTATTTGGCAGATTCACAAAAACAGAAACAAAAAATCAAAACATGATGTGTTTATGAGGTAGTGTGAGTTTTTTTTTGAACATTGCTAATGTTTTTGCCTTAATTCAACTTCATGACTTAGGATATCACAGATAGGTCTCTCTGTATAGGTATGGGTTAATAGCATAAATACTTGAGCTAGTTTAAAGTGCAAATATCAGTGAAATGTCTGCTCCAAAGCACAAATGACACCTGTTCACATTGGAAAATGACATTTCATGTGCACAAATCATGCTGTTTCTGTGGACTATGGCCTTTTATTTAATGTTTGAGATTTAGTTTTTTTCTGTTTAAAAAAAGAAGTTTATCAATCTTGTAGCTCTACAGCAGAAGACAGTGGTAGTACCACCAATGTGACCAGCAGTGGAGGAAGGTAAGTGTGGAGTGATACAATTAATCCCTTGTAGTGATTGGGTTTTAGGAAAACCAATCATGCTGAAAATGTTTAAATGTTTAAAGCCCACACATTTCTGAAAGCCTCTACTGTTGCCATCATAGATTGTCTCATAATAGTAAGCAACATAGTCTCCTGATATCCTATGGTTTGATCTGTCCTGAAGAATGATGGCTGAATTTCTATGCTAGAGTATATGATACTACCTGTAGGCCGTGAGAAGAATTTATTAGCAGAGGGGAAGAGAATCTATATTTGGATGCCATTTTACTGTCATATAAAAGTTGTTTGATACGGATGCCCTATACATATATAGTCATGAGATTATATCAAAGAAACAAGAGCAAGTGAGAATGACCTCGGAGTTGTTACTGGTTTTGTTCTTTAATCCATCTAGAAAAGTAGAGTTAGAGACCAGATATGGAAAAACAAATCAATTGTATGCATTAGGCATTCTCTTACTGTCAGCTATAAAAATTCCCCTTACAAAATGAGGGGTAGAAAATGAGATGGGAGACTATTTAATGCAAAACTCTATGATTCTTTTAAGTCCTACATTTTTGTAGCATGAAGTTACATAGTATGGTGGTATATTCAGTAAACCCTGAGATAAGTTACTGAGCTGAGAAAAATTTAAGAGATGAATTATTTTGTACTGGCAGTTATCATTGTCATTCTGTTGTTAAAAGTCTATTTTATAAAACCCAGAAGAAGTAGGAATGTCTTTACTTGAATTATAAAGAGATCTATGTTGTGTGGCACATTTCTTTTTGTGGGGGAGAGACATGAATCCACGTAGGCGCACCCCATCTATATAAGGAACCAATGGCAGACAAAGTAATGATGCTACTAAAGCCTAGCTGGTGAAATGGTGAGTTTATTGGGGTGACTTGCAGGAGAATAGATGAAAAGTTTAGTCACAGGATAAAAAAAGTGACTTATTGACAGCTAACTAGTTGTATCACCAAAAGCTTAGTCCAGCATTGGGGATGACTAATAAAAGCTGGAACCCTCGTTCTTTCTATACACATGATGTACAGGCAGTTCCTCCAGTTAGGTATTCTTTCTCTTCAACAATCTTTGCCGGGCGTGGTGGCGCACGCCTTTAATCCCAGCACTCGGGAGGTACAGGCAGGCAGATTTCTGAGTTCAAGGCCAGCCTGGTTTACAAAGTCAGTTCCAGGACAGCGAGGGCTATACAGAGAAACCCTGTCTTGACCCCCCCACCCCCCCCAAAAAAACAGCAAAAAAACCCTTTACTATTGACATAACTTTAGAGAGGGAGGAGTCTTTGTGTCAGGTAAGTTTTAGGGATTTCCTGAGACTTGTAAATTGCTTTAACTCCTGAATCTTAAATCTTAATTTTTTTAATAACTCCATGTTGTCAAACAACAACAACAACAACCCCCCCAAAAAAACAAAAACACCACCACCACCAAAAGACTTTCCTCTAGGAAAAAAGTCTAATTTAGAGGAAATTGCCAAATATAATAGACACACATAATAAATAGGTGGATTTAGTAAAACCCTAACAACATAGAAAAAGACAATCTAACTGTATTCCAAAACACTGGATTGAAAGAAGAGTAGAAATAAATCAATATAAGAGAAATAACTTGAGCAAGCAAAGACAAAAGATGACTCCTTGAAAAGTTTGTAAAATTTTTACAAATTAACATATGACTCAAATCAAGAGAGAAGTGATATGAATTATTAATGTAAAGGGGCATTATTTTTATTTTTGGGTATTTGAAGAACTTAAAGTCAGTAAATTAAAATATTTAGATGAATTATATTTCCTTCCTCAAACATGTCTGTCCCCAGCCTCATGATGCAATAGGGAGACCAGCCAGTCAGTTACCTTATGCCTACTCAAAGACTGAGAGCTGCAGTCTAAACTCTCTTTGTCACCTATGGTGGCACATACCTACCATTCCAGCCCTTGGGAGGATGGGGCAGTTGGAACACCATGACTCTCAGTGGCTGGGGTTACAGGTGTAAGCAATCACTTTTGGCTCTATTGAAATTTTGCACCAATTGTCATTAGACAATTATATACTTTACTTTTTGTGTTTTTTTTCCCCTTTTGTCTAATCATGATGACTGTCTTAATTGTTAACTTGACACAATCTAGAATCACCTGGAGAGGGAGTCATAGTGCAATCAGGATGGCCCATGGGCGTGCCTGGGGAGGGTTATCTTGATGATGTTAGTTGAGATTCAAAGACTCAGTCACTGTTGCGGTACCACTTCCTGTCCGGAGATCCTGAACTGTGTCAGAGTGGAGAAAGGGAGCTGAGAAGAAGGAGCAGGCATCCACACTCTCTGATCTTGGCTGTGGATGTGACTAGTGACTGCTGCCTGGACTTCCCCCTGGTGATGGACTGTAACCTAGAACGGTGTGCCAAACAGATTTCTCCCCTAGTTGCATTGGTTTTTATCATTTCAGCCAGCAGAGAAACTAATACAGGCTCCGAAGGGATGCTGGCCTAGTCAAGTGTGTCTGGCTCTCTGTCTTACTCTTTGTGGCTAAAAACCAGACTTTCCTTTCTTGCATTTCTTTCCTTTCTTAAAGTCAAGTTTTCATGTATTCCAGGCTATCCCCAAACTAGCCACTTAGCCAGCAGGGTCCAACCTCAAGTCTTAATTCTACCACCTCCTCTCGCAAAGTATCCAGTTTACACCACAAGATTCTTTATCCACTTATCTGTCAAGGGGCGCCTAGGGATGGTTCCATGACTCGCCTTTGTGCATAGCACCTATCCTTGGGATTTACCTTGAGTCTTCCATCCTTTATTCTTAGTCTAGATAGGAGTTTATTCAGCTACTTTTCCAAAGAACCAGTTCTTTGCTTTGCTGCTGCTATTGTTGAGTTTGATTCAGTCTGATGTGGTATTTATCCGTTCATTCTCTCCTGTTCTCTGCACGTTTAGTTTTTTTGTTTGTCTGTCTGTCTGTCTGTCTGTCTGTCTGTCTGTCTGTCTGTCTGACTGTCTTTCTGTTTTTCCTGAGGTGCATAATCTTGACCTTTGTTTAGACCGCTCCCTTGTTATGGCAAGCGCTTGTTATTCTAAATCCCTCTCTCAAACCTGTCCTTGGACATTAGGTAACATATGAACATAGAATGCTCCCCCTGCTCCCATCTCTCCATGTGTTAAAGACTTGCTTTCCAGAATATGAGCTTTTGCCAAGTGTTTGGATTTTACGAACCCTGACCTAATTGATGGACACACTACTCCCTGGTGAATGTCTAACATCATGACATAAAGGTTATGTAAAGTGGGAAGTGAGGACCAGGGGTCCAGTTGCAGTGTGTGTGGGGGGGCGACATCACTGGGCATCCTCTTGGGGGTTATATCTTGTCCTCATGCTTGTCTGTCCTGTTTACTTCTCTCCATGACTCTTGAACTCCTGTGCCGAGTTTCATCCTCTTAAAATTAAAAGTGCAGGCAGCAAATCAAAATGGGTAGGTGGTACAACTGTAAATTTAAAATCTCTCTCTCTCCCTCTCTCTCTGTATCTATATAAAACTATATAAAAAGATATAAAACTACCTTTGGAGACCAAGTACCAGAATAAGTTATTAATTAATAAAAATAGTTGAAAATTCAATAGCACAACACTGAAACAATGATTCTGCTAAAGATGACAATTACTTGATGACAAAGTGAGTTAATTACTTAAATAAAATTTTCACTAAAAACAAGGCCTCCAACATGTCTTCAACCAATGGGTACATGTGGATGGCCAATGGGTATATGAAAAGATGCTCAGGACCATAGTCATCAGAGATGTGCCTGTCATGAGAGGTGTCATATCTGTTGGGGGGGGGAGGGAACTTTTATCAATTAAATGAAGTCAGATTTAGAATGTCAAATGGGAGCATTACTATCAATGAAATAAAGCTTCAAACATTAAAGATTAACAAATTCGAGTCCATAGCAACATAGGCTTATGGTAAACATTACTGTACTTTACTGTATTGTATTTAAACTTGAGATGTGGGGTTTCCATATCAAGAGCTCTTATTACAGTCAAATAACAATTTTGAAGCCCAATCTGGTCAGGGACTCGTGATCACTCCAGCTCAGCCTAAGTGGTAGGATTATAGGTGTGTGTTACTATGCCAGTCAGAGAGTCTTGGACCAGAAAAATGTATTTCCTTCCTTCCTTCCTTCCTTCCTTCCTTCCTTCCTTCCTTCCTTCCTTCCTTCCTTCCTCCCTCCCTCCCTCCCTCCCTCCCTCCCTCCCTTCCTTCCTTCCTCCCTTCCTCTCTCTCTCTCTCTCTCTCTCTCTCTCTCTCTCTCTCTCTCTCTTTCTCTCTCTTTATTTCTCCCCCCTCTTTTTTTTGTTGTTTGTTTTTTTTTTTTGAGACAGGGTTTCTCTGTGTAGCCCTGGCTGTCCTGGAACTCACTCTGTAGACCAGGCTGGCCTTGAACTCAGAAATCTAACTACCTCTGCCTCTGCCTCCCAAATGCTGGGATTAAAGGCATGTGCCACCACTGCCTGGCATATGTTAACTTCTATTGCTTTAAGAAAAAGGTGAATTATGAAAGAAGTTTCCTCTGTCTAGTGTTTACTTGGCAAAGATTTTCTGCCATCTTGACTAGATTAACTATTTCTTCTGCTGTACAGAGACTTGTTATTTCTTGACATCCTCTTAGTGGGATGTTGGCTTTATTTCCTGAGTACAGATAGTTGTGTTGAGGTCATTCCCACGAATCACTTCCATCTTCAGTTTGTTTTTCTACTTGGGCAAGAAGAGAGAAGAGGAGTTGGTTTGATCCTGCTTGATATAGATATCCATCTTGGCTAGCACTATTTATTGCAGGTGCTATCTTTTCCCCTCTTTCATATTGTTTGAGAATTTAATGCATGCATGTACTGTGTTTTTATAAAATTTATGGCCCCTGCAATTTGTGCCCAATCTACCTACCATTTTTCTCCCTCTTTTATGTACTTTTTTTAAAATCCAAAGATTCTAATTATATGTAGAATGTGTGCAGGGCCATTTACTAAGACATCAGTAGCCTCTCAGGAGTTGCATGGTACTTCATCTGACATCCATTGTTTGCCAGGAGCTCCTCAGATAGGGGTGAGACTTCATGAGCCCCTATACCAACTATGCTAGCTTTTGACTGCTTGGTCTTGTACAGATCTTGCGTGTGCAGCCACAGCCCCTGTGGGCTAATGTGTGCAGCGACTCAACCATGTCATCATGTTGGATAAATATTGTTTTCTAGCAGATGCTCAGTACCTCATTATTAAAATATTTCTCTGTCTTCTTCCACAATCAAACCCTGAACCTTGGGGACAGGGATCATGATATCAATGTCCTAATTAGAACTGAACACTTCCACGATCTTTGATTTCCTGACTATTGAGGACCTGTGGGTCTCTATATTAATCACCATCTACTGCAAAAAAGGTTTTGTTTATATCTTACTGGTTTTTGTTTATATACTATGGTTTCAAAAAAAAATTGTGTTTTTATTTGTTTTGTTGTGTGTGTGCCTGCATGTTTTTTCTTTTCTTTTAATTCTGCTTTCTTTTCTCTCTTTCCTGCTGGTTTCCTAAAGAGAGAGGGAAAGAAGCCATGGTATTTATGGTTGGGAAGGTGAGGGGAGGAAAACTGTGATCAGAATATAGTGTATTATTTTTCAATTAAAAAATAACAAGACCAATGGACCTGTGTGTTCAGTTGACTTATACTAAAGAAGATATCTTGGATATTAGCCCTCTATTGGATGTAGGGTTAGTGAAGATCTTAGAGTATTCATAGGTGTGTGGTTTCATTTCTGGGTCTTCAATTCCATTGATCTTCCTGCCTGTCACTATGCCAATACCATGCAGGGCTTTGTTTGTTTGTTTTGTTTTGTTGTTTTATTACTATTGCTTTGTAATACAGCTTGAGGTCAGGAATGGTGATTCCCCCAGAAGTTCTTTTATTTTTGAGAATTTTTTTTTTTTTTTTTTGCTATCCCGGGTTTTTTGTTTTTCTATATGAAGTTGAGAATTGCTCTTTCCATGTCTTTGAAGAATTGTGTTGGAATCTTGATGGGGATTGCATTGAATCTGTAGATTATTTTGGTAAGATGACCATTTTTACTATGTTAATTCCTATCAATCCATGAACATTGGAGATCTTTCCAACTTCTGAGGCATTCTTCAGTTTCTTTCTTTAGGGACTTGAGGTTTTTGTCATATAGATCTTTAACTTGCTTGGTTAGAGTTACACCAAGATATTTTGTATTATTTGTAGCTATATTTCCCTAATTTCTACCTCAACCCATTTATCATTTGTATAATGAAAGGCTACTGATTCTTCACTAACCCTACATTTGATAGCAGTCTAATATCTAAAACATACAAATTCAAGAAGTTAGGCTCTCCAAAACCCAAATAACTAAATTAAAAAATGGAGTACAGAGCTAAATATTGAATTCTCAACAGAGGAATCTTGAATGGCCAATACTCACTTAAATATTCAGGATCCTTAGTCATCAGGGAAATGTAAATCAAAATGACCCTGAGATTTCACCTTAACACTGATCAGAATGGCTAAGATAAAAAACTCAAGCAACAGCTGATGCTGGTCAGGATGTGGAGAAAGAGCAACACTCCTCCATTGTTGGTGGGATCACAAACAGGTACAACCACTCTGGAAATCAATCCAAAAGATGTTCTACCATACCACAAGGACACTTGCTCCACTATGTTCATAGCAGCCTTATTTGTAATAGCCAGAAGCTGGAAACAACCCAGATGTCCTTCAACTGAAGAATGGGTACAGAACATGTGGTTCATTTTCACAATGGAATACTATTCCAGTATTAAAGACAAGGGCATCATGAATTTTGCAGGCAAATGGATGGAACTAGAAAATATCATCCTTAATCATCAGGGAAATGCAGATCAAAACAACCCTGAGATTCCACCTCACACCAGTAAGAATGGCTAAGATAAAAAATTCAGGTGACAACAGATGCTGGCGTGGATGTGGAGAAAGGGGAACACTCCTCCATTGTTGGTGGGAATGCAAGCTGGTTCAACCACTCTGGAAATCAGTCTGGCGGTTCCTCAGAAANAGTACCCAAGGAGCTGAAGGGGTCTTCAATCCTCTAGGTGGAAGAATAACCATGAACTAACTAGTACCCCCTGAGCTCATGTCTCTAGCTGCATATATAGAAGAGGATGGCCTAGTTGGCCATCAGTGGGAAGAAAGGCCCCTTGGTCATGCAGACTTTATATGCCCCAATACAGGGGAATGCCAGGGCCAAGAAGTGGGAGCGGATGGGTAGGGGAGCAGGGCCGAGAGGGGGGAGGGTATAGGAAACTTTCTGGATAACACTTGAAATGTAAATGAAGAAAATATCTAATAAAAGTTGAAAAAAAAAAAAAAGAAAATATCATCCTGAGAGAGGTAACCCAAACCCCAAAGGACATGTACATGCATGGTATGTACTCATTGATAAGTGGGCATTGGCTCAAAAGTACAGAATACCCATGGTACAGCTCACAGATCTGATGAAGATTAACAAAAAGAAAGACTCAAGTGTGGATGCTTCCATCCCACTTAGAATGGGGAACAAAATAATCATGGGAGGCAGAAAGAGGGAAGGACCTGGGTGGGAAAGGGAAGGAGGAGGTGAAGGGGGCAGGATCAGGTATGGGGGAAGACAAGAGGAACTCAGAGGACCAGGAGAATGAATGGAAATATGTAGCATTGGGGTTGGGGGCAGTGTGAAACTTCTAGAAAATCCCAGTGACCTGGGATGTGAAAGGCTACTAGAACACAGTGGGGATGATGTTAGCTGAAATGTCGAAGAGTGGAGAGATGGAACTTGAAGAGGCCATGCCCAGTAGATAGACAGGGCCCCAGTAGAGGCATAGGGCTACCCATCCATCTTCAAGAAGTTTGGCCCAGAATTGTTCCTGTCAAAAGGAAATGAAGGGACAAATGAACGGAGCAGACTGAAGGAAAGACCTCCCTGAGACTGTCCCAACTTGGGATCCATCCCATGTGCAGACACTAAACTGGACACTATTGCTGATGCCATGTTGTGCTTGAAGATAAGTGCCTGGCATGGATGTCGTCTGAGAGGCTTTACCAACAGCTGACTAAGACAGATGCACAGCCAACCACTGGACTGAGGTCAGGGACCCCTATGGAAGAGTTAAGGGAGGATTGAAGGGTCTGAAGGGGATAGTAATCCCATAGGAAGAACAACAGCGTCAACTAACCCAGACCTCTCAGAGCTCCTAGAGACTAAACCACCAACCAAAGCGCATCCATGGGCTGCCCCATGGTCCCAGTGCATATGTAGCAGAGGACTGCCTTGTCTGACCTCAGTGAGAGGATGCTCCTAATCTTATAGTCTTGGTGCCCCAGGGAAGGGTGTTGTTGGTAGAGATGAGGTAGGGGTGGGTGGGTGGGTGGGGGGAGCACCCTTTCAGAAGCAGAAGGGATGGGGTAAAGAACTAGGGGAGGGAGGACTAGGAAGGAGGGCAACATTTGGAATGTAAATAAATAAAATAATTTAATAAAGGAAAGTGTCTCAGCATCAGCACCATAGAAGAGGTGTGATGCTTCAACATGGGTTTTTCTGGAAGGATAATTATATAGAGAAATTTTAGTGTTACCTCAAACACACATACATGCACACAGAGTCACAGGCTACAAACTCTCCACCAGATGCACACTCTGCATATAAATGTGAGAAATAAGGAAGAAAATGTCTAGAATTAAACAGGAGCAATGTCTTTGCTACAAGTAAACAGATGCAAAATGTATTAATTACAAAAGAAACTCAGTGGCTTTGTGCAAACCAGGAATTCTTTTATAGTTCTTTTTGTTTGTTTGTTTGTTTGTTTGTTTGTTTGTTTTCGAGACAGGGTTTCCCTCTGTAGCCCTGGCTGTCCTGGAACTCACTCTGTAGACCAGGCTGGCCTCGAACTCAGAAATCCACCTGCCTCTGCCTCCCAAGTGCTGGGATTAAAGGCATGTGCCACCACTGCCTGGCTATAGTTCTTTTTTAAATTTTTATTTTATTTATATTCCAGCCGTTGTCCCTACCTCCAACCCTGTTCCTGGTCCACCCTCCCACAGTTCCTCCTCTGCCTTGCTTCTGAGAGGGTGCTCCCTGCCCAGACATTCCCCTTTCCCTGGGACCTCAAGTCTCTCTAGGATTAGGCACATCTTCTCCCACTGAGGCCAGACCAGGCAGTCCTCCACTGTGTATGTGCCGGGGGCCTTGGACCAGCCCATGTATGCTGCCTAGTTGTTGGGTGGGTCAGTCTTTGGGTGCTCCACGGGGTCCCAGTTAGTTGAGACTGCTGGTCTTCTCATGGGTTGCCCTCCCCTTCAGCTTCTTCAATTAAACCCGTAATTCAATCATGGGGTCCCTAACTTCAATCCAATGGTTGGTTCTAAGTATCTGCACCTATCTTAGTCACGTGCTACTTGGGACACTCAGAGGACAGCCACGCTAGGCTCCTGTCTGTAGCATTAGTAATAGTGTCAGGCCTTGGTGGGTTCCCGCCATGAGATGGATACCAAGTTGGTCTGGTCACTGGACCGCCTGTCCTTCAGTCTCTTCTCCATTTTTGTTCCTGGCGTTCTTTTAGACAGGAACAATTCTGGGTCAGAAATTTTGACTGTGGACTGGCAACTCCATCCCTCCACTTGAGGCCCTGTCTATCTACTGTAGGTGGACTCTTCTAGGACCCTCCCTCCATTGTTGGGCATTTTGGCTAAGGTTACCCACACTGAGTCCTGAGAGTCTCTCACATCCTGGGTCTCTGGTACTTTCTAAAGGGTCTCTCTACCTCTCACCCCTTGCTATTCATTCTCCTGGCCCTCTGGGCTTCTCTCCTGCCCCCCATCTGATCCTGTTTCCCTTTTTCCCCTCCCCTTCCTCTCTCCCAGCCAGGTCCCTCCCTCCCTCCACCTCCCATGGTTATTTTCTTCCCCCTTCTAAGTGGGGTTGAAACATCCTCACTTGGGCCTTTCTTTTTTTAATTATTTATTTTTATTATATATTTTCTTCATTTACATTTCAAGTGCTATCCCATAAGTCCCCTATACCCTCCCCCTGCCCTGCTCCCCTACCTACCCATTCCCACTTCTTGGCCTTGGCATTCCCCTGTACTGGGGCATATAAAGATTGCTAGACCAAGGGGCCTGTCTTCCCAATAATGGCCAACTAGGCCATCTTCTAATACATATGCAGCTAGAGACATGAGCTCTGGGGGTTCTGATTAGTTCATATTGTCATTCCATCTATAGGGTTGCAGATCCCCTACAGCTCTTGGGTACTCTCTCTAGCTCCTACATTGGGGACCCTGTGTTCCACCCTATAGATGACCGTGAGCATCCACTTCTGTATTTGTCAGGGACTGACAAAGCCTCACAGGAGACAGCTATATCAGGGTCCTTTCAGCAAAATCTTGCTGGCATATGCAACAGTGTCTGCATTTGGTGGCTGATTATGTGATGGACCCCCTGGGTGGGGTCCTTTCTGCTTATTAAACTTCTTATGGTCTGTGGGTTGTATTCTAGGTATTCTGTACTTTTTGGCTAATATCCAATTACCAGTGAGCACCTACCATGTGTGTCCCTTTGGGTGCAAACCAGGAATTTCTAACCACTAAAGCACATCATTAAGACAATGAAAAAGCTAGGAATGGCGTTAGAAAAGACATACTTTCAAAAGATGAGCATTAAACAAATCCAGGAGAAACTTAGCATTAACATTGGATGGAAGCAGTCTGTGGAATAGAAAAGGTATTTCAAAGACATGTATGCAAACATTTATTGCTGGTACCCTGGCAATCAGTCTTTGTGAACATTAAAGCTGTTCTGTGTATGGATGTCTAAACATGCATATGGGTGTGTGTGTGTGTGTGTGTATTTAATTTAATGCAAAGGAATAAAAACCACATAGAATTTCTAGTTTTCCTTTTATACTTTAAGTAGTTTGTGTCTGAGAATATAAATTCCATGTACTGTCTTATTGATTCAACTCATGTGAATGAACATGTGGTGTTTTCAAATGTCAACTGTAATGCATAATCAGGTGCATTTGCTATTGATGAACCAGGTAATTTTTTTTTGTTCTCTAAGATTAATCTGCGATTTGTCTTCTCTCCTCAATGATCTATGTCTTTAAAATCATTTGAGCTAGAAATCGGTTAGTTGCAAAAGGAACTGAGCAACGCGGCCTCACTGTGATCTGACTTCTCCTGCAGCACCTCCCA
This sequence comes from Mus minutoides, assembly GCA_902729485.2. Taxonomy (NCBI): domain Eukaryota; kingdom Metazoa; phylum Chordata; class Mammalia; order Rodentia; family Muridae; genus Mus; species Mus minutoides. Next base: position 285,579 of record LR750297.1, on the reverse strand, counting down.
CGAATCAAGTCTTGCTACCCCAAAGGAAGACAATCTGGATTAACCATGAGAAACTGACATTCTGAGCAAGAAAATGGAAAACACCAACCCAACCCAACCCAACCCATAGCTTCTCTCACACGCCTGCAGAGATGAGTGAAGACTCTAAACCATGAACTAATAAATCAGCTGTGGCTGAACAAATGCATTTATGTCTGGTGTCTTCTCCATTATCAATTCCGGTCTACCTTATCTGCCTCTACCTCTGTCTGGGAGAAATGGTGGATCCGTACTGAGCAGACTTAGACTTGATGCCCATGAAGTGTGCCCTCACTTCCCAAGGGCCAGGGATCACCCATCTACATTTTCTCACTGCCTGGGGTGGCCTGATTCTTCTCTGTCTCCTTCTAACCTTCCCTCCGCAGACATTTATCCACAGAAGAACAAATCCAATACCTGTTCGGCTAATGCTTCTATCCTTCCATAAATGCCAAACTATGCCAAGCAATCTATTCAAAAGGGACTGGAGAGGTGGCTCAGGAGCTAAGAACACTGGCTACTCTTCCAGATGACCAGGTTCAACTCCCAACACCCACACGGCAGTTCACAACTGTCTGGAACTCCAGTTCCAGGGACTCTGATGCCCTTTCCTATCCTCAATGGATACCAGGCATGTACGGTGCACAGACATACATACATTCAGGCAAACACCCATACGAATAAAAACAAACTAAAAAAAAATTAAAAGTAGATTTAGCACTAAGCACTGGTGTATTGTGAGCCCATTGGAATGGATCATGAAAGCTTCCAAACATGCACAAGTCAGTTAAACTGACTTCATTAAATTGCCGAGATAAATAAAAACCAACACTCACCACGTAACAATTCTTTTTTTTTTTTTTTTTTTTCCTCTTTATTAGATATTTTCTTCATTTACATTTCCCATGTTATCCAGAAATTTTCCCTTACCCTCCCGCGTCCCCGCCCTGCCCCCCTACCCACCCCCTCCCACGTAATGGCCCTGGCATTCCCCTGTTCTGGGGCATATAGAGTCTGTATGACCAGAGGGCCTCTCCTCCCAATGATGNAAGGAAGAAAGGAAGAAAGAGCAAGCTACAGGGAGCAACCCAGCAAATAGCACTTCTCCCTGGCTTCTGTATCACTTCCTAGTTGAGTTCTTGTCCTGACTTCCCTGGGTGAAGGGCTGTTACTGGAAGTGTAAGTGATATAACAAACCCTTTCCTCCCCAAGTCTCTTTTGGTCACAGTCTTTCATCATAGCCATAGAAGAACCATTAACTACAACAAGTCCCAACCTAAGCCATGAAGCTCTGATGAGCAATGGCTCCTGAGGCGCTTCCAGGCTTAGCTCTCTGTGGCCCCAAACTTTTGTCTAACTTTGTTGTTCCTAACGTTTCCAGTTTGTTGTGGTGGTGGTGGTTGTTTTTCTGGTCCAAACTTCCTTTGGAAGCGAGCCTGCATCCTCCTAGCTTCCACCAGATATTCCTCCCGAGAGGTCTTCTGCTGTGGCAGTGCTTTCTGGAGCTTACATTGGGACATTCTTCATTTACCACCACTGGCAATAACACACTTCCTCCTTCTCAAGAATTTCTTCCCTCCTCTTTGGAAGCAAATAAGCTTTTGCCTAGTATTTCCCTCTGGAATAATATTTTATTTTAACCACAACTGTGATTCCTTAACTCTTTAGTCATCTTAATCTTAGTTTCATCTCTCCCCTGCGGTATTCTTACATTAGGTACCAAACCAACGTTATCGTTCACAGTTTCACCTTAAAATTTCCTTTCCATATATTTCTCCTAGATAATCTCATTTTCTCATTTTTCTAATGTTCTTTCTGTGATCATAAGTCTCTGCTTTTCAGATCAAACAGGCATTCCCACCTCTCCCTTCACTACCCAGACCCAATCTTCCTAGTGATGCCTGGCTTTAACTCACCTTTAATTTATCAGATCTCCCAGTCCCCGTCACCATGGACATCAGCTGCACAGTAATCTAAATATCATCAATTTCCACATCAAATGATTCACCGAACACAACCAGAAACACCCATGCAGGATAGCATCTGAAATTCATTTCCAGTGTCTTCACAGCTTCCGTTTTCTTCTTCCTGTTCTCTAGTTTACAGAATGTGGATACTGCTGAACCGAAGCACACAGAATTCTAAATGAACACACTGCCTCCACCAACCTCAGCTGTATACATTTCATCTCTCTATTTTACTTGGAATGCTTGAGTAATTTCATATTATTTTGGAAGAAAGCCCCAAGATGTACTGTCCTTTTTTTTTCTATCTCTCTCGTTGTTTATTGTTGTGTTTTATAATCCCTGTACTAAGGGATTTGTCCATTTAGAAAATAAATTCTGATATCCAGATTTAAGCACAGGAACATATGGTAACCTCAAACATACCTATTTGTCATAACTTCTATGCTACCAATACTAAATTAGTTACTTCAGAGCATAAATAAGTCAGATGGTTTATTTAGAGTTAGCCCAACATATTTAAGAAACACTTCCATATACATGAGCATAGTATGCAGATGACAAATAGACATAGATACAAAATATTCAAATTGCTCTCCATGTTTAGATTTATTTGCAATTTCTGATTTCTCACTTGGAAGGGCTAATGGCCCCAAAAGAAAGGGAAATGATATATAACCCAAACTAGTATGTGTTTGGGAGATATATATATATATATATATATTTGTATATATAATATATAATTTATATACACACAATTTTATATTACATATTGATATATGTATATATACATATATATGTATATATAATTCATATATTACATATTGATAATTAATATTACTAAGGCCCTGTCAAACTGCTGGCCTCTGCTCATGTCATGTCATGCTAAGACTAAAGACTCCCTATATGTGCTTATGTGCAGCACAAGTTAATTTCAACACGTCTTGAGGCATAAATATTTATACAGCCCTATCTGATAAGGTTGCTTACCTTCTTACCTTTACTAAAACTGTCCTCAAGGGCAGGCTTTGAGGTTGTTACCAACCTTGTCTTTCTCTAATCAGCTTCTAGCTCTCTCCTGGAGCTGCCAAGAACTGCCCTGACTTATTTTTGGATGTGGTACTTTGGAAGATCTACAGAGTCAGTAAACAACCCTTGGATGTTTATCCCTCTATTCCCCAAAAAACAAAATTATATTTGCACAGAAATTGCAACATATGCTTAATTAGGGTTTTATTGCTGTGAAGAAACACCACAACCATGGCAAGTCTTATAAAGGAAATATTTAATATTTACAGTTTCAGAGATTCAGTCCATTATAATCATGGTGGGAAGCATGGCAGCATACAGGCAGACATGGAGCTGGAGAGGGATCTGGAACTGCAGGCAGCAAGAAGCGATGGAGAGCCACTCATTCTGGCCCAAGTTCCTGAAACCTTAAAGCCTACCCTCCAGTGACCCACTTCCTCCAACAAGGCCACACCTCCAATGATGCCACTATGAGTTTAAGGGACCATTTTCATACACATATGCATTTCTAATACTCAAGCACTTACCAGTCTCAACCTGGAAATGACCCAAAACGTTTTGCAACAGATAAATGATTACTCAAACTGGGAAAACTGTTTCTCACAATACTACATTTTAATAAAAGAGAACCAAAAGATGGAAACAATAATAGAAGTAAAGGAATGCCTACCTAACTGATCATACCCAAATTAGAACCTGACTTCCTATATGATTGTGTCGATGAGTTTACTAGCTTGTTAAACATTCTAGATATGGGGAAGCGATTATGTGATAAGCTTAAGGAGGTTTAAGTGTGGGTGTGCCTATAAAGTGAATTATCAAAAAGCTTTATTTTCATTATTTTTATTGTATACTTTTCTTGATGTGATTATAGTTATATGAAAATATGTATATACATATACACATACATATACATATTTTATTGCATAAAATCATTTCACACACACATACACACACAAACACATCAGCTGTGCATATATGTTTTATCATAAAAAGAAATGAAGCAAAAGAAGGGCACTTGGGTTCTCCTAGAAAAGCCTTAAAACTTGTACTTAAAATTTTATGTGCATGTGTGCACCTGTACAAGTTAATATGTACCATGTACATACAAGAACCTTCAGAGGTTGACAGAAAGCATCGGATCCTCTGGAACTGGAGTTACAGGTTGTTGTGGGCTGTGATATGGGTGCTGGGAAGGAAAACTCAGGTCCACCGGAAGAGCAGTAAGTGGTCTTAACTGCAGAGCCATCTCGACAGCCCCATGTTCTTGTAGAAACTTCCTGAAAATCTGTACTGTAGATAGTTTAAATATTATGAGAAATCAGCCCGGACTTCACAATTCCCTCCAAAGTGTTTATTAAAAAAAATTCAGAAGAGAGGGTAAGCAGAGCGACAGTAGGATACAGTAAATTGAAACACATCATTTAATAGCAAGAGGTTACTGTGGCATTCAACTGTATTGAGCCATAATTACTTTTTTATACATAGTGAACATTTTGCCATATTCTTGCTTAGCTAAATTTGCACTATGGTTATACATACCACTTAAAAAAAATGTCTTTCTGTTACCCTATCTCATCCAAACCCTCCAAGTTGCTTTTTCAAAAGAGCTTCTTCATGCTCCAGAGAGCCCACTGCATTTAATGACTGCCACGGCTTAAATCCCACACTCCTTTGTTTTATCCCCTTCTTAGCTCATCTTCGGACCCATCAAGTACACCAAACCCAGAAAGGATTCTGTACGTCTTTGCTCTGAAGAAACGCTAAGGGTTGGAGGAAACTGGAAAAGCCTAGTCGGGAAAGTATCACCAGGTTCTCTAAGCCCTGTCTTCTCGGCGAGGTGGTCTTGATACCTGGGTTCCAGGACACCTTTGTGGTTATCTCTAAGGAACATGGAATTTGGCTTGTCCTTTAATAAATATGGTGACTACCTATAAAATCGATTACACCTGTATGACTACAAAGGGATGGAATTTATCTTTAGTCTGCCATAAACTTCTTGAGTGCATATTTAATAAATATAAAAAAAACTTTTATTAAGAAGGGGATTTAGGAGGATAAATGGGAGATTTTTTTTTCTGCAGAAACTTTTATTTTCAAAGATAAAAGAATTTTTCAGTATTTTCTTTTCTCCTAGTGAGTTGGCATCCGTAGCCTGATTTATGTGGGGTTCTCCTAAATGGACCAGTCTTCTTGACTGATCTCTTGTCGAGATTCTAAGATTATTTCTTGAGATACCCTTGCAGCGCTAGTCAAGCCCTTGGAAGAAGTCATTCAGTAATCCAGTTATTCTTTACTATAAATACAACATCCTTTCTGTTGAGCTATGCGGGGGTTGGGGAGTATCTTAATACAATCACACAGAAATTTGTATATCTTACTACTGATTCATTTATAATTTCTATGTGTGGCAACTCTTACATCTGCCTTCCTGTTTGTACCTCACTCAGAAACAAATTCAGCATCCATAATGTTTGCTACCCAGGCCGATTGCTTGCTGGCCTTCAGAAGTTCAAAGGTGGAGTTAAATTTGAATTATTTGAATACATCTACATTAATCAGGTGAAAGCAATAATAATGTTACTCAATAAGCACATGTTTCTTATTTTGGCTACATACTAACCTCCATGGAATATAATAAAGTCACGACTGACTAACACTTATCATAACTTTTGTGACCTATTTAAAGTTGTAAGACTGTATTAAGGCTCCAGTTAGGAAGTCATGCATTTTATGGCCACACAAGTAAAAGCCCTTATAATTTGCTGTCAATTATTAGGTGATTTTTTTTCAGTATATGAAAAACATCTGGCCTTATGAAATACTGAAACACTAAAATAAATTTACAACCCCAACCAGAGCGAATTCTTCAGTAAACAAGAGAGGTTTACTTTTTCTTGTTGTTCATCATTAGCTATTACAGCTATTTCTTGACAAAAACATTACGATGTTTAGGAAGCACTCATGAAAAATTAAAAAGTTTTATTGTCTAGTTTCTGTTTTCCTTTACAAAACTGGAAAGGTATTTTTTATTTTACATGTAAATATTGTGCATAAAGGCATACAGGCCGTAGCATGCGCAGAAAGAACTGGTACTAGGTAGCTGGAGACAGGGCTCATGAGCAGACGGCTCTTTCATCGTCCAGCATTCATGTGGGGTAGCTCCAGGCATCCTCTGACTTCTGCAGGGAAAATGTTGAGTCCTCTGGGCTCTGGTCACAGCTGCTCTGGCACCCTCACCTTGGGGCTTCCTATTCGTACTTCCCGTTCCGTCTTTCCTGCTCCCCAAGAGCACAGATGCAGGGGCCACGAGCTGCTGCCGTTGCATCAACTGACACCACTGTGGCAAAGTCAGCAGCCACACCATGCTGCCGTTACTCCTAGTCCTCTCATACCTAGGCCAAGTGATCGCCACAGGCAAAGGTAAGCGAAGTCACTGCTGGGCAGGGGACCACCTGTCAACAGGCCATCTGCCATGCTGGCTCCACTGTCTTTACTCCCGGAAGTTCAGAACAGGCTAGTGAAGGTGCCTCAGAGCCCTACCCAGCTCCAGGGTCCAGGGGTTCAGGGGTCCATCTCTCCCTGGTGGTGGGAGAATTCAGCCCAAAGACTGTTGACCCTCCTTTGCTGCCTCTCCATAATCAGGAGAGCATCTGTAAAGTGGGAGGAGACAGGGTGGGAAGGAGAAAGCTAGAGGCCGGTATGACCCACGTGTTCTCTGCTTGGCTAGAGGACCATAGCCAAGACAGGCGCACTCACTGTCTCTCTGTCTCTGTCTCTCTGCAGTCGTAGAAACACCACTTCTGCAGATCACAGTACCAGAGAAAATCGAGACCAACATCCAGGATGCCAAGGAGGCAGAGACACAAGTAATTAAGAAACCGGATATTTGGAAAATGATGGGTGCTTTCTTTGCACTCTACTTCAGGCCCACATCAAAGAATTCCTTACGTAGCCCCTTTGAAATTCGGTATATGCATAATTTAGCGTGCTAAAGACTGTTGGTCGGAATGTTTTCAGTTCTTCCCAAGTCAGACAACTGTTAACCTACAAAGTTAGCACACTGACTTCAGTCATCACCTCATGCTGTCCTAAATCATCTGCTTACAGTCTCCCTGCTTTTGCTATTCTTAGATTTTTTAATTTAATATATAACATCTTCCCTAAGTCGTCGTCTTACAATCTCCCTGCTGTTGCTATTCTTAGACGTTTTAATTCAATACATAACATGGTCCCTAAATCATCATATTACAATCTCCCTGCTTTTGCTATTCTTAGACACTTTAATTCAATATATAACATGGATGTTGGCCTGCCTAGTTTTAAAACTAACCTCTTGGGATTTGACAATAGATAATATTCAATCCACAAGGAAATAATATTTCACATCCCAAACCACGAATGTGGCATTTTACCCGATGTTTCTGTTTAGTCTTTGAACATTTTCTTAAATGTATATGACACATCTTGATCATACCCAACTCCTTTCCTTTTGTAGCTCCCTTGCGGCCCCCATCTTAATGTCCTCTGTTTTTAGGTTGATTTTCTTTAAATGCATTTTCTCTGTATTTTTTATTCTAACCAGTTTGTGCCATGCACGTGCCTTATTTGCACCTGTCCTGTAGGTTTCATCACAACGTATCTGCATGCTGCTTCATTTTCTCAGGCTATAGAAACTGGCATCATAAAATTTGCTTTCCAGTTGTTTATTTTTTGATTGATGGGAGTAAAACATACCCAGTAGAGTTAATTGTATGTATCGATCTTGCAAATAATGATTGCTACTATTTGTAATATGGATTTATTTCATATACCCTTTCAGTGTCTATGATCCCAGTGTTACTTGGTAGCGGAAGACATTTGTATTTGCTTCCCCCTTTAGGTTCAGTAACGACAGCAACAGATTCCTAGGTAGCAGTAAATGTAATGTCAGTATTGGGTGAGAAAGACACAGCTTGTAGGGTTTGTGTGTGTGTGTGTGTGTGTGTGTGTGTGTGTGTGTGTGTGTGTGTTATTTTACTTATTAAATGAGGATGGATGGAATATGGGATCAAGGGAAGTCACACATGAACTGGAAAGGGCACATATATGTAAGAAACACGAGAAATACTAGAGACTGTTGTGGGGTCATTTCTGTTTGAGAATATGTAGGCTTTAATGTCTGGTCATATAAAATGTGCATATACATCAATCATAGCCTGTTACTTTTAAGGAGTTGACATTTTTAATAATGGCTCTCTCTCTCTCTCTCTCTCTCTCTCTCTCTTCACACTTTTGTTGTCACAGGTTACTTACGTGATCAGAATTGAGGGCAAAGCATACACACTCCAACTTGAAAAACAGTAAGTCAGCAAGTGCTCACTCCCAGGGCACACAGCTGTTTTCCCTTGTCTCTTCCTTAACTATTCCCCAAGCTGAGCACGACCAACTCCATTTACTTAGCAGGATCTGTCTTCTTTAAGATTCACGTGGAACTGAGAGTTTTAGATCTTTCCTGTGAGATTTTAAACCTAATAATCTACATTAATAATGTCTTCAGACATATCTGATAAATTAAGATTATCAAAGGCCTTAAAGCAGCTCTGCGTTCAGCCTGTGCAAGTCCCTCACCGCTCCAATACCAACCCCCTCCCCTCTCTGCTCCAGCACCCCACCTGCCTCCTTCTGTCTTATGTTCCAAGCTTACTTGCTGCTCTTTCTTGAATAACATTCTTTACATTTCTCTCAAGGCTCAAAAGGTTTTGCCAATCCACAGCTGTGTTTCACTTTTTGCCACAGTGTTGCAGTGTTGAATGTTGACTCCGTCCTTTCCTTTCTCCCTTTATTCTGTTAGGAAGCCAATGGTATTAACCTTGTATATCACCTTCCAATCCTCGTCTGTTGTTGGTATATCTCCAACCCCCCAAAGCTCGTCCAAAGAACACGCACTCAATTAATCTAATTACGAAAGGCATTCCTAGATTGGGCAGATATACCGCTATACTACTCTATTCCCCAGCTGTGAAATCCCTTGCTACTTGCAGTTCCTCTGGGCCTCCTGCTACTGCTCTGTCTTTCTGCCACTCCCTTTTTCGTCCTCCTTTCTCTCCTCCTTCGTCTCCCTTCCTTCTTCCTCTCTTTCCCTCTCCAAAACTTTCAGCCCTATCTTTTCTTCCATTGCCCAATCACAGGCTCTAGCCTTTATTTGAACACTTAAGGTGGGGAGCAGGTTCACATGAAATCACCTGAGTACTTGACCCACTCTTGTCCAAGGCAGGCCCTCTTGAGGAAGCAGAATTAGCATCAAAAGACAAATAGCACCAGGGCAATCCACAACACTTGCCTCTATTTGTCTTTCTATAAATTGTACAGCAACTGCTAAACATTTTCTCCACAAATATGTGCATTGCTTTGAAAGGATCAGTCCTTGTTGGATAGTGTGCACAGTGCACTTTCTTAGTGTCAGTATAGATCTTGTTAACATTATTCAGTGTAAAATTTTGTAGCATATAGTAGAATAGGTAAAACGGTCTTCTTCTAAATTTGGAAAATAATATTAACAAGTAGATTTCTTGTCATGCTCAGGTAGGCATTTTGTCTAAGACCCATGGAAGAGGAAACTGAAATCTTTGTTACATCTGACTCTGTATCGCATCCCACAGATGTAATCAAATCATATTGTACAGGCTCCCCTAGGTCGCATTTAACCTCCATGTATCAAAAACCCAAAACAAGGAGTATAAGTATAAATAGATGTAAATGATATAATGTAAGTGGGCATCCTTGTCATATCCCTGGTTTTAGTGAAAATGTTTTGAATTTTTTTCCCCTTGACCAAGATGTTGGCAGTGGGCTTTTTATAAATTGTCTTTATTATGTACAGATATATCTCCTGTATCCCTAGATTTCACTGGAACTTTTTATCAGGAAAGGATGTCAAAGGCCTTTCTACATCTGATGAGATGATTTGAAGCCTATTTACGTGGTGGTCTATCTTTATTGATTTATGTATGCTGAATCATCATTGCACCTTTGTAATAAAGCTGACTTGATCACAGTGGGCAATATTTTTATGTGTTCTTGAATTGGGCTTCCAAGTATTTTACTGAGAAGTTTTGCATCCAGGTCATCAGTGAAAATCCCATAATTATCTTTTTCTTTTTGTATTGGGTCTAACTATGTCCATTTTGGTATCAGGATAATACTGAATTTATAAAAATAATTCATAAAAATAATTCAGAAGTATTCCTTCATTCTCTATTTTATGTAATAATTTGAGGAGTATTGGCATTAGTTCTTCTCTGGGGAACTGGATTCTACCTGGCCCCAACCCCAGGGTTGTTTGTTTGTTTGTTTTTAGATTTTAAATTACTATTTCTATCTTATTGGACATTATGGGAGTATATCTTGAATTAGCTTTAGTGTTTGTAGACATATATATCTCTTAGATTTCCAGTTCGGGATTGAAGCTCCAACCTCCAGTGGTACAATTGGTTATAATTTAGGTTTTTAAAGCTCACTCTTAAAGAAAGATTCCCTCAATTTTCTTAATATCACGATGGTTCTCATTTTTGTCTTTAATGTTATTATTTGGTTAAATGACTAAAGGTTTGTTAATCTCATTAATCTTTTCAAAGACCCAATTCTTCACTCCACTGCTTCTTTGTAGTTTTTCATCTCCAGTTCATTTTTTTTTTTTTTTGATTCCCTTTTCCCACCTGGTTTGGGTGTATTGCTGGTTCTTACATTTCCAAGGCCTTGAGGCATACCATTAAGTTTTTAAAGATCTCTCGACGTAAGCAGTTAGTGCTACACTCTCAACCTTCTAGGGCTGCCTAAAGAGTGCTCCATAGAGTTTAGAATGCCATGTTTTCATTTACTGTTAGGAATTTTATGCTTCCTTCTCGAGTTCTCCCTTGATTCAATTATTCATTAGTCCATTGTATGGTTTGTGTACTCTTTCTAGTTTCTGTTGTTGATGGTATCCAGTTTTATGTGATAGGATAGAAGGAAGGATGTCATCTCCATTTTCCTATATGTGATGAATCTTGCTCTGTGATCACTATGTGATTACTTTTGGGGAAAGTTCTATGGATGCTGAGAAGAATGTACATTCTTTAGTGTTTGGGTGAAATACTTGTATAGATGCTTGTTGTGCTTATCTAGTGAAGACCCTAACATAAATAACACACCCATAGAGCTACCTGATGTTTGACAAAAAGGCCAAAAGTATACTTTGGAGAAAGAAAAGACAGCATCTCAAACAAATGTTGCTGGTCACATTGGACAGCTACACGCAGAAGAGTGAAACCAGATTCTTATCTCTCACCCTGCAGAAAATTCAACTCCAAATGGCTTTAAGACTTCGCTATAAGACTGATACCCTGAATCTTGTAGAGGGGAAAACTAGGGAGCATGTCTAAACTCATGGGATAGGACTTTCTGGACAGGACCCCAGTAGCGCAAGCATTAAAACCAACAGCTAATGAATCGCATTTCATGACCTACTAGGAACACTGCCACTGAAGTGAAGAGGAACCCTGCAGAATAGGAGATAAATATTTAATAGTGACATGTGTAACTGAAGATTAGTAACTAGATTATATAAAGAACGAAAACAAATAGGCAAACAAAAAGTTAGACATCAAGGATAGAATAGTTTAAAATCCAGGCATGAATATAAGCAGTGTCCTAAGCAGATGAAATAGAAAGGTGTATACTGGATTTTGAGGTGGCTTGTAATTTTATGGGAACCATTGGATGCTGATATATAATGACTCTATTCTATTTACTAGCAAATACTAAGGTTATCACACCATAAGGTGTGTTTGTGGTTAATATCAACTAAAACTGAAATGAGACAATATAGTTGTGGCCATTAATTTGCTAGATATATAATTTGTCTTAGTCTTGTGCTGCTCCCTGGTTTTAGTGTTAATTATTTACTTTACTTTTTTATGTATCCAATATAACATTAGAACACAATCTAATAATGTAAAGACGAGGCCATGTAATTCTAAGATATTTGGGTTTGTGAAACGTACATTTTAGTTAATTAATCTGCAACTTTTGATGTTAATAAACTATTCAATTATGTTATGTTATTCATGATATTATTACAATAAAATATCATTATTTTGATTGAAATAGGTCATTTTTACACCCACTTTTTGGAACATATTTGCGTAACAAGTTGGGAACATTGCAACCATACTTTTCTTTAGTAAAGGTAAGTTTAAGCTTCTACTGTGTAGATTTTATGTGTGTGTGTGTGTAGTAGTAGTAGTTTTTTTACTCTTATGTGTCCATGTTTTTTAATTTAGAAATTATTATACATATATATATACATATATATATATATATATATATATATATATATTATATGTTTCTATATACACATGAATTCATGTAATGTTACCTTTAGAAACTAGTTTTTGCCCTTTAAATTAATTTTTAACTGAAAACTATAATATCACTTAACCCCTTATCTCCCCCCCCCCCCGCCCCGCCTCTTGCTAACCTCTCTCATGTTCCCTCCCTCTGAGTGTGGTGATAACTTTTCAGTCAAGGTATCATGAAGGAGCCTATGCTGGCGACAAAATCGCTGTCAGAATCACAGGTTTGTGGTATCATGAGCAACTTAGATTCATTACTTCAAGTTTCAGATGGAAAAGAAAAGGCAGGTGGGAAGGGAAGGCACAATGAAAGGTTGGGAATTGCCTCATAAGCCCCACGCAGTGGAGGAGATGGTAGGAATTACCATCTAGAAAGACGGGAGGTGGCAGGAGGGGGATGGTGAGAGAAGGCAGACTGCACCGGTGGATGGGTGGGTGGAAATGGGGTGGCATCCAAAGGCTCTCTGATGAGAGTGGCAGGCTGTAGTACAAGGAAGGGAGGCTGACATAACTCTGAAGTCAAAGGTCTTGGCACATTTGCATACCTCAGTATCAGAGCTAAGCGGGAGACTATTCGCTGTCTGCATTTTACAATTAACTTTGATTAACATTTATTCATTGTGAAAACCAACAGGGTCTAGTGTGGCATTTCAACACTAGTGTATCATGTGCAAGGAACAAATGGAGCTTCTGGTTATCAGTCCTCTCTCGCTGTCCTTGGCTCCTCACCCCCACTGCTCTAGAACCAGATATCTTTCTGGTTTTATCACACGTGGCAGAGAATATGTGGTACTTGTCTGAGTGAGCTGGGATTATTATTACTATTATTACTGGAATTAATTATGAATTATTATTATTATTATTATTATTATTATTATTATTATTATTAACCAAAGTAAGGTCCTCACTTCCACTCTTTGTACTAGACTGGTGAGATTTTGAATTTTCTCTGTCAATGCTATTCCCGTGTGTGTGTGTGTGTGTGTGTGTGTGTGAGCTGCTCTGTGTGCAGTCTGCCGTCCCTTCAGCAGCTGAAAAGCGACCACTACTGATTCTGTAGTTTAGCTATCGTGAGCAGTGTTTCCCTAGCCAAGGGTGTGCAGGTACCTTTAGAATGTTGCTTCCCTTTCTTCTGCATGTGTAACCCAGTGTGTGTGTGTGTGTGTGTGTGTGTGTGTGTGTGTGTGTGTGTGTTGGAGGTGGGGTGGGGGGGCTGGGTCTTATGGTAGATCTGGCTTAGTTTTGTTTGCTTGTTTGTTTGCTTTTTTTTCAATTTTTATTAGATATTTTCTCCATTTACATTTTAAACGTTATCCCGAAAGTCCCCTAAACCCTCCCCCATCCCTCGCCCTGCTCCCCTACCCACCCACTCCCACATCTTGGCCCTGGCATTCCCTTGTACTGGGGCATATAAAGTTTGCATGACCAAGGGGCCTCTCTTCCCAATGATGGTCAACTAGGCCATCTTCTGCTATATTTTCAGCTAGAGACATGAGCTCTGGGGGTACTGGTTAGTTCATGTTATTCTTCCACCTATAGGATTGAAGACCCCTTCAGCTCCTTGGGTACTTTCTCTAGTTCCTCCCTTGGGAACCCTGTGTTCCATCTAATAGCTGAGTGTGAGCATCCACTTCTGTGTTTGCCAGGCACTGGTATTGTTTGCTTTTTTAAATTCTTTTTTTTTTAATTAAAAATAGGATTTTCTCCCTCCTATAATATATTCTGATTATGGTTTCTGCCCCACAACTTCTCCCAGATTCTCCACACCTCTTCATTCACTCCACATCCCCACCCCTTCCTGTTCTCTCTCTTTAGAAAACAGGCATCTAAAAAACAATTAAGTAAAACAAGATTAAATAAAAACAATAAAACGTTTCTTCCTTTGTCCCATTATAGATTGCATGGACTGATTGATAATTAGATTTTTAATTTATCTCACGTACCAAGAAATATTAATTTAATTCTAGTATAAAACTCCCTTAAAAAAAACAACTGCCAATTTTAAAAACTAAAATATGTTTTGTTTTGAGATACAGGCTCCTTCAAACATGCGCCACATCGGTGACAATTACTAAGAAACTATCGTTAAGTCCATCACAGCCACCAGTCTGTGGGTTTCTTTTCTCTCTTTTGTATTAATTTTGTCCAATTTTCGCATCAGGGCAACACTGGCTTCTGTAAGAACATGGCAAGTGTCAGCTTCTTCTCCATGGATGTGTAAGATCCATTTTAACAGCTGATGTGTTTGATGAGTCACTCCGCTAAGGGTCTGCGCCTGTGGACATCCTGGGCACCGCGCAGGGGCTTGTCTAGCTGCCAGCCCAGACTGCTTAACGTTTGTAGCCATGTTGACCCAAGTTTCTCTTGTGTTCCTTTTGTGGTCTCAGGCGCTCGAGCCCAATGTGGATCTGTTGAGTCTCGGTGTTGTCCTCCATGACAGCAGGCAGCACAGGAGTATTCAATAGCTCGCAAGAGAGGTCTCTGTGTTCTTTCTAAGTTTGTCCTTCTTACTTTCAGGCTTGTTTCTTTAGCTTATTGGATTTGTCAGAGAACCAGATCTCCAGTTTCTTTGTGTTTTCTAACTTTCAATTTTCTTTCTTTTACTTTGTGTGTTTCCCTTCCTTCCTCACACCTGACTAGGAGTTCCTTGCCAGTTTTCTTTCTTTCTTTTTCTTTTTTGCTAGGAATCAGATATTTTAATATAACACAACAGGATATTCTCTTTTCATTAATCTTTTTATTAGATATTTTCTTAATTTACATTTCAAATGTTATCCCGAAAGTTCCATCTATCCTCGCCCCCCCCCCCCGCCCTGCTCCCCTACCCACCCCACTCCCACTTCTTGGCCCTGGTGTTCCCCTGTATTGGGACATATATATGTGAGTCCTCTCTGGCTTTCCTCTCATTAATTGCCAACCTTGTGCTTTGTTCTCTGAGTGACTCTTGCTGCTGTGGCACTTGACAGGAAGCACAGCCAGCAGCGATCCCTGTGGTTAATCGTGGGTGGGAACCTGGATTACCTTGTACTTCTTTGCGAAGCACCATTGGCACCACTTACAGATGCACGTTGCTGCTCCTCTTGCTTGGCACGCAGCATGTGGAGATCTCTCTGTCTGGGGAAAGTCCGTAGTTTGCGTGGACTGGGCACTGTGCTGAAGGTGATGGTGTGTTTATCTGGCCTCTAATGACTGCCCTGGTGGAAGGAGCCAGCCTGTATTTCTAATTGATGGCGATGAGGTTTGGAATGGGGTTTATGTTGTGTTAGACTAAACGGATGCTTTTAACACAGAGACACATTTGGAGGGGGCGATGGGGTGTCAGGGAAGCTCTCACAGTGTAGGAACAAAAAGGAGTCTGGAAATCACTACAGTTTAGACGCACGAGGAGGAGGGACTCACTAAAGAGGTGCTTGTGGCCACGTTTGAGAATCGCTAACATTGGTAAAGTCAATAAGGAAGAGTGGTTGCACGAGTGATGCTTAATGACCTTTCTATCGCAATACTGAGGACAAGCAAGGTGAAGAAAGGCCATCACTGGGAAGAGAGGCCCCTTGGTCTTGCAAACTTTATATGCCCCAGTACAGGGGAACGCTAGGGCCAAGAAGTGGGAGTGGGTAGGTAGGAGAGTAGGGTGGGGGAGGGTATAGGATACTTTCGGGATAACATTTGAAATGTAAATAAAGAAAATATCTAATAAAAAAAAAAAAAGGAAAAATCAGCTCAATACTTTTTGAACCGGCAAGATGAATCAGTGGGTAAAGACGCTTCCTGCAAAGCCCAGTGAGGAGAGTTGCATCCCGGGTCCCACGTGGGAGAAGGTGGGACTGACTCTCAAAAGTTGAACTCTGACCTCTGAATGCCCACCAAGGCGTGTACACACAGACATGTGAACTATATGAAGAAATATTTACAAAACCCTTTTGCCTGACCCCCAGAATGGAATGAATGTTCATAGTTGAATTCATCCTTCATGTAATAAAGTCTAGTGGGTATACACTATGCATTTAGAAAATCTGGCTAGAAGGGGGAACAATTCAGATAAATAGTATACATAGTTGTCAAAAATCAGAGTTATAGCAAGAATATTTCAGAGAGAGGAAAATAGAAATGATGAGTGGAGCCCATGAAGGGGTTCAGGAAGCATATCTGGGAGGACAGGAAGGCTGTTGACCATTGGGCACGTAACAGAATGGCTAAATGTGGATGTCTGCTCTGTAGTCAGGAAGTGGGTATGTCCCTGAGGGCTGTGTGTGGGAACCAGCTATAACCCTTCTTCTGCTTCTTCCTAGAGTCACTGCTTTTATCAAGGACACGCTGCCGAGATCCCAGTATCAACGGTGACACTCAGCACTTGCTCAGGTCTCAGGTACCCTTCTGGAAGTGTGCACAGAAATTGTATGTCAACCCCTCCTCGGCCTCTACCATCTCACCATCTTCTTCTGTGAGAATAGAATGGGCACCCACCTCCAAACAACCAACCGACCAGATCCGTAGAGTGGGGCGGCACTGATCACACGGCTCCCCTATTCTCTCCTCTTCCTCTACTCCTCCCATCTACTTATTTGGGTATTTTGCCATCATAAAACTTAAGCAGAAAATGCCTGCCACTAGAAGAAAGAGAATCTGCATTTCCCAGCCCCACCAGCCCCACACCATTCTTCTAAGGCACACTGGAGGGAAGATAGATATGAATTGGGTTTAAAACTTAATGCAAGTTCTCAGTGGGAAATATATGGTAATTGCATTTAAAAGATTTTTTTTCTGATACTTAGGGGTTTGTTGCAGTTAGAGAACATCACTTATGGAATTGAGCCCCTGGAGTCTTCAGCTACATTTGAACACATACTTTATGAAATTAAGAATAACGAAATTGACTATTCTCCCTTAAAAGAAAACTACGCAAATCCTGAGCAAGAAAGTCAGTCCTACCGAATCCTTGTCAAACCAGAGGTGAGTCCACCTCCACCTGCTCTACCTATATTCAAATCTTGAGATTTGGACACACTGGGGGAAACAGTGTTAAACTGTTTGATCGAAATTGGTTTTCTCAGATAGTCTTTAGAAAATAACAAGGAAACATACATTTAAAAAAATCATCAAACTTGTTACAACAGTTTGAATAGTTCTATGAGGAGTCTGCATAGATGAACATTGTAACTATTTGCATGACTTTGCCTACCAGTAACAGAATTGGTCCTGGGTTTACTTACTGAGACTTGGTATTTCCTTTGCCAATACATTTGCTTTCTAAAATACAAACAAAACAAAACAAAACAAAACAAAACAAAACAAAACATTTCTTTGCCATTTGTGGTCTGGCTCCAACTGGAACCTCGATGTCATGTACTTATGGGTCTCCAGCTGAGAGCTTTGGACCGAGAACAGCTCCTGGTTTCTGGTTTACTCTCTAGACATTGGACTAACTAACCTCTATGATCATAGAAGCCAGCTCCATACATAACATACATGTGCACATAGATACACATATATGCACATTTTATGTTATTAAATATTAAGTTTTTTTGAAATAAATAAGCCATGTTGCAAAAAAAAAATAATGTCCAAGAAGCCACAAGTCAAATTGGGAATAACAAGATATATTGTGGCTAATGTATTTTATTTTATGAATAAATGATGAGTAACATGGAAGTTATCAATGGGAGGCACTCAGCAAAGGTAGAAAAACTCATCAGAATGAGGCACCTTCAAAGCAGCTGAGGTTTTCTTTGTTTTTGTTATGAGACTGGAGAGCTGTATCCACTCTGCCTTTAGAGCATTATACTTTAAAGAGTTCCAAGACTAGAGATCATATCTATTGTCTATGTTATTAAAATAAGTACTCTAGCAGATCTATGTGTTGTACCTGATTGAAGGTTTTATCTTATTGATGTTTTTTATTGTTCTGTAGAAAGGTTTGAACTGGACACTAACGAAGAGAATTCTGAGGATAAAGATCATCATGGATAAAGCCATGGTAGGAGTGACCTGCCTTCTGACATTTTGTTTTGTAGAGAAACTCAGGGAGGAATGTGAATAGGAAACTGTAAATGCTATTTTTTTTTTCACATTATTTTTTTTTCCCCTATGAATATGGGTGTTTTGACTGCATTGTTAAGTCTGTGCACTATGTGCAGTACTCTCAGGGTCCAGAAGAGGGAGTCTGACCCTTAGCAACCATAGTTATTGATGCTGCTGTGTGCACTTCTGGGGACTGGATTGAGGTCCTTTATGTCCCTCAACAGAGGAATGGATACAGAAAATGTGGTACATTTACACAATGGAGTACTATTCTGCTATTTAAAAAATGAATTTATGAAATTCTTGGACAAATGGATGTATCTGGAGGATATAATCCTTAGTGAGGTAACCCAATCACAAAAGAAGTCATTGGATATGCGCTCACTGATAAATGGATATTAGCCCAGAAACTTAGAATACCCAAGATAGAATTTGCAAAACACAAGAAAATCAAGAAGGAAGACCAGCACGTGGATACTTCATTCCTCCTTTGAATAGGAAACAAAATACCCATGAAAGGAGTTACAGAGACAAAGTTTAGAGCTAAGATGAAAGGATGGACCATACAGAGACTACTCCACCGGGGGATCCATCCCATAATCAGTCACTAAACTCAGACACTGTTGCATAGGACAGCAAGTGTTTACTGAAGGGACCCTGATATAGCTGTCTCGTACAGAAGTGGATGCTCACAGTCATCTATAGGATGGGAAGTGGATGCTCACAGTCATCTATAGGATGGAACACAGGGCCCACAGTGGAGAAGCTAGAGATAGCACCCCAGGAGCTGAAGGGATCTGCAACCCTAGAAGAGGAACAACAATATGAACTAACCAGAACTCCCAGAACTCGTGTCTCTAGCTCCATATGTAGCAGAAGATGGCCTAGTTGGCCATCATTGGGAGGAGAGGCCCCTTTGTATTGCAATCTTTATATGCCCCAATACAGGGGAATGCCAGGGCCAAGAAGTGGGAGTGGGTGGGCAGGGGAGCAGGGCGGAGTGAGGTGGGAGGGAACTTTCGGGATAGCATTTGAAATGTAAATTAAGAAAATATCTAATAAAAAATTTGAAAAAACAAAAAAAGAAGAGCAGTAAGTGCTCTTAACTGCCCAGTCATCTCTCCTGTCCACGTCTCACTGTCTCAGTGCTTTAATATAAATGTTTTTACTCTGTTCTAGAGTCAGTCATGATGACATGTCCCAGTAATCTCAACCCTCAGGAGGAGGAGGCAGAATGACTGAGTTTCCTACCAGTCAGTGCTCGCATACGAGGGCCTTGTCTCCAAAGATAACTTTTTTTTTTCTCTGCTTAAAAGCGTGTCAAAGTGTTGCACGGCATAACAACATATCATCAGTTGACATTAAAGGTTGTCGCGATGGCATATGACTTTTTATGTAAAGGTTCTACTAAACAATAGCCTGACTTTCATAGGAGAGGCTAGCAGATTTGTTAATGAGCCTACATCTCATTTCCATTATACTGGGAGTCATTTCATTAAATACTAAATTGGATAACCCGTTCAAATATTTACCCCCTGAGCCTATATTTTATGTCATAATTGCTTGGCTTCTTGAGTGGAAGGAAGTTCCACATTTTGAAGATGAATTGACCCGCATTTTCCTGTCTCAACAGTTTTTGCTCTGCCTTTCTCCCCCACTGCGCCAGGGTGTTACCCTGAGGTCCAGCCCAAAGGTTTCTTCATTGGGTCACATCAGTCTCACAGTGTGGTTTTACCCCACTGCCTCCTGCCCCACTCCTCTGATTCCCACCTAACCACAGTCATTTTGATTGTATCCTAGTTAAGGTTGCATGTGCCATCGTTGACAAGACAAACAATTTTTAAGTAAATCTCTAGTTTCTTTCTATTTTTCTTTTATTAAAAATGTTTTTTTTCTTACAGTACATTCTGATTGCAGCTTCCCTCCCCTAACTCCTGCAAGAGCCTCCTCTTCCCACCTCTTTTCCAAACCCCGCCTTTTCTGTCTTGCCCTACAAAATATGTGTCTAGAGAATAATTATAAAAGAAAAGAAAAACAATCAGAATAGGACAAGAAAACTAACAACCACCACAACAAAAACCCACAAGAAACACATACAGACCCCAAAACTCGCATGTTCGCACACACAGCTGTCTCAAAAACAGACAAAACCAGATGCCATAATAGATGCAAAAGACTTATAATGAAAAGAAAGGAAAAAAGTCCTGACATTTTTATGAGATAAAGGACCACCAAAGATGCCATTGAGTTCATTTTGTTTTGGCCATCTACCGCTGGGCAAGCGGTCCTTAAGTGTGGTTTATTGCCCCAGGGAGATTCCATTGGAGAAAATAATTTTTCCCTTTGTAAGTGGTTATCAATTAGAGACAGCACATGTGTCCACCTCTCATCTCTGCACTGGGACCCCATCTGGCACTGACCCACGCAGGCCCTGCACATGCTCCCACAGTCTCTGAGTTCAGACGCACGCCGGTCCTGTGGTGTCTGGAAGGCCTTGTTTCCTGGAAGGCCTTGTTTCCCTGCTGTCCTCCGTCACCCCTGGGCTCTTCCTACATCCGCATCCTCTTCCATGAGTCCCGAGGGGGAGGAATTTGATAGAGACATTTAGGACTGACTGTTCTCAGGTTTCCCAGGTTTCTCACTCTCTGCACACTGTCCAGTTGTGGGCCTCAATCTTTGTTCCCGCCCACTGCAATAGCAATTAGCAATTATGTTCAAATCACTCCAGTAAGTACCACTAACGGGTACGTTGCTCACATTTTTCTGGAGCTTGTGATGTGTCCGCAGCTTTTGCTCATCTGAAACTGAAACTATCCTAGCCTTTTAGTTTTGAGCATTTTTCACCTCAAAAGTAGTTTTTTTTTTTAATTTAAACAAACTTTCAGAAAGTTGTCACAAGAGTTGCAGCACAGAGCAGCCTTGCTCCCTTCCTCGCTTCACGGCTATATGGTATTGTGGTCTGCACTGTCTCTGTTTGAATTTGAAAGCAAGTTTTTAATGGCAGGCATCAGAGGGATCACCTTCAAAGCTATGAACAGCACAGTAGCATCCCCATCTCGGAACAGACTATCACTGTATCCACACAGCGTGGTCTGAGCACCATATCCACAGTGTGGTCTTTGCACCGTATCCACACAGTGTAGTCTTAGCACCGTATCCACAGTGTGGTCTGAGTACTGCGGTCATGCAGAGGCTGCATATTATATTTAAAGAACTATGGCTAAAAATTTCTCAGTTCATATATTGATGTCTGGCCGTGCTGCTTCTAAGTTTCTAGGTATTCATATTCTGTTTGCTTTGTTATTTCAAACTATGTTTGTCTTGCTGTTAATTTGCTTGCTACTAAAACAATCCTGTAAACTATAAATATAATTAACTTATATTTGTAAATATGTTTACAGTTATGATTTATACAGTCATAGAGGATATTTATTTCTATGCCTGTAAAGAGGAAGTTAGTCACACCTATGCTTTTTAAATACTCTAGTTATAGCTTTAGAGTTCCATATAAAACATAGTAAAGACAGTAACTGGGAAAAGGTTAGAGGCCTTTAAGAATCAACTGTCAATCAATTTTAACACATTTTTACTTTGCCTCTTTAATTGCGTACTGCATTATTTTAACTTTCACACTTAAAACTATTTTAAAAAAAATGGTTGCTTAATCATTTATGCTAGTAATTGAGAAATAAACGTGTCTTTCAGTTTGACCATATGGGCTCTGAGGTGGGAGTTGCAACTCAGAAAGTTGTTCACATCTTTGGTCTCATTAACACTGTAAGTACTTGTGTTTCCATTCAAGTAAGAGACTATTGCTAACTCAGCCTACCCGGCTTGTGTGCACAGCTGTGTAGTTTATGGTGAAATGGACACTCCTCCCAGCGCTTTCTCCTGTGGGTTGGGTGATATGTTGAATGTAGTGCCAGCATTTCCAGGCATGGCACCCACACTGAACAAAGCCCCCTTTCAGATGTTTTCCCAGCTGAAGATGACCGTGATGTTAAACTCTCTGGAGATCTGGTCAGAACAAGACAAGATAGAAACAAATGGGGATGCTGATGAGGTCCTGCAAAGGTTCCTGCTGTGGAAACGCAAGGAAATATCTCAAAAGACGGATATGACCTACTTACTCCTGTGAGTACTTCTCGAACTGATTGGGACTTAAGTGATTATTAATGTCAACTGTCAAAGTTACATATTTGTAATCATGACAGAATTCTGAGAAAGTTTAAGATGACCAGAGTGCCAGCACAGGCAAGATGCACAGATCTAGTCACATAGTCAAACCCAGCCATCCCATGTCAGGTCCCGTGGCCCTGCTCCACCTGCCCCCCCCCCCCCCCCCCCCCCCCCCCCCCCCCCCCCCCCCCCCCCCCCCCCCCCCCCCCCCCCCCCCCCGCATCACTCACCCCCATCTACTTCAGCACCACAAGGGAGTGTGAAAAACATCAGGATGAACACAGAGCTCTGTGTTTATAAATAACCACACAGGAGATGTTTACGTCGCGATTTTAATGTTGTGAGTGCAACAATTGCCCATGTTGTTGGTTAAAACAGATAAATAATTAAAATGGACCAACTACTCCCTTCCACTATGGCTACTCTCCAGTGCTCCTATAGAGACCTAAGATGTAGGTTTTAACTACTAGGTCTGCATGTTTCAAGAATCTTTATGTAGATTTTAGTATTACTCAATCATTTTATTTTATAAGAAAATATGAGACACTCACTCATGAAGATCTTAAGAGATATAAACAGAACCATGTGTCTTCTGATGCCTCTTGTTTGGTCTAAGGCCAGGGTTGTGTATTTAAAGGCAACATAATGGGTTAACATCTGCTCACCACCTCTTCTTTTCTTGGTGCACCTCTCTCTCCTATCCTCTGGTCCAACACTTTAAGATCTATTCAGTAATTGACAATAGATAATGCCGGCTTTTAGATTTTACAATCAATATTCCCCCAGTGGTGGGGATCCTGACAAATGGGTTATGGACATACTAGGCTCTGCTACGTTTTGGATTGTGTCATAGAATCTTAAAATACCATTTTTAACTTAAATTTCTATGGAGTATGGAGTACATACTATTTGTGTCTTTACTACTTACGTAGTGGTTGGTAGCAGAAAGCATACTGTATGATGAATATCATGTTTAAGGATACAGAAGTTTAGGAAATCCATTCTTTCAATGTCCTTTCTAGCAACATTCTGAAACAAGTGCACTGACATGAACTTTTGATTTAGGTATAAGGATCATCCTGATTATGTGGGAGCGACATATCATGGGATGGCTTGCAACCCAAATTTTACAGCAGGAATCGCTCTGGTATGCCTCCGGTCACCCTTGTCCCCCTCAACAGTAATGTCCAGGATCACCTCAGTGAGCTGAACGAAAAGATGCAGAATGCACTCACTGTACATTTTTGGCAAATTTTTACACCAGTGGTTTTTCATTTGTTATAAAAGAGTTGGTTTGTGCCAGGTGGTGGTGGCACAGACCTTCAATCCCAGCACTGGGGAGGCAGAGGCAGGTGGATCTCTTAAGTTCAAGGGCAGTCTGGTCTACAGAATGAGTTCCAGGACAGTCAGGGTTACAGAGAGAGACCATGTCTCCAAAAACAAGAGTTGGTTTATTTAGGGACAACACCTCATGTTTGCAGTTCTTAACCAGTTCTATGGTGTTAGCTGTATTTACCCGATTGGGGCTGTATTTACCCGATTGGGAGATAAGTCTCAAGATACGGCCACCCTTTAAAACTGAGTCTCCAGATCCATCAGACAGCCCCTCCTCTGTCTGAGGTGATCCTCATTCCCTGTTCTGTTCCTATTGTTATAACAACTTTGGGTTTACATATAAGTGGGAAGACTCTATGTGCCTGCCTATGACTAAGTTATCGCATGAAGTACAATGTACTTAAAGTTCATCTATGCCATAAAGTATTGCCTTTTTAATGACTGAATAGTATCAGCCTATATCACCTTTGAATGCACTCATCCTGTCAAAAGACTTTAATTTTCTTTCCATGCCTTTGCTGTTATGCACTGTGCTCTAATGCACATAACAGTGCAGATACCTTTTTTGGGTCCTAATATTGGCTAGTCTTGGTGAATGACCAGAAGTCAGCTTACGGACTTACGTATCAGTCTTGTTATTAATACTTTGCAGGACTATAATATTGGTTTGATAGAGGTTATGCCAGCTTATAATCCTTTCACCAACATAAGTTAGCTGCATAGTCAGCCAAACTTATTTTCTATTTTGTTTTAATAGATACAGGCTAATGTTACATTTTGTTTCTTTTTATTGTGTTTCTAAAGTCACAAAGAATGCAATACCAGTTCATATATGCAGTAAACACTAGAGTGTATCACCAGAGAAATAGCTAGTCAAGTATTTTACTTTTTTTAATGGTTTAATGTTTTTTTGTTAAGCTGTAGACATCCTCTATGTCATGGATATAATCCTTTGTCAGACTTGCAGTCTACAAATGTTTCTTCTTGATCCTGTGTGCTGCTGTTTTTACTCTGCTTTTATCATGATGTTGAAATGGGGGTGTCTATGACAGTGGCAGAATCTTCTGTCCATCTTTAGCTGTGCCCCCATCCTTCAAGGGTATGATGGGGTCCGTATGCTGTTATCTTCTGTTTTACAGTTGTGAAGCTTTCTTGGGGCTTGAATTTATTTTGGGCTACTTTTTTAGATAAAATATAAAAGATCCGACTGAATGCTCTTTTTCATGTGGCTGTTCTGAATTTAACTCACTCTGCCAATTGGCTAGGCATTTTTTTTTAACTCATTCACATTCAAAATAGTTGGTGGCAGGGAAAAACTTCACGCTGCTATGTTTCTGGCCTATACACTGTTTTCCTATTTTGCTTAAATACGTGCTGAATAGATTCTAGATGGTTTTCCCTCCCCCATACTCAGTCACTGTCTTGTGTGTGTTATTAACTGTTGGTGATTTCCTTTGACTCTCTTCAATTATGTGTATATTCCATAGATTTCTTTGTTTACCATTTCACTTGCATGAAATATTAAACTTAAGCCAATTATAAAGTAATTATAAATAAATTTTTATTTTAAAGTCTATTGTAAATTAAAATTTAAGTCAATTAAAAAATAACAATTCTTAACTAAAATAACAGACAAAACTCTACTCTCTATAGATATATATCCCATATTATATTACTAACATCCCAAATTAAATATTTTTATGTTGAACATGCATTGCTTACATTGTTAGTTTTGTTTTTGTTTTCATTCCTCAAATACTATACAAGATATAAAAATGAATGTATATCTTGTATGGCATATATAAAAATAATGGCAGTTTGTCCACGTTTTTAACTTCTCAAGAGGACTTTAGAGTTAGCACATGGCCTCCTGGTACTGTTTCTTCCACATGCAATTCTTGTAGATCAGAATTACTAGTAATGGGCTTTGGCTAGCTCATCTGAAAGGTGGTTAATTTTTGTCACTACATGAACTACACATTTGTCTCACAAAATACACTATTTTCTTTACTCCTATTTTCCCACATCAGCTCCATTTGGATTAAAAAAATATTAAGGAAAAAAAATCACAATTTGCTCATTGTTTTTGACATTCTCAAGTTCCTTTTATTTAGTATTTTTGAATGCATTAGCAACTCTATTCAGACCATCAAGGTGTCCTTTCATGAGTGAGTAGTTAAAACAAATTTGGTATGATCATGTGATACAATGAACTGTTTCCCAGAGATATGATCAAATACCCAACAAAAGCAAGCTAGGGAAGGGATGCCTTAGTTTGACTCAGAATCTTGAGGAGCCAAAGGAGCTGGAGGCAGCTGGGCCAATTGCATCCCCAGCAGAGAGAGGCAGAGGCTGGTGCTCAGATAGATTTCTCCATTTGATGCACTCTGTGGCCCCAGCCTATAGGATGGTACTGCCCACAGCGATGGTGGGCCTATCTACCAAAATTGACCTAATCCAGATAACACTTCACAGACATGCCCAGAGGTTTCTTCCCAAGGGCAGTCTAAATCCAACCAAGTTAACAGACTTTATAACCACAAACTGTTATCCAGTAATTTAAGAAAGTGAAACACCATCTACACAAGACCCAGGATTGCTGAAATGTACAGTGGCAGTGACAGAAGCAGGCGGGGATGGAAGGGTGTGGCCCAGGAGCTGATAAAACTATAGTGGACCCCAAAGAAGTGTCTCTGCTAGGTGTGTGCAGAAATGGCATCAGCAAATACTACTACTCTACTTTTAGAGAAATCAGCTTAAATTTCCTCAAGCAATTTCTGAAATAAAAATTGATTGCTAATTAACTCTTCATGGTTTAAAATTTCTCTAATTATTGCCTTGAAAAATATATTACTTCTGTATTAGAAGTGGATGCTTACAGTCATCTCTAGGATGCAACACAGGGTCCCCAAGGTAGGAGCTAGAGAGAGTATCCAAGAGCTGAAGGGGTCTGCAACCCTATAGGTGGAACAACAATATGAACTAATCAGAATCCCCAGAGCTCGTGTCTCTAGCTGCATATGTAGCAGAAGATGGCCTAGTCGGCCATCATTGTGGAGAGAGGCCCCTTGGTCTAGCAAACTTTATATGCCCCAGTACAGGGGAATGCCAGGGCCAAGAAGTAGGAGTGGGTAGGGGAGCAGGGCCGGGGGAAGGTATAGGGGACTGTTGGGATAGCATTTGAAATATAAATGAAGAAAATATCTAATAAAAAAAGACAGGAAAAAAAAAGCCTTCTTGACTTAAAAAAAGAGAGAGCAATAAAATTTTGAAAATGGAAAAAAAGAAAGAAAAATATATTACTATAATTATTCTACTTCACTAAATGTCTTTACCCTTATTTGAATTCTGTTTAATAATGTCATAAATTTACAAAGATAACAATCATTTTTCTCCCTTATGTCAGCTCCATTTGGACTAAAATTCATTGCTTTTAAGAAAAATATCAAAATTGCTCTTTTTTAAAAACATTCTTAAAATAGTTTTGATATTACATTTTCTTGACTTTGTATTCTAGTTTAGGTCCTATTGTCAAACAAAGCCTGACAAAAGCAAACAAGCAGAAGGAAAGGAGGGGGATGAGAAAGGGGAGGAAGACGTGCAGGAGTGAGAGGGGGAGAGAGAGGAGGAGGGGAGGAAGAGGAGAAAGAGAAAGGGGAGGGGAAGGAGGAGGAGGAGGGAGAGGAGGAGGAGGGCTTACAATAATTCTGATCTTTTTTTAATCTATTCAGCACCCAAAGACATTGGCTGTGGAGGGCTTTGCCACTGTTCTCTCACAGTTGCTGGGAATTAACCTGGGGTTGGCGTACGATGATATCTACAATTGTTTCTGTCCAGGAAGCACATGCATAATGAATCCTTCAGCAATGTAAGGTCTTTTCCAAATCTGATCTCTATAGACACCTAGGAAATGTTTCAGTATGTTTTGATGTGCATTTTGTCACAATATAACTCAACTAGGGAGAGCTAGAGTGAATGCAAATGCAATTGTTTAAAGCACACGGAAGAGAATGAATTAAGAGTGTGCCAGAAAACCTACTTAACAGTTCTTAACCATTAGCAGTGAGCACGTTCCTAGTACAGAGTGAAGGTAGATGCGGATGGTTCATTTGTCAGCACTGTTGGCAAGCTTCTAAGGAAGAATGTGTGATGCTGAACTATCAAAAGACTTGGAGGCTCAGTGGATCAGTAAATAAGGAGATTTTGGGCAGAAGGAGAGAAAGGGTAAGAAAAAAAAAACCCTCAGAAACTACTGAGACTATAAGGAAAATACTGTACGCACTGCACCGGGAACCAAGGTAAAACACAACAACGAGCTGAAGATTCAAGGAAAAATAAGGAAATGGGATGGAGGCATGGGCACGATATGAGGTGAGTTACATAAAGGTGTGAGATAGAACCTGAGGCGTTGGGGGTAGAAACTGCGTGTTTGCAGAATGGGAGATTTTTACAATAAATCCAACAATAAGTGGTCAATCTACACAGCTTGTTTAACTCAGAAGTGCCCAACAAAGTGAATGCACTGTGCATCTGAAGGAGCCCAAGCACAGCCTCTTGAGTCATCTTGGGAAATGGGTGTTCTCATAATAATCCATGGAAGTTTCTTAGCATTGAGAAGTGAGGGCACTGAAGAGTCACACACATGCTCCTGGCCATCACAACTCACTTCTAAACAGGACAGTTTTATCTGTTGAGATCTGGCTTATGATTAGTTGTTGGTTAGGCCTTTCCAACATGCAGTTATAGAGACTGTACAGGCCGGATCTCAGGGACAAGTGTTCTAGAATGTACAGACCTTCAACTGATGGGAGAGAATTAACGTTCTGGGCAGATAATTTTGAGAGACGTCACAACACAAAAAGAGGAGCTTACGGTGGAAGGTCCAGTCAGCCGGGAGGAAGGGGTTGCAGAAGTGTGTGCCATCTTGCCGAGGGAGGGGTGTGTGTATGAAGAATGGAGGGAAGGATAAAAAGCCATGTGTGCAAAAGCATCCAACCAGAAGTGTTCGTTTCAGTCTTCTCAAAGTCTTCCGTGTACCAGGGAGGCAAACAAACAAACAAAAAACCTAGGAAAAACTGGGTGGAGGGGGCAGGTGAATACAAAAGAAGAAGAATATAGTGCAAATCCCCCAAAGTGGAATGCACCAGTTAAAATACACCAGCAGTGCAAGGCTGCTCAGCAATAACACAATGCTACAAAGCAAACAGCTGCATGGCGTAAAAGGGAAGGGGCACTGGGAGCTCTAAAAAGGAAGTCTGGGGAGATGATTCAGTGGGTAAGACTGCTTGCTGCGCCAGCATGAGGACCTGAGTTCAAATCCCTAGCCCTCCTGTAAAAATGTGGAGCATGGCCATGTCTATCTGTAACCCCCAATTTGGTGATAGGGAGAAGCAGATTCCGGAAATTGACTGGTTAAGTAGCCATGCTGGACAGATGCACTTGGAGTTCAGTGAGAGACCCTGTATGAGCAATGTGGTGGGAAACATTGGAGGAAGAGACAGGAAGGCTTCCCCTGGCTTCGACATGTGTGTACACAAGCACACAAAGCAGCACACACATGTATACAACACATACACACTGCTCACATGTCTGCCTCCCCTCATGCTGGCAGTGCAAGGGATGGGTGAGGCAGCTGGCTGGTGAGGACAAAGGTGTTGTAAGCATGTCTTCATCTAATCATGTAACTTTGGGCATTCTAAAGATCTCTAACAACAAGATCCCGAATTGCCTACATGAGCGGTAAAGATTCCGGTCTTTCAAAGACAGTAATGGTTGATTCGGGGGGCAAAGGTGAGAAGAGAAAAATGAGCCTCAGGAAGTTTTGGGCAAGACTCATTAGAGGGTCATAAGAGTTAATGCCCTCTTGCTGAACCTGGGCAATGCCATGCCAGCATGCCGAGAAATTCTGACAATTCTTCCTTCAACTACGAATGACAATAGCAACACTAGTAATAGATTGCATGCCACCAAAGGAACGAAGAAAGTGATTTCTTGTTAATGCCAGCATGTCAACAAATACAATGAGAATTAAAAATTACAGCCATAAATGGGATAGTTACGTTAAAATAAGTTTCTCCCTACACATTTATAAACCAAGGAGGAAAATATACCCAGTTGAGTGAATGCCTTGGCCAGTATGGCTTTTTTCACAAATGAATTCATCTAGTTCACATACCAACTTTCAGGTCACAGTGAAAGGAACAGAACAGCCTGTCTGTGCTCATGTCACCCAGAGGCTTGACCTACTCACAATTTCCTGGGTTGCAGAGGAAAAAAAGTGGGGGGGCATTGGACAAAACAACTATAGTGCAATTGTAAAGCCACCCAATATCACAAGAGCTTAACAAAACCAAGACAATCAAAGGCAAATACTTCATTCTTTCCAGAAACCCATAGTGAGCTTACACCAAGGTCATGTCTATGTAGGGCACCTAGGATAAAGTACGTCAGGACAAAGTGCCACCATCTTACTGTGTTCTTGCTACAAGAGCAAGCTCTTAAACAAGCACATGTATGTGTAGAGGTCAGAGGATAGATTTCGGGAGTCATTTCTCTCCGTCTACATCATGTGGGTCGGACAAGGACTCTTACCTGCTGAGCATTCTTGCCAGCCCACGGACGGCCGTTACTTTCAAAAGGCAAAACTGATTCTCGGATTTTATTTGGATCACTGAGAAAAGTTTGAGGTCACAAAATTCAACCCAAACTCACTGAACTCTGTACTTAAATGAATAGAAATATTGGTAATGGTGTTGGTAACATGAAGACTTTGGAGGCTGGGTCATGAGAAATATCTGGGGCTAGGAGATCAGCTTGGGTAATAGAGATCTCTCTTAAAGAAGGATAGGAATATATATATATATATATATATATATATATATATATATATATATATATATATATATATATGTATATTTTTTTGGAAAAATAAAAGGAATCAAAGGTTGCTTTCTTCAGCATGAAAATATTGCATGATTTTCATCACCAATGATAGAAACATCTTTGACATTTTCCATTTTTCTTTTTACATGTTCTTACTAGCCATTGGGAGCTTCTTATAGTAATAATTATGTTGAAACTCATGCGGAGCCTTTATGCTCATGAAGCTGAGGTGTCTCCTACTCCAATACCCTCTACTTTCTGTACATTGATTCTAACTTATAGCAATAGAAATGAATGTACTGCTTTGGTTATGACCTGCATTAAGCTAGTGCTATCCCCCTTCTCTTTCCTTCTTGACTCTTCTTTAAGGTGAGTATTTATGGATGTATATACTTTATTAAAGAATGTTTTGGGAGGTAACAGTTGCATTTCATTTATCTGAAAAATATCAATTTATTTTCAGACGTTCTCAAGGCATAAAGGTTTTTAGCAGTTGTAGTGTGGATGAATTCAAACAGCTGGCTTCACAACCTGAACTGGACTGCCTTCGGAATACACCAGGAACAGAATTTGTTGTCCAGCCCCAAGATGGAAAATTATGTGGTAACCATATCCTGGAGATCCCAGAGCAATGTGACTGTGGCCCACCAGAGGTTAGACAGAAACTCTCACAGCTGCCCAACATGTGCTCTGTGTGCACTGATTCCTTATGGTCCTGTAGATTTCTATATGATTGAAAGGGGGACCATCATTTTTTTTTAAAGACGATGGGCTATCTCCCAGGGTTTAGATTAGCTCACAATTAATCACAATGCAGAGTTGTGGATCAGTGGTTCTCAATCTTTCTAACACTGTGACCCTTTAATATAGGTCCTTATGCTGTGGTGACCTCCAACCACAGAATTATTCGCATAGCTACATCATAATTGTAATTTTGCTACTGTTATGAATCATAATGTAAATATTTGTGTTTTCTGATGGTCTCCGGTGACCCTGTGAAAGGGTTCATAAGGATTATGACTCCCAGGTTGAGAACAGCTGGTCCAGATCCCCGCTCTATCCCAACCTACCCAATTTTTAAAAGAACCTATCCAACTTTAGAAAGAAATAAAAAAAAAAACCCAGTACAAGAACAAAACCTCCACAAACCAAGAAAACAAAAGCACATGCAAAAAGAAAAAGAAAACAGTTAAAAAGATAAATATTCCATCCATTTGCCTAAAAATTCCATGAAGCCATTGTTTTTAGAAGCTGAGTAATACTCCATTGTGAAAATGTACCACATTTTCTGTATCCATTCTTCTGTTGAGGAACATCTGGGTTTTTTTTTCCAGCTTCTGACTATTATAAATAAGGCTTCTATGAACATAGTGGAAAATGTGTCCTTGTTATATGTTGGAGCATCATTTGGTTATATGCCCAGGGGTGGTATAGCTGAGTCCTTAGGTAGTAATAATGTCCAATTTTTTGAGGAACCTTCAGACTGATTTCCAGAGTGACTGTACCAGCTTGTAATCCTACCAACATTGGAGGAGTGTTCCTCTTTCTCCATATCCTCCTCAGCATCCATTCTGACTGGTGTGAGATGGAATCTCAGGGTTGTTTTGATTTGCATTTCCCTGACAGCTAAGGCTGTTGAACATTTCTTTTTGTGCTTCTTGGCCATTCGAGTTTCCTCAGTTGAGAATTCTCTGTTTAGCTCTGTTCCTCATTTTTTTTTAAAAAAAAAACAGGGTCATTTGGTTCTCCAGAGTCTAACTTCTTGAGTTCTTTGTATATATTGTATATTAACTCTCTATCAGATGTAGGGATTAGTAAAGATCTTTTCCCAATCTGTTGGTTGCTGTTTCTATTGACAGTGTCATTTGCCTTACAGATGCTTTGGAATTTCATGAGGTCCCATTTGTCTATTGTTGATCTTAGAGAATAAGATGTTGGTGTTCTATTCAGGAAAATTTCCCCTGTGCCCATGTGCTCAAGATTCTTTCCCACTTTCTCTTCAATGTATCTGGTTTTATGTGGAGGTTCTTGATCTACGTGGACTTGAGCTTTTTACAAGGAGATAAGAATGGATCAATTTGCATTCTTCTACATGTTGACACCTGAACCAGCACCATTTGTTGAAAATGTTATCTTTTTTCCAATGGATGGTTTTAGCTCCTTTGTCAAAGATCAAGTGATCATAGGTGTGTGGGTTCATTTCTGGGTCTTCAATTCTATTCCATTGATCTACCTCCCATCACTGTACCAATAGCATGCAGTTTTTATTACTAGTGCTCTGTAGTACAGCTTGAGGTCAGGAATGGTGATTCCAATAGAAGTTCGTTTATTGTTGAGAATAGTTTTCGCTATCCTGGGATTTTTGTTTATCCAGATGAATTTGAGAATTGTTCTTTGTAAATCTATGAAGAATGGTTAGAATTTTGATGCAGATTGTATTGAATCTATAGATTGCTTTCAGCAAGATGGCCATTTTTATTCTATTAATCCTGTCAATCCATGAGCATGGAAAATCTTTCCATCTTCTGAGATCTTCTTCGATTTCTTTCTTCAGAGACTTGAAGTTCCTAGATTGGTAGTATATCCACATGGCAAAATGGCAGTCATAGGTTCTTTCTTAGGGCCTGTGGCATGCCCAGCCATGAGATCTTGGCTCCAATTACAGGACCAGGCATCAGTCCCAACTGAGAAGTAGCTGGTTACCCCTGCTCCATTCATGATACTGTGTATTTCTCACCAGGCCAAATGTTGTTTAAGCTTCCAGGTTTCACAGGTAAGACTGCTGATAACTCCTTAGCAGCCTGTACTGTGCCTTCCTACACTACAAAAGCTAGCCAGTGGGGAAGAAACCTCTAGGCCAATACTAGCTTGATTTCTCCATGTCTCCCAACCAAAGTATGTAATATCTTAAGGAACAGGGTCATTCCATCATGTTCTGTTGGATAACTCAGACCAATGGCAACAGTCTGTATGCTTTGGGGAAATGCTATAAGACCCATTGACCAATAAGCAATAACCCAAAGGGAGTTAATCCACACCAGGCACCTGAGCTTTTTGTTTGATAACTTAAGGCTTATGGGAGAGGTATTAGCCTCTGTGCAGTATAACTCCACTTAAACTTGTATTTATGTATTAGAAAACTTCTAAAGTACCATTTTAAAAATAATTAGTTGCTATTCTAGTGCCAATCTTCCTGTGTAGAAATTGTTCTATAAGATAAGAGAGTGTGTGTATTAAAGATAATTTAGGGGTATCAATCTACAGGTATTGGAATTATCAAGTAGGTTTGCGAAACACAGTGCAGAAATTATTTTCTTTCCTTCAGGACAATGGGTTTAGCATATCACACATTAGTTGTAAACTTTTTCAGCAATTTTATGACAACTGCATTATCATTTATCACCATGTTCTGCACTGCAGCTTTTAATAAATGAAAGCTTTCAGAGTCAGGTTATCTCCCCCCCCCCCATATGGATATCCAATTATTCTAGGGCCATTTGTTGGAAAGACTATCCTTTCCAAATTAAAGTACCCTGGCTCCTTTAGGAAGAAGCAATTAATCATCTGCTTTAGAATTTTAACTTAAAATCTGCAATAGTATATGCCTGTATGAAGTTTTTAATCTCTTATGGTCCCTGGCAAGAAAGAGCAACCCAAGCGAGCACTACAGTTGGCTGAGAAGTGAGAGTGGGAAAAGAGTGTATTCAGGGTCTCTGTTAGGCTCTCTCTAGAAAAGGGCAAGGCAGGACTGAAGCAATGGGACCAGGAGCTTGAGTACTCCTGGATGCCTCTTTCCCCCCACTGGTAGGCCCCAGTTGCCAAGTACCTAGTCCTCGGGTGTTTCCAGAAGGGGAGATAATAATTTGTAAGAGTTCCACAAAGGAGGTGTTTGGGGGTGGGGGTATATGGTTTGATTTGGTCAGTTTGAATGTAAAGGCTGTTGTAAAAATGATTGTAGCCACGTGGCTTATTTAAAGAAATTGGACAGAAACGAAGATGAGAACACACAGGAGGCTGGACTTAGCCAGTATTAGGGGAAATGTCACTGTTCCCCTGACAGGGCACACACACACACACACACACACACACACACACACACACCCCTAACTGATGTGAGACTCACCACAAGCATCAGTGTGTAGTGCGCTAATGTGTAGTGCGCTAGTGTGTAGTGCACTAGTGTGTAGTGCGCTAGTGTGTAGTGCGCTATGCAACGATATTGGCCACATTGCTGACTGATAGTAGAAACTGCTCAACTATCACTTTATGAAGCCACATTTATAAAAAAAATATGATCTGTTGTTGGCAGGGCTGTGACTATTAGGGGATGTTTGGAAACTAATGAAGATTAATTGAGCAGCCCACAAC
Organism: Mus minutoides; assembly: GCA_902729485.2. Classification (NCBI taxonomy): domain Eukaryota; kingdom Metazoa; phylum Chordata; class Mammalia; order Rodentia; family Muridae; genus Mus; species Mus minutoides. The sequence continues at coordinate 250,412 of LR750297.1, read as the reverse complement.
TGTACTTTGAAAAGAATTTTTAAAAAAAATCATCTATATGATTTCTAATGCTTACCTTGATTATATTTTCTTCTCTAGACCTGTACTCATAAAAAATGCTGTAACCCTACTGACTGTACTCTGATTAAGGGTGCGGAGTGCGGTACAGGGCCATGCTGTGATAAAAGAACATGTACGGTAAGTCTAGAACACAGAAATAAAATACCTTTTGGGAGTCTAGAACATGACATTCTTGGCTGGCTAGCTTCCGAATAATAATGGAGACTTCATAATAATTATGAATGCTTAAGGCCGTTGCTTTAATAATTATGAATAATTATGAATGCTTGTTCTCAACTAACTCATATAACTTTAATTAACCTATTTTAATCTATGTTCTGCCACATGGCTTGCTACCTCCTCCGTTTTGAACATCTGACTTCCTCTGGAAGTCTCTTGCTGGAGACTTTCTTGCCTCTGATTCTTTCTCAGAGTTCCTGTCTCTGCAGATGTCCCACCTATTGTCCTGCCCAGCTATTGGCTGTTGAGCTCTTTACTAAACCAATCAAAAGGTGACTTAGGCAGGTGAGGAAGGATAGAGACACAGCTTCACACAGCATACTAAAAAAATTATCTCAGCAGGAGTCTTTGGTGTACTTCTCTTCTAGCTTCTGGAAGAATCTTTCAAATGTTTTACTTTGTATTCTCTTTGAAACGCTTTCTTTTAGTCTAAGTCTTAAAAGTTAGAAGATGACCATTTGGAGAACACTTTTTTGTTTTTGATGAAATACATCATCTCTCCATGTGGTAGATATTAAGGATATTTGTAATTTCCACTATGTCCTTGATTTCGGCCAGTGGGTCTCTCTGCTCTCTGCTTTCTTTTGTATGTTTCAGTCTGTTCCAAAGATCTCTTCAGCTGTGGTATGCAGTTCTGCTTAAAACTGTGCTGTCAGGAATTTTTTTTTAGTCCTGTCTGGATATAGTTCTTCAGGATCAAATGGCACACAACAAAATGAAAACTAACAACAGGGTTCATCTGACAAGCAGCAATAGCAAATTGCATTCTGAAAACCCAAAGAGCCAGAGGTGTGCAGCATGCAAGTGCAGCTCTGGTAGACTTTCTTCTCTGAGTACTAATGGCTAGAGCCAACGTGCCTGCATGGAGAGGTCCACCTAGGGCTTTCATGCCTGACAATTGTTCCTTCCCCTGCTAGAGCCCATGCCTTTAACTATTACTGCTAAGTAGAGCAAGTCCTTTCTGTGATGAAGATGCAGCGTGCTGGGCACTAAGGAGAGCGTCATCGAGAACAATGAAAAAGGTTGTAGGAACACATACTGATTTTGCCCAATATGACTGACTAGAAGCAGGGCTTTGCACACAGATGTTGTACATTTTCTTTTCATCTTTATCTACCCCGAGTGGAGAAGAGCCTGTTCTTTTCTCTGTATTCTTGCAAATCTTCAAGCTCTTCTACCAGACCTTGTCCAAAGTTAAAGAGATTTGATCCAAGCATTTTCCTTAATGCTTCCAGTTTAGACAACAACTCCCTGTGCAAAGCTATGAAGTGCATCAAGAGGACCAGCTGCTTTATCTACAGCAACTAGTGATGAGGACATTGGTAACCAATGCTGAGCCACTCTTTCAGACCACTCTGAAAACAACCTATGCCATATTATACTTATATCCCACGGAGTATAGAGAAGAAAAGATAATGAATTCCCAAGATGAAATAGAATAGCACATCTTGTAGAAGTCTGTTGTTTTGTTCTTTCTTTGTTGACAGTCTCCAAGAAACTTTGTCCCTGTGTTGTAAGATATCTTGCTGCTTCTTTTTGTTTTTTGTTTTGTTTTGCTTGTTTGTTTTTTGGTTTTTTTAAAATTATTTTTTCTTTATTAGATATTTTCTTCATTTACATTTCAAGTGTTATCCAGAAAGTTCCCCATACCCTCCCCCATCCCTGCCCTGCTCCCCTACCCACTCCCTCCCACATAATGGCCCTGGCGTTCCCCTGTACTGGGACATATAAAGTCTTCATGACCAAGGGGTCTCTCTTCCCAATGATGGCCAACTAGGCCATCTTCTTCCATATATGCAGCTAGAGACATGAGCACAGGGGGAACTAGTTAGTTCATGTTATTCTTCCACCTATAGGGTTGAAGTGTTTGTTTGTTTTTAACTGACTTTAGTCCACAATATTATGCAATCTTTCAAAGGAGTAGAGAAATTATCTCTTGCCTACCTTCCAAGAAGACTTCTCTGAGTCACCCTGACCAAAGCTAGCTTATCCTTTGTCTCTCAGATAGCTGAAAGAGGACGCCTATGCAGAAAAAGTAAGGACCAGTGTGATTTCCCAGAGTTCTGCAATGGAGTATCTGAAAACTGTGTGGCTGATACAAGAGCTGCCGACCTGGAACCCTGCAACAATGAGACTGCCTATTGCTTTGGTGGGGTTTGCCGAGACCCAGATAGGCAGTGTACAGATTTATTTGGGAAATGTATGTATTTGGGAAAAAATATGTACTTTTGGGGGGGAGAGAGTGGGTAAATTGCCATTATTTTAAAGCTACAAATTCATCCTGTACCTTATTTGAAAATATTGTTCTACAACCACATTCGAAAACCAAATCAAAGCAAGTCAAAAAGGAGAAGACTGAAGGCCATATAGAATATAAGTCAAGACCAAGGCCATTGGTGGGAGAAGAATAGAGAATTAGTGTGTGGCTTTAGAAAGAGAGAGAGACTTTTTCAACAATTTTCCTTAACACAATATTTTTTTCTGGGTAGTTTTTAAATTGGTTCTTGCCCCCTGCTCCTGTTTATACTAGAAGACACCAACTGTCTCAGTATAAATTCCCTACAGTTTCAAGCACCGTAAATTAGATTTTTGCCTTTAGAGTGAGAAACTTGAAATTCTTTTCTTTTTCCAGATGCTAAGGGTCCTAATTATGTGTGTGCACAAGAAGTGAATCTGCAAAATGACAAATTTGGAAATTGTCACGGGCGCTGTACTTATAGGTACACACTCATCAAGTTGTCCATTTGCCATGTGTGTTGTAGGTAGTGCAAAGAGGTGCACCTATGTTTACCCACAGATCAGGTGTTGCATGTTGGAATAAGTGTGTTCTCAACAGCTCACTCCATTGCATTTGCCTTAATGCTCTAAATTAAGTATAAATTTAGTTGTAAACATATATACTGAGCTATCTATTGAGTTATAACTGAACTAATGGATAAGACAGCTAAGTGACAATATATAACTTTTCTGCCTCCTATGTCCAGTGCTATATTTTGTGGAAAAGCAGTTTGCTACTGGAACTTTGCAGAAGTCGTACAAACAGAGAAATATGATGTTCAGTATACTTACTTGGGAGGCCATGTGTGTGTGTCCGCTCATTTAAGAACTCCAAGTGGGTCTAAAGATGAGACATATGTCTATGATGGCACTGTTTGTGGTAGTGGCCAGGTAAGCATATCTTTACTTGATGTTTATGTACTGTATTTATAATGGATTTATGAATGCCTATGTGTGTGAACATACATAAGTATGAGAACATCCACAATTTCTCTTGCTATATCACAATAACTAAGCACAATAGTGAATAACTATAAAAATATAATAATGTCCCTTTGCTTGTGTGCTAACCAGAGTTGCCATTGGTTAAAGAAACTTTCATTTTTGTGAATATTTTCCTTGTGAATTTGGTTATTGATACTGAAACTTGTTTTCTCACACTCGAGAATCTAACTTTCCTTCTTAGACTAAGCCCTAGACTGCAATAATTTATATGTACTACAAACAAAAAGTGTCAAAACCCATACTAAAAAATAAATCACAACAAAATGTCACCAAAATGTAAGATTGTCAGAATAATGTGAAGAATATTAAAGAGAAATGAAAGAGCCAACTGTTTAGTCTTGCACTAAATAACAAAGATAATTTATGATTTTTTATTAATAAAATCATGTATTTTTTATTTTCATAATCCCCTAGTACTCCAAAACACAATGTTGTTATAAAAATAATTTCCCTTCTGTAAAATACAATAATAAGACATAAGGTTTAAGTTTTTTTTTCTTTTTGATGAAAATTTCAAACAGTTTAATAAAAGATTCAGATAGGTAATTATAATGCCTTAAATCAAGAGTATAGGCAATTTGGAATGAATCCACATACCTATGGTCACCTGATCTTTGACAAGGGAGCTAAAACTATCCAGTGGAAAAAGGACAGCCTTTTCAACAAATGGTGCTGGCACAACTGGTGGTTATCATGTAGAAGACTGGGAATTGACCCATTCTTATCTCCCTGTACGAAGGTCAAGTCTAAGTGGTTGAAAGATCTCCACATAAAACCAGAGNAAAAAAACAAAAAACAAAAAAAAAAAAACCTGATAAGTAACCTAAATATTCACATAAAAAATCATGAAGAAGTTTGCAACCTTCTTCCTGCAGAACTAACACACACATACACACACACACACACACACACACACACACACACACACACACACACACACACGTGGTCCCTCTGGGACTTGCCATTTATACCTACTGTAACGTATTTCCACAAGGCCTCTTTTTCTCAGCCTATTCTCTTCCCTGATAAATTATCTAGTAGATATATCTGGACATTTCAGTGAAGTTAAAAATGAGTTATACAATGGCAAGAACACAAAATTAGCGGGTATTTTAATGAAAAGTAGACTATTTACAGAATTCTTTAAACAGATTTTTTACCCCATATTAATTTTATAAAATAATGACTTCATTGTGACAGTTTGTGTATGTATATTTAATGTGTTTTAAGAAATGAAAAGCCAAGAGGAAAGTGTAAATTAGCAATAAACTTAAAATAGAAAAGGTTAAAACAAAAGAAGCAAATAATCATAAAGGAGTGGCCTGGTATGAAAGCACCTTTAAAATACTGAAAGCACTGACTAAAATATGAAGTTATAAATACCCCAAAATTGAAATTTTCAATACAAAGAGAATATTTGGCCTTTCTCCTTATGTTGCGGCAAATCTGTTAAACTCCAGAATGGTGGGGGTTTCTTTTGTGGTTTATATTTAACCCCTTCAGTCATCCCTGCGTATTTCAGTTATTTCCATCTTAGAGTGGAGTGACTGAGCAGCAGGACCCCTGCCCGGCACAGGATGGAATTTGGAACAACTCTCACTAAGTGAGCCATTGTTAATCAAGGGATAGATTCAATTGCTGGCTTTCTGGAAGGAGAGATAGCTGGAGAATGCTCTAGGGCAAAGACTGTTATATCTAACTGTGTGCAAACATATACCTTTACTTGGGAGGTTAAATACTCCCTAGGCAGAGTAGGAATTTTCTTACCTTTCTTCAAATTCTTCACCCTGCAAAGCCCCTATATTGATCTGTGCCAGAACTGTGTACTTTCCTGATAATAAACTGTCAAATACAAGCAAATGGATTGTCCCGAGCTCTTTGAGCCAGCCCTCAGGAGGGATCTGGGGGAACTCCCCTCTTAAGGCAGTGGGCTGGAAGCACACTGTTACCTCAGTCTTGTAATTGGCATCTGCAAGTAGGTATTGTAAGAACATGATGGTTAGGATCCAACCTCTACCCCAGGATTCTGCTTTCTCTGATAGGTACCCTCTTGGGTCACTGAATTTCCAGGCTGAAGATTTTTCCAGGGTTACATGTACTCAAGCAGTGAATCTACATCAGAGGCGGAGGGGAGGGAGGGTCATCTTGTTCTCTACCACTCCCCCTTGCCTGAGAATCAGAGACCCTGGTCCCAGTACTTTTCTGTGAACCTCTGCCCACCCTCAAAGGATGTAGGGAGAATCTCCTCTGTCACACAGGCCCCTGATTGTCTTCAAAGGCTCCCATGTTGTCTGCCTCTGGAGCTAAGGTGTGAACCTTCCTCAGAGTCCCACCAGACACAGGTTCTGCCTGCCTGTCCATGGTGGAAGGACTAACAATTCTTCGTATAATATCCTCATCCCCTCTTTGTCGAGTTGCACCACTTGCCCAATCCAAAACCTAATAGATGTATACACAGGTACATACACTCACACAATACACACATCCACACACATATACACACCCACACATATATACACACACACACACATGTACATATACTCTCTTATACACACACACACACACACACACACACACACACACACACACACACACACACAAGTTTTCACCTCAAAGGGAATAAGAAATAGTTTATTTATAGTCACTTTGAGTGACTGTGGCCCCAGGAAACCCAGTTACCTCAGGTTTTACAATGTTCCCATGGAGAAGCAGTTCCATAGAGTTTCAGAGCAACAGAACAAAGAAAGCTATTAAGGGAATTTAAAAAAAAATACATTGGTAAGTAATCAGAGAGATTTGTAGCTATGAGGAGAAGCTGGCAGTCCACTAAGTTATTTCCAAGGGGCTTTATCTATTCATCACAGGACATTGGTTCCAACACAGGGGTAGACAAGGGAAAGCTAGCTCAAGATAAGTTATTTAGGACTATAACATCCCAGTGTTTCTACATGACTGCACCTCCAGTCAGCCAACAAGGTTCTGCAGACACATCTTCTCTCCGGGTCTTTACTAGTGTGGTAAACTGAGGCATGATTAAGTGTAAAAGGTAAAATCTGAGCCAGGCAACTCCAGAGCACTGGTCCCTGTCAGACCATCTGAGCAAAGTGACACCCGCTCGCCTTAAAGAATGGATCAAAGGGCATTCAAATGGTTTGACTCTGGACAGAGGCATATGAACAGAGCTCACACAGCCACTACTAGGTCCTCACCATCCAGCGGCAAATGTTACCGATGTTCATTTGTGTCACGAGAAGATAGCCTTGCCTGTTAGGTAAGCTTATACAAGCCCTGAGTTCAGGGATGATGAAAACTGATTCCCTCCAGGTCACACTGCGAAATGGAGAGATGTGAGACACAGTGTCTTTACTGGCTGTCGAAAGGTGATCAGATAGCTCTGGTGTTAGCTGAGCTTGCACCCCTGTCAGCTCATTATCGTGAGTGTGGATAGCACTGTTGCTTCCAGAAAAACTAACAAAACAAATGAGAGCATCATCAACAACAACAAAACCAACTGCACCTCATTTCATAATGGAAACCCTATGAAGAAGGCAGACACGCCCTTCTTTCCTTAGAACGGTTTGGAATGTCAGTCAACCCATTCGACATATGCTGTCCGGGTACATACTTTTTGTAGCAAAGAGAACTCTTCAGCTGGGTCTTGTATTGAATTTAAAGTTTATGTGGTTGCTCACATTAGCATTTTTCAGCTTTAAATATGCCTTTTCAGGTTTGCTTCAAAGGGGATTGCTTACGTGTGCATGTCCTAAGGGGAACCAGGGAGTGTGAGCCTGATGACAAATGCCAAGGACACGGGGTAGGTAGCCATTTTAGTTTTCATTTAATATGATCATTTCAATTCACATCAATAAAAGTTCTCCAGAGTAGCCAGGTGCAGAATTATTTGGTGTGGAAATTCCCTTCAGAAAATTTCAGTTAACTAAGGAACATAGAGTCTGCTACTTATACAGATGTGCATGATTTGTGGGCACTGTCAGACTGATAATAGGCCATCTGAGTAAATGACCCTTAGCCTTGAAAGATACACCAAAGAGGTGAGCGAGCGAGCGAGCGAGCGAATGGTATCACCATGTCTGACCAGTAAAGTGTAACCGAGTATTATCAAGCATCATACGGAGGTGGTGGCCCCATGCATTTCTGGGAGTGTAGGTGTACATCTGACATTGAAGACGCCGGAGTTCCAATGTACTCAGATTAGGTTTGTCTTCTGACAGCCTCATTTCATTTCCTCTAGTGTGTGGTCGATGCTATTCTTGCAGATTTACACACTGATGGCCTTTCTTTTTTTTTTTTTTCAATTTTTTTATTAGATATTTTCTTAATTTACATTTCAAATGCTATCTCGAAAATTCCCTCCACTCTCCCCCTGCCCACCAGTACTCCCACTTCTTGGCCCTGGCATTCCCCTGTATTGGGGCATATAAAGATTGCAATACCAAGGAGCCTCTCCTCCCAATGATGGCCGACTAGGCCATCTTCTGCTACATATGGAGCTAGAGACACGAGTTCTTGGGGTTCTGGTTAGTTCATATTGTTGTTCCTCTTCTAGGGTTGCAGACCCCTTCAACTCCTGGGGTTCTATCTCTAGCTTCTCCATTGTGGGCCCTGTGTTCCATCATAAGAATGACTGTGAGCATCCACTTCTGTACGAGACAGCTATATCAGGGTCCCTACTGATGGCCTTTCGAAATAGCATTTAATGGTTAGGAGTTCTGAAAAACCAAAACAGGCATCGTTGTACATTCAAATTACTCTATTTTCCCACAATTTAAGCAAGGACATCTAATGAATAAAACATAGGTTCCAAGAAGTTTTGTACCCACATAGCATGCGTGAAAGCTTGCATTTCCTTATATTTTGGGGAGGTTTTTTTCACCTTTTCCAACATACTGAATCCATTGTTAACGGCCATCATTTAGCCATTACTGTTTCTGTTCTTGTCTCTACCTGTCTACCTGACCCTGGTATTTTGACACCCCAGCCTACCCAGCTGTTCTGAAGTTGTATGCTGAGTTGCAGAAGTTTGGAAAATTTCCCAGCATGCATTTGATTAAAATGTGTCTCCTGCATCTTTGTTGGCTTTTTATAGCAACCGTGTCAGAATTCACCTAGTATAACCCATTTACCTTTCTGTGGATCTGACTCTTGAGTTCCTCCATTGGTCATGACTCTTCTTTTTATTTTTGCAAGCATCTTTCTAGCCTTCTGTATGAGTGTTACTGTTTGTCTCTCCCCCGCCCCCTCCTCCCGGATTATCAGAGGAGTTTGTTTGCTTCTTCCATAGAAATTTTCTCCCATCACAGTGGTTTCTTTTCTTAGTATAAATTAATAACAAATTGCAATCACTATTTTATATTCTCTAACTTCATAGTTGCTATACCTTTCTAGCAAATCATTTTAATTATATCAAGAGCATTATAACTTCTATTTAGAAATATGACTGGCAGTAAGACAGGCAAGCATATTAATTTCACAAGTATCCTTTTTACTTTCACATTAAAACTGCTTATACTGAATTTGAATAATTTACAGATCTTAACTGTGGGTAATGAATAGAATATATATATATATATTTATATATGTATAGAAGTATATATGTATATATGTATATGTATGTTTCTCTCTCTCTCTCTATATATATATATATGTATAGGTATTTCAGTTTTCATTTGGATTTGGTTTTAGATTTGCAACAATCTAAACAACTGTCAGTGTGAATCTGGTTTTGCTCCTCCAGAGTGTGACATGACACCTTCATCTCCAGGAGGAAGCATGGATGACGGATTTTGGCTACCCTTTGGTTAGTATGCAGAGCACAGTCTGTATGTGTCGATGTGTATCCCATCTCCACTGGTCACTGTGGCCATCTAAAACTTGACATTTATGAAGTGCAACTGAAGGATTAAATATTTCTATTTTCCTTGACTCTCTTTAAATTTACGGGACCATGTGTAGAAGTAAGGCCTTAGCAAACCTCCCTTCTCTAATTTTATCACGGCCTTCAGAACATTTCTATACCCACAGCATAGTTTTCTATGTAGACACAAGTTTCAGAAAACACAATAAACTACTGTAGTCTGTGTTTCCCAGGGGAGTTAGGCATATATGAGAATGTATGGCTTACAACTGAGTTGCATGTTTAAAAACTATGTGTGTGTGGGGGGGTGGTATGGGGGTGTGGGGGAAGATATGTTTGAGGATGCCTGAGATAGTCAGAAGAAGAAATTGGATTCCCTGGAGCTGGAGTTGGAGACCTAATTTGAGTGGCCCAGTGTTGGTGTTAAGGAGCAAATTCAGGCCCTAGAGAGCAGCAAATGCATTAACCACTGAGATATCTCTTCAGCTCTGGCATGTTTAAAATTAATTGTTCTATTTAAATGTACAAAGCATCCGAAGCTCATAAATATCATATGCTACTTAAACATTTTTAAAATATATATATATATATTTTTTATTAAACTTAAATATTTTTGAATACATTTGGTAGAAAGTCCTGAATACCCACTGCCAATCTGATTCTGTCAGTTCTGTTCTGCTACAGTTACACATCTGTGACAGCACTGAGAGCTGCTGTATGGCGTCGAGTGTGTCAATGTATCAAGCTTATTAATTACTATATGTGTAAATAACAAAATAGGAGCTTAGAGCAAAAGGAACCACAGACTGGAACGTTAAAGTAAGAAAAATTTTGCAAGAAAGCTGTTTAAATGTGTTCCCTCAACCCTATTGAACAGAATTTTGGGTATTTTCTTAGCAGATGATACTAGAGAAAGATTTATTTTCTTAATTTGAGGTAATATTTCATTGAAATAATTATATTAATGGAATTTATATATGTTGTTAATATTCTGTATTATAGTCTTAATATTCTAATCTATTAATAGTTATCTTAATCTGTGTGATCTTCGTTTAATATATACCAGTTTCATTTCTAGATTTGGCAGCTCTTACTTGCACTGATTTTATTTTTCTTCAATCCTTAATTACTTAAGGCTATATAGATATCCAGATAAAAATTTCTTAAGAGACACAAGACTTTAAGTACCAAAGTACATAGGATTTTTGATGTATCCCATTAAAAAAATTGTATGTAGTGTCTTGCGTGTGTGTGTGTGTGTGTGTGTGTGTGTACACATATCTGTGAACATGCATTTAAAAACAGGACCTTGGATGTCGTCCTTTGCTGGTCTCCACCTTAGTTTGTGAGATGGGGATGGTCGCTGAGCCTGGAGCTCTCCGTTTTGGCTAGGCTGGCTGGCAGGGCTGTACCTGTCTTTTCGTTCCCATGCTGGGTTTTGTTTGTTTTGCCTAAATGAGATTTTTCTCTTCCTTTGAGATGCATTTTATTTATTCCTTGATAGTTTCTTACAAGTCTGCAAAGTTTTTCCTCACGTTCACCTACAGTTTCCATCTTCTGCTCTTCCTGGACACGGTTCAGCAGCAAATCCTTCTCCAACCTAAATTATGCCCCTTTCCTCTCCCCCTCTCCCTTTCTCTTATAAACAACTGAATACAGGTAGCACTGACTGCTGGAATATTGACTGATCTCATACAGTTGTTGCTCTGGTAACTATGGTTACATTGCATTTGTGAGCCTCACCCTCATGCCACACCCAGAAGACAGCATTTCACAGCACCCCTCCCCATCCTCTGGCTTTTACCTTCTTTCTGACCTGTTTTCTCTGGGGCTTGAGGGTAGGAGCTTGCTATAAATCTCCAGTTTAAGGCTGGGAGCCCCTCAGCTCCTTGGCCCCAACCTTTTGATTTCACTGGGCATCCTTGTGTTTTCAGTTTTCTTCTCCTATTGAATTGCTTCTCTAGGAGTTTCTCTAAAGCTCTCTCATCAGAATCCATTACTATGTAATGAGTAATATGATTTTTTTTACACCTGGATTTTTCATGTTCCCTTCTGAGCCTGTGTTGAGACCTAAGCCTCTGGATTTAGGCCACTGATTGGAATTTTTAAAATTACCCATATTCTTTGAGCTGTAATTTCTGCAGTGTTTGTGTGTGGCTAGGTTTTCCTAAGGGTGAAGCATTGTTCCTTTCTCTGGACTTGAGCCCTATAACCAAGCCTTCAAGGTTCCAGGCAAGACTTCTAATACAAGTCAGAATAGACGATTAAGGACTGAAGTAACCACAGTTGATAGAGCTGCCCACTAATAAGGAGACAGTAAAAGTCAGTTAATTATAAATAATCTTCTATCTATCTTCACTAACTTTGGGTGAATAAAGGTACAAAGCTAGTGTAGTACAACCTACAGTCTGAGTTATTAACTATAGTATATAAAAGAAATGAGCTAAGACTATTTACTATTATTATTATTATTATTATTATTATTATTATTATTATTAAGGCAAAGAAAGAAGTAGAGGAAGGAAATTGAATATGGAGGAGTGAGTTACTATTAGAGTAAATGGAGTTTTAGAATTATTAAAGCTACATAAAAACATGATTAAGAAGTAAATAGAGGAGCAGGTGGAGAAAGAGGATTGTGAGTTATGAAAAAGAGAACGGGTCTGGGTTGTAGGTAAGTGACATAGTTGGATGTAGTTGAATGCCCAGAAACAGAACAATTTTAAAACAGCAGAATCATTTTAAAACTAGAAACAGATCAATGCAAGGGTGAAGATGTTTAAAACAACAAAATGTAATAAACGCAGCTTCAGGCAACATCCTTTTCTTGCTAAGAGATGTGATTTTACCTCTCTGGCTTAAGAGACCAAATAGTCCCATGCAAAAGAATGTTTGAATTTGTATACTGTACATAGAAGATAATTCTAAATTAAGTAACGTTATATAAAAGCTGAAACCGAGACGTCACAGTGGGCAAAACAAAATAACTCAGATCACTGCTCTGCTTCAGTCATGGTTTTTGAGAAGAAGCTGAATGGTCCTTTCACATTTTCAGATAAAAGCACACCTTTGATTTTCAAGAAGCATGGCCCTCAGTACAAAAAAGTGCTTTTGATCAGTTTATATGTCTTCCTGCCTTTCCTCGTTGTGATAGCCTTCATGGCTGTTAAGCGGATGATTGGTAAGCGGATGATTGGTAAGCAGCTTGTTGAGCAGAATATCTCGAAGGCATTGGAGCGCAAAGAGGAAGTGTTCAGCAGAGTGTAAGTAAAGGCATTAATATTAAAAATGCAGCACAGGAAGTATTTGAACACAGTTAAGTAATATGTAAATATGGCTTTGGGGAGGGATGGTTGCTTGGACAAATTGCTAGAACTACTGGGTGGAAGGTTTTTAGGACATACCAAAAATAAATAAATAAATAAATAAATAAATAAATAATCCACAAAGTAGCAAAGACCAGCTACAGCGTCCTTCACATCCTGATGTGCCAAGGACAATTGGAGCACCTTAGTGAACCCTCAGGACCTTTCCAGTGAAAATCCTACGTGAGATGTAACTCACTTATAACATATTGCCGATATCTCAAGCAACCTGAGCATCCTCAGGTGGCAAGCCACTTTTATGCCTCGGGTCAGGGAGGGGGGTGTGGTCAACAGAGACAAGTCTGGGAGCAGATTTGTGAATAGAATCTGTAGATGGCAAGAAAAATAATAATACAGAACAAGGCTGGGAGCACTTTCTATAATGTGCATGCATTAATTCTATTAATATCGCTTAATTCCCCCCCCCCCCACTTCATACTGCAATTAAGGTGTTGAGCAGTTTTTGTTTCAGCCACAGCCACTGGTGCAAGCCATGCTTTGTGGGGACTCGGGGAAAGTGGAGTTCTGAAGGAAGGGTAAACAGGAAGTCTGTGGTCCCATCCTGTAAGAACACAATGATGCTGAATTTCCAATGCCATCTCTAGTTCTCAGAAGAGTTATCAAGGGGATGGCAGCAGCTGGTTAAATTCCGGACGATGCTCCTGATGATTTCTGTAGACATCTACAAAATAATGAGAGTGTTTCAGGGTCATCAGATTAAACAGCATAAGGACAACTGTGCTGTTTGAACATTTGGGGAAAGGCTGGATAGTTAGCAGAAATTTAAACTTTTGGAGAATTGTCACACTAAAGAATCAGCAAGAAATGGTTTTAGGCCAATGAGGGGACAAGTTGAAAGAGAGCTGAGAGCCAGACATGGTGGCGCATGCCTTTAATCCCAGCACTTGGGAGGCAGAAGCAGGTGGATTTCTGAGTTCGAGGCCATCCTGGTCTACGGAGTGAGTTCCAGGACAGCCAAGACTACACAGAGAAACCCTGTCTCGAAAAACCAAAAGAAAAAAGAAAAAAAGAAAGAGAGCTGAGGCATGCAAGTGAGGCCCTCAACACCCCATGAACAGCAAGTGCTGTGAACTCCCTTGACCAATTGGCCAATCTTTCCTTTCGTTTTCAAATTCAAACATATCACCAAGTGCCTATCTATGGCCATAACCTTTTTAAGTCAAATTCTCCAGGCGAGAGCAGCAAATAAGTATTCAAAAAATCACTTAAAAGTTACCTGCCCTCTACTTAGATTAATGATGCCTAGTTAGATGTTCAAACCAGAAGCTGCCATGTGTCCCAGGAGAACTTTGTATATTATAATGGCATGCTTAGTGTGTTATCCCAGTGTGTTATAAGTAATCAAGAGGCTCTGTTGTCCCACTAATGTTGGTAAATGTAGTTGAAGGATCTTATTAGAAGCATCATTAATGAAGGTAATGTAAGTACTTATTTATACTTACTTGATGGAAACAAAACTGGAGAGGGTTAAGAACTTGAAGATGAATATATAAATGTGTATAAATATTAACACTGTCACTTTGATAGACATCTTAATATCTCATCTTAATTTCCATGTAGACAAGATAGGCGAGAAAAATGGCTGGACTGTTACAGTTTTGAAATCCAAACACATAAGTAAATAAAACTCAGAAAGGCACTGTCTGTCTTTGAAAGTCAGATAGGATTTGGAAAGGCCAAACCCTGGCATGCTTGACCATTGGCTGTCATTGCAAAGAGAGTATTAATACATAGCAATTGATCATTTAGCATAAATCTGACCTTTGACACTTTTTTGTGATTTTTCTTTCAATTTTTTATTGGTTCTTTGTGAATTTCCCATTATGCGCCCTGATTCCACTCATCTCCTCCTCTTGAACCTGCCCTCCACCCTTGCAACCTGGTCTCCAACAGGAAAAAAAATCTCATTGTGGAAGCTATAGTGTGTGCCAGTTTGTCCATCAGTTTTCCCTTTCCTCCACACACTTCTTTGCTTACAGATGTTCACTGCAATGACGCAGTGGTCTAGTATGAGCCCTCTGGCTTCTGTTAAACTATCAGTGCTGGAACCTCCCTGGGACTCCTCTCAGATATCCTGTTGCCCTGTGTCATGGAGATCCTGTAGCTTGGGATCTGTAGGACCAGTCCCTTCAGGCACTCCAGCAGTTCATTGATGGGGTAGATGTTGGGGTGTGCCAATTCAAAACCTTGGATCTGGGCCTGAGAGATATCTGAGCTGGATAGCTCAGCTGACAGTTCTGTGCACACACCGTCAAGTTCCTGCTTGCCCCAGCTGTCTCATTCACACCTATGCCCTCAGGGCCAGCTCTACCGTGCTGCCCAGAGGAGGTACAGGGCCCACTCTGTCAAGTGTTGCAGCGGGCGAGGGGCTGGGCCAGCTCTCCCACTCTCGTGGCCCTGGGGCCAGCTCTTGCACCTGCCTTAGATGGCAAGGGAGGAGGGCATGTGTCCCTAGTCCATGCCATCATACAGAAGGTGAGTTGCAGGGCCAGCTCTGCTGTATACATAGCCTTGGTGCCAACTCACCTTCAACTCCCACAATGTGCTGGGGGTCGGGGGGGGCACTCTCTTCTGACTGTTTCATCTGGCTAGGGGCAGGGGCAGTTCTCCTCCTGTCACATCCCCAGGGCCAGCTCTCCCATAATGCCCAGGCAAGGGGTGGGGCTAGTTCCGCACAGCCCTCAGACTTCAACATGTCCCTGGGCAGCAGTCCAGACCAGGGACATCTGCCTGGCCTTTGGTGGTAACAGACTCCTGCTGTTGCAGGCCCATGAACCTAGACATGGTCCCCGGTGTCAGCACAGACCAGAACCTCCAGAACCTCACGACGGTCCCAGGTAGCTTCAGCAGCAAAGGCCAGAACGCCATGGTGGCTCCAGGTGACCTCAAGGGCTACTCATATCAGGATATTCCTTACTACCCGTGAGTCTCTAGTTCTGCATCTCTTCATTGTGCTCACATCCTTGTTTCTCTTTCTTTTCCACTTCTCCACCACATTTGTTTTGCTCCTCTTAGTGGCGCCTGGGGGATCTCTGAGTATCTGGGGTCATCTCAGGAGTGGTCTCAGGAGTGCTATGTCCCGCTTGTGCATTATGGTGCCCCTCAGAGGTCATCTTGGGGAAGGTCTGACCCCATGCCACTAGGCCTACACACCACCAGACTGGTGGCCATCTCAGGCTCACAACTGCCTGCATGACCTCATGTGAGGGTCACCTGTCTAGAGCTCACTCCTCACCCAGGGCCCACAGTGGCCTCAGGTGGGGCTCTTCTAGTCTCTGGCTCACTTATCACCCTGGGATTCTGAGGGCACCACACTGGTGGTTGTTTCAGGGCTCATTTTTGTGTGTTTTTTTTTTCAGGGAATGTCAGGGAATCATTTGGATGTTCACAGGCTACACTGAGCAGACATAGCCCCCCCTTTCTCTCTGCCACCTACTGATACACACGTTACAGAGCAGGCACCCTTGCAATGCCTCTAGGCGCCTGGTCATGTTTCTTCATGGCAGATTAATCCTGAAAAGAATCCTCTCTGTTTTGTACAGATCAATACCAGAAGACGGAGACTACAGCAAGCAATCATAGAGTCAAAGGTGACTGAAAACATCCAATCTCTGATAAGATGTCGTAACTGTACTCTACGAACAACACCTCACATGAGTTCCCAGATGCTTTGGCATTTCCTCAGGCAGAGTCCTAGTTGTTGGTTTCACAAGCTACCAACAGAAAGCACTTGCTATGAACTTTGTTTTGCATTAGTTTGGAAATCCTAATGCAAACTGCTAGTCATGAGACTCTTATAAGAAACTCCCTGAAAGGAATTTTCCATATTTTCTTAAGGTATTTACAAACAAGCCCACCTCTTCATTTAAGGATCCAGTTCGCAAGTGTACAGGAGTGTGTCCCACACACTCTTTTCTTTTTCAATTTTTTATTAGATATTTTCTTCACTTACATTTCAAATGTGACCCCGAAAGTCCCCTATACCCTCCCCCAACTCCCTGCCCTGCTCCCCTACCCACCCACTCCCACTTCTTGGCCCTTGCGTTCCCCTCCACTGGGGCATATAAAGTTTACATGACCAAGGGGCCTCACTTCCAATGATGGCTGACTAGGCCATCTTCTGCTACATATGCAGCTAGAGACACAAGCTCTGGGGGTACTGGTTAGTTCATATTCTTGTTCCACTTATAGGGTTGGAGACCCCTTCAGCTCCTTGGGTACTTTCTCTAGCTCCTCTATTGGGAACCCTGTGTTCCATCTAATACCTGACTGTGAGCATCCACTTCTGTGTGTGCCAGGCACTGGCATAGCCTCACAGGAGACAGCTATATTAGGGCCATTTCAGCAAAATCTTGCTGGCGTATGCAATAGTGTCTGGTTTGGTGGCTGATTATGGGATGGATCCCTGGCTGCAGCAGTCTCTGGTGGGTCCATCCTTTTGTCTCAGCTCCACACTTTATATCTGTAACTCCTTCCATGTGTGTTTTGTTCCTAATTCTAAGAAGGGGTGAAGTGTCCACACATTGGTCTTCCTTCTTCTTGAGTTTCATGTGTTTTGCAAATTGTATCTTGGGTATTCTAAGTTTTTTGGGCTAATATCCACTTATCAGTGAGTGTATATCATGTGAGTTCTTTTGTGATTGGGTTACCTCACTCAGGATGATACCTTCCAGATCCATCGATTCGATTAGGAATTTCATAAATTCATTGTTTTTAATAGCTGAGTAGTACTCTATTATGTAGATGTACCACATTTTCTGTATCAATTCCTCTGTTGAGGGACAGACATCTGGGTTCTTTCCAGCTTCTGGCTATTATGAAAATGGCTGCTATGAACATAGTGGAGCATGTGTCCTTGTTACCACTTGGAATATCTTCTGGGTATATGCCCAGGAGAGGTATTGTGGGATCCTCTGATAGTACGATGTAGAATTTTCTGAGGAACCGCCAGACTGATTTCCAGAGTGGTTGTACAAGCTTGCAATCCCACCAACAATGGAGGAGTGTTCCTCTTTCTCTACATCCTCACCAGCATCTGCTGTCTCCTGAATTTTTGATCTTAGCCATTCTGACTGTGTGAGGTGGAATCTCAGGGTTGTTTTGATTTGCATTTCCCTGATGATTAAGGATGTTGGACACTTTTTAAGGTTCTTCTCAGCCAGGCAGTATTCCACAGTTGAGAATTCTTTGTTTAGCTCTGTGCCCCATTTTTTTCTTCACATTTTTGTTATTAGATATTTTCTTCAATTACATTTCAAGTGCTATCCCATAAGTCCCCTATACCCTCTCCCTGCCGTTCTCCCCTACCCACCCACTCCCACTTCTTGGCCCTGGCATCCCCCTGTACTGGGACATATAAAGATTGCTAGGCCAAGGGACCTTTCTTCCCAATAATGGCCAACCAGGCCATCTTCTAATATATATGCAGCTAGAGACATGAGCTCTGGGAGTTCTGATTAGTTCATATTGTTGTTCTATAGGGTTGAAGACCCCTACAGCTCTTAGGTACTCTCTCTAGCTTCTATATTGGGGACCCTGTGTTCTGCCCTATAGATAACTGTGAGCATCCACTTCTGTATTTGTCAGGGACTGTCAAAGCCTCACAGGAGACAGCTACATCAGGGTCCTTTAAGCAATATCCGGCTGGCATATGCAGTAGTGTCTGCATATGGTGGCTGATTATGTGTTGGACCACCCCGGTGGGGCATTCTCTGGATGGTCCATCCTTTCATCTTAGCTCTAAACTTTGTCTCTGCACCTCCTTCCATGGATATTTTATTCCCTATTCTAGGGAGGAATGAAGTATCCATGCGTTGGTCTTTCTTGATTTTCTTGTGTTTTAGAAATTGTATCTTGGGTATTCTAGGTTTCTGGGATAATGCTGGTTTAGTTAAGTGTGTGGTTCTGGGTTCTTCTTTTCGACACCCATGACTTCATCCATCCTGGACAGTTGGATTGGTTTCCAGTATTGGGCACAGTTTCCCTCTGGTTGAACAGGTCTTAAGTCCAATTGGAGAGCCGCTGGTTGCCACCACAGTGTGCGTGCTGCCACTGCACCCTTAGGGTTATTGTGCCCTGATGGTGGTGGTTGTGATCCATGGGTATCAAAGCTGGCAAGAGGTGTTGATCATTTCCCTCTTTTGAAAATTTGCATGGTGTGTCTTTTTGGCTGTGTGAAAGCTAGTCCTCAGAAAGGGGGCGTTCAGATACGTCACAGCTCAGGACCTCTGGGTCCTGCTCCTGAAGAAACACTCTGTTTTCAGCGATCGAGACTTACCTTCTGGATGGTTTCCTTTCACCTGTGCAAAGTGTATAAAATACAATGGAAACAGATAAAGCTCATTTGATAATACACCCTTTCTCTGCATCCACTGCAAAATAGTCACAAACAAAACCAAGACAAACTGAAAACAACTGCATCAACAACAACAACACAACACAAAACAATCACTCAGCTTTACAAATCATAGGCACAGAAGGCCAGAGCCAGTCATGAACTTGACGGCTAATTTATGGTATTAGTTAATTAAGCTTCTATTGTATAGCTTTTTAATAATGATGAGAATGTAGCCTTTCTATTTCTTGTGTCTTTTTTTTTTTTTAACAACAGCAGGTATGCAGCATCAAAGCCATAACCGAAGAAGACTACTACCAAGAAGCTCACTGTTCTGTGGTCTGATCCAAGAGCAAGAACTAGTCCATCTCTTTCTCTGTGGCTTTCTGTTTTTGGTTATACATGCCTCCAAATAAAGTCTATGGCTGACAATATACAGATGCATATTTGCTGCTGCTTCCCTCTGATCCAGGGAGATCAGCATTCCACTACCTACTACTACTCCCTCCCAAGTGCCCAAAGCCAAGAGCAAGATCTATAGCCCACTCCTCTCCAATCACGTCCCAGCTCTGTCATTTCCCATTTCAGAATGCCCAGAGGGAGATCTGATAGATGGGAACACTTCCTGTAGGTCCCAAATAGTCAGTAGCATCCTTTCTCTCTTGAAGGAATTTCCTAGACTTGAGTTCCTGACCAGAGGTATAGATGAAGACCCGATGGGTCCCTGAAAAACTGAGATTTAGTATGTTACTTGATATTTGGTGTTGTATGGCTATTTCTGACGTGAAACATTCCTCTTGGTAGAAGGAGCCGGGGTCAAACTTCAAGAGAAGCCTGTAAAGCAGGAAGCTCACTTCTGGAAGTTGTATGACTCAGAAGCCCCTCCCTAGTTTTATTAAGCACTGATTGCCAGGACAGAGGAGGGGTTTTTCAGCTGCATGTAAGTGAGACAAGGAATTCTAGGGATATGGCTCTCATGAACTGTGACCCACACTCACTCCAATGGGTCTTCTGGCTGAGGCATCTGCCTTGGTCATACAAGTAACTCCAATAAATGAGCTAGTTCAACAACCTCATCTTGGGCAGAATTGTGTCTGTCGTCTGAGTTGAACTTTTGTTCCTAATGTTTGGTAAGCCTGAATGCTGCTGGGTACTTGCTGAAGGTGAGCTTTCTGTGGGTGATTTTCTTGTTGTGGCCCTCAAAGTCCTAATCTTCTCGTGGCTGAGGCCAAGGGTGCATCTCCATAGATCTTGAACATGATGCTTGGGCTAAGTGTTCTGTTGGTCAACCTCAAGCTTGGTCATGTCCCCAGAGCCTTCACCCAAAGCAAAAACGACCCAAGGTTCATCTTACAGACCCAAATGCTCCTTTTCCAAAAATCGTTAACTGATAATGGATATGGGTAGAACACCCACCCAGCAAAGCACTGGTCAGCTTGTAAAAGAACAGACCACAAATATCACTATACAATGGGTGAACCCTAAAGTCATCATGCTAAAAAAAAAGCTAATCAGAACGACTATATGTCACACATTTGTAAAGGCAAGAATTAGTTTACAGCTAGTAAACTAAGATGGTGGTGTCTGAAAACAAACAAGGTCAAGTCTGTAAGACATAGTGTTTCTCTGGGGGTAATAAGCTCTAAAATCCACCATTAGTGATTGTACATATTCACAAATATATTACTACCACACACTTCTATGCCTCAAATGAATCCTGTGAATTCTGACAAAACATGGATGCTTAGAAAACACAGAGTTTTATAATTCTATATTCCCCCTTTTCCCACTGCCACTTAATATTGGACCATGCTAACTATGGCTCTGCCTTATATTAGTAATAACCCTAGTTATTACTACCTAGGTAGAGCAGGACCTAGCTGACTCAGTTTTCATGGTGACCTAAGCTTACAACTCTTGTGGCCCGTGTCATTGTCACTCCACACAGGAGGGTGCGCTGTGATGGGAGATTTGAAAGTCAGAGGCAAAGGAGAGATGGGCTTTGCCTGTATGGACTTGGAATTCTTGGGAAAGCAGATGGAGGTGGGATGTCCTCCTTCTACTGTCTCTATAGGCAGGTGGCTTCCCTAGCTCGCCTTACCTGTCTGTCCTTCTCCTCTCCTATTTCTAAGCGTACAACAGCACTGGCTAGTTTTATGCCAGTGTGACTCAAGCTATAGTCAAATGGAATGAGGGCCTCCCAATTGAGAATATTCCCCCATCAGACTGTGCTGTGGGCAAGTCTATGGAACATCATCTTGATTGATGTCTGGCGGGAGGGCCTGGTCCATTGTGAGCATTACCCTACCTGGGCAGGTAGTTCTGAACGCTATAAGAAAGCAAGCTGAGCAATTGATGGAAAGCAAGCCAGTGAGCAGCATTCCTTTATGGACTCTGCATCAACTCCGGTCTCTGTGTTCCTGCCCCGACTTTCCTGAAGGATGGACTCTCAGCTACAAGATGAGACAAACCCTCTCTTCCTCTTGTTGCTTTTGGTCATGCTGCTCTAGAAATAGATACCCTGAGATAGTCACCATTAACCAAACACACTGTGTTGTAAGATATCCTACCCTGTTTATAAGCCAGTACAGCAAGGAAACAAGACAACAGTGCAGCTCTTTATGCTTTGCGACGATTAGATCAAGCTCCGTTTACTTCCTGGTCACGCTGGTAATCAATAGGCGGCATTTCTAGTTTCCTTTTCATCTTCCACCACAATAAAAAGGACAGAAAACCTTGAAGTTAAAAGAACAAAAATCACCAAGCTGGTGTTGGTACTGGGCCAGGCGGAGCCCCTGAGCCTCTAGTGAGCCCCTGGTGGCCGCTCTCCCATGCTGCCCACGTGCCCCGAGGCTGCCAACGGTCTTGAGCTTGGCTGAGAGCTTCCTGCACTTGGAGCCAACCATGCCTCTGCTCTTCATACTTGCGGAGCTTGCCCTGCTGTTAGCCCGCCTCGGTAAGCCCCTGCGAGCCCTTTTGCTTTCCCAGAGTTGAGAAAGGATAACACAGGGTTCCTGGTTTCCTGCTGGCTGATGACATCTTGCCCCACTCCAGGCCCAACCCTAGCCTGGGCCAGCTGAACACAGGACAATCAAGGTGGCAACTGCTCTGTCTCTGTGCATCCTGGGAAATGAGATGCAAGTGCCTGTTACCAGCGCCCTCTGCTTGCTCCCCAGAGCCCGGAGAGACACCAGCCTCAGAGTGCTTCTGAGGAGGAACAGGGCTGCCGGGTTAAACAGCAGCCATAAATTTTGTCCTTAAATTTTTATCGAAAGTCCTGTATCAAGGAAGGGAGTGGGTTTATTACAAGTAAGTTTGCCAACCACATCAACACCCCCCTCCCCCCGGCGGTGAACTCAGGAACAAGGCTTGGAATGGGACTACCACGGATTCAGGAAATCAAACCAAACCAAATGAAAAACCCGACAACAAAATGTGCGTTCTTGCTGCAGATTCGGAAGCAATATGCCTGCATATCACAGTGCCGAAGAAGATAGAGCCACGCAAGGGTGGAGATGCAGAAGGGAAGGTTAGTGTTCAGATCTGGTTCCTGCACCTTAGTCACAGCTGAGGGGCACCTTCTGCTGGCCTCCAAAGCACCCTAGGTTGTGGTCACTTCAAAGAACAGACTTCTGTTTCTTTCTTTGAAGCTGCCACCCACCCTTGTCTCGCGTGCCAGATCCCCTTTCTCACTAAAAGTCTTTTTTTGTTCTTAAATTTAAAGAAATATTGAACATTTCTCAGTAATCATTTCGGTAGGAAAAAAAAACAATATAAAAAAGATTAACGTAAAACCTGTATGGCGAGGACCTGACGTGCAAATTAAAGGCTTCGTTAGTAGAGAAATTGGTTTGCAGTACAATTTAGAAAATATGAAATTAGACAAATGTCAGCATAAGCTAAATTAAATTAGAGAAAGGAATATATATATTATATGCATTATATTATATGTATAATATAATATGCATATATTTATAAATCATTTATTAGTTCATTATATTTGGTATGTAACAT
Source organism: Mus minutoides (assembly GCA_902729485.2). Taxonomy (NCBI): domain Eukaryota; kingdom Metazoa; phylum Chordata; class Mammalia; order Rodentia; family Muridae; genus Mus; species Mus minutoides. The sequence goes on along the minus strand of LR750297.1, from coordinate 227,242 downwards.
AAGTTCTCATTGATGCCTTATTTTTATTAGAAATGTATGTTTTTCTAGCCAAAAGAAATTGATAGAATATTAATAATGCAAAAATTATATTTTAAAAATATATTTCTTTGCAAACATTTCAATGTACACACTAAATCACACTCTTCTGAGATCAACTAACTCTAAAGTCTTACTAATTAACACAATAGGTCCTAAATGATATGTTTATTTTTAATGTTCTGCGATATTTTTAATGAACAAGTGAAAAAACCCTGTCTTATGCTGCAATCATCCTCTTTCCTAAATCATTTGTCAATCTGCTCTCTTTTAGGTGACATACGTCATTACCATTAATGGGAAGCCCTACTCTCTGCATCTCAGGACCCAGTAAGATAGATCTTCTCTTTCAGCAAAAGTAAAATGTCTGTCTTTAGTTTTTATTCTCTTAAAGTTTATATGTAATATTTAAACTCAGTAGTGCCGTATAATGGCCAGTCAACTTTTCACTTTGGGACCCATTTGATCCCGAATATAGGGTCTGTGAAGCCTTTGCATTTAAATTTTCAGATGTGTGTTTTTAAATTGAGAAGTAAATAACATACTTGGAAATCTTCTATTATGTATTCCCTCATAGCCAAGCCTGGCAAGTCGCATCAATTTCCGAAATCAAATACAGTGAGAAATCAAGGGACTATTTTTGGGAAATTCAAGTAGTGCCAGTTTTATGGTCTGCCTATTACTTATGTGGTTCAAAACAACCTCCCTCGACATGGCTTACATGTAAAAATCTCCCGTGCCGGCTCCCATGCCCTCAGTGTCATGTTTCCTTCCTTCTAGAACACGCCTCTTGCCATGGTGGCTGATCTCTGTCCCCACCCACAGTTCAAAGCCACAATCCATCTTTCCACATCCCCACTGCATCCCCTAAGCATTTCTTTTATTTAAAAAAAAGATGTATGTATGTATGTATGTATGTATGTATGTATGTATGTATGTATGTGAGTATACTATGGCTGTACAGATGGTTGTGAGCCTTCATGTGGTTGTTGGGAATTGAATTTTAAGACCTCTGCTCACTCTGGTCAACCCCACTCGCTCTGGTTGGCCCCTCTTGCTCAGGCCCAAAGATTTATTTATTACTATATCTAAGTACACTGTAGCTGTCTTCAGATCTCATTAGGGATGGTTTTGAGCCACCACGTGGTTGCTGAGATTTGAACTCAGGACCTTCGGAAGAGCTGTCAGTGCTCTTATCCGCTGAGCCATCTCACCAGCCCTCAGCATTTCTTATAGGATGGATCAGGCCATCTCCTCTGAGCCTTAGGGATCAACAAAGATGGGTGACAGCTGTTGCTTATTGTCCTTTTGCTGTGTGGTTGAACTAAGCATTAAAAGTTACCCTCGGCCATGGCATCTGCCCACCTTACACAGGCCTTTTCTTCTACAGTATGTTCCACTAAAAATGATTGCAAACACTTGTAAAATTGTCCCTGCCTTCAGACTTTTTAACTGTGGTGGCTGTAGTTTAGTCTTCATTCCATCATTTACTCTCTACCCGTGAATGGCATTTGGCGTAGTAACTGGTCAGAGTCGCTCCCGTAACATACTTTCCCATCAGATCCCACGACATCATCAGCCCCAGCCTGGGTTTGTCTCTTACCAGCATTCCTATCCTTCTCTTTCTGTCCGCATAATCCCTTTGCAGGTTCTTCTTCACCTGTCTGATCTGAGAATGTGAAATTAACCTTATTTCTAATGTGTATTCAGCCAGCTTGTGTTGCAGCTCAGTCTTGTGGCCATAAGTGTACCTTACTGTGGCGGCTTGTAATTTATATCCATACACGATTCCATTGCAATACATGCCACGCCCACTCGTGACTTCCATCCTAATCAAATATTTGCTACAATTCTTGTTGGGAACTTGCTCCAAGTGAGCCTCTGATGCTGAGCCCATATCTGCATTTCTCATAACCATCTTAGTAAATGGTAAGTCATTTCTTCCAATTTAAGAGAGAGAGAGAGAGAGAGAGAGAGAGAGAGAGAGAGAGAAGAGAAGAACAGAAAAGAAAAGAAAAGAAAAGAAAAGAAAAGAAAAGAAAAGAAAAGAAAAGAAAAGAAAAAAAAATCTCCCTGTGATCAACCTTGGCATCTCTCTTCTTCCTGCCTTCCCCTGGGACCAGTGGGTGATTCAGTCCCATGTGTTTACCCTTAAAGCATATAACAATGTGCCTCCACCACGGGTTCCATCGTCATTCAAAACTCCATCAGGGAGGGCCTGAGTGACAGCATTAACCTTCCAACTGGCCTTGGCCTCTGAATTTGCCAAGTTGAGCACTGAGTTTAGCTCTTGTACTGGCTGGTTGTGTGTGTCAACTTGATATAAGCTGTTGTTATCACAGATAAAGGAGCTGGCCTCCCTTGAGGAAATCCCTCCATGAGATCCAGCTGTAAGGCATTTTCTCAATTAGTGATCAAGGGTGGAGGGGCCCATTGTGGATCGTGCCTTTTCTGGGCTGGTAGTCTTGGGTTCTATAAGAAAGCAAGTCAGGGGAAGCAAGCCTACAGTAACATCCCTCCATGGCCTCTGCATCAGCAACTGCTTCCTGACCTGCTTGAGTTCCAGTCCTGACTTCCTTTGGTGATGAACAGCAGTGTGGAAGTGTAAGCTGAATAAATCCTTTCCTCCCCAACTTGCATCTTGGTTAAAATACCCATGGAAGGAGTTACAGAGACAAAGTTCAGAGCTGAGACAGAAGGAATGACCATCCAGAGACTGCCCCACCCAGGGATTCATCCCATATACAACCACCAACCCAGACACTATTGCATATGCCAGAAAGATTTTGCTGACAGGACCCTGATATAGCTGTCTCTTGTGAGGCTATGCCAGTACAAATACAGAAGGGGATGCTCATAGTCATCTATTGGATGGAACACAGGGCCCCTAAAGAAGGAGCTAGAGAAAATACCCAAGTTACTAAAGGGGTTGGCAGCCCTATAGGAGGATCAACAATATGAACTAACCAGTACCCCCTGAGCTAGTGTCTCTAGCTGCATATGTAGCAGAGGATGGCCTAGTCGGCCATCAGTGGGAGGAGAGGCCCTTGGTCTTGCGAAGATCATATGCCCCAGTACAGGGGTATGCCAGGGCCAGGAAGTGGGAGTGGGTGAGTTGGGGAGCAGGGCGGGGAGAGGGTATAGGGGACTTTCGGGATAGTATTTGAAATGTAAATGAAGAAATTATCTAATAAAAAAAGTTGGTCTACTACTATCTTCATCTGTCCCAGCCCCCATCGGTTTTCCCCATTGGCGACATCATCTCAAGGTCTTTTCTGTCACTCCACACTCCATTTCAGGCACAGAACCCATTGTTGCTTTTTGTATATGCAAACACATTTCTAGCTCAAGACCCTTTCCTTTTACACCACCTTGCCTAAAAGTCCATATGGCTTGTTCTTTGTGTCCAGTGGTCATCTATTTCATGAGCTTGGTTGTGTCTTCCTATATACTCTCGTGTGACTGCCACCATCTAATACCCAGGCCCTGTTGATTGACACTTAACAATATGTGACTCTGACTGACCAGAGGCTACATCTTTTCCTCAATGCTATATTCTAGGACTCAGATGAGGACCCATCAAGTGATAGACATAGTTACTAGTTTGTGTTTGCTCAATGAAGACGTATACAGCAATCATTGATAGTGCCGTCCCAGAGACTTTTCTATCATTGAATTCTCCTGATTCTGACCATATACCAGTTGTTTTTAAAAATACTATCAAGAATGATGACACACTAAAATTATTTTAATTAAATCGTGTTATTATATGAATCCATTATACTTAAACATAATTTTATTGATGTATATATTGATATTAAGTTATGGCTTAAATTCTGTTTATTCATTTACTTCTAGCTCACTTTTATCCCAGAACTTTTCGGTTTACACATACAATGAAACTGGATCTCTGTATTCTGACTCTTCACACTTTTCGGTAAGAATCAGATGTATTCGACCTTTGTTATCTTTTTTATTGTTGAAGGGGATGCACAGTATAATGAGATACTGTCTTAGCTAGGACTTTACTGCTGTGAACCGACACCATGACCAAGGCCTCTCTTATAAGGACAACATTTAATTGGGGCCGGCTTACAGGTTCAGAGGTTTGAGTCCATCATCATCATGGTGGGAGCATGGCAGCATCCAGACAGGCATGGTACAGGAGGAGCTGAGAGTTCTACATCTTCATCTGAAGGCTGCTAGGAGAATACTGGCTTCTAGGCAGCTTGGATGAGGGTCTTAAAACTCACACCCATAGTGACATACCTACTCCATCAGGGCCACACCTCCAATAGTGCTAGTGCCACTCCCTGGGCCAAGCATATTCAAACCATCACAACTTGTCCCTTTGAATCATCTGTTTTGATTGCTGAGACTAAACTCGGGGCTTTGAATGTGCTAAGAAAACCCCCCTATCTTGGTGCTATTTCCCTGGCACCATGTTGACACTAATTCAAATGCTTTCCTCCTTGGAACTCTGACCTGTTCTATGAATGACCTCTATACACGGAAATGTCATGGGGAAGAGATAGAAACATGGAGAAAACACACATGTGCCCAGTAAAGGGAGTGCCCAAAATCTTATTTCCTGAGAGTTGGCATTAGTCATTTTATACAATTTATGATTTGATATCAAATTCATTGCTATCATGAACCTTCTGAGATATTTGACAACATGTTTTGTTCTATTGTTAAAACAAAGCAAAACAAAACAAACAAACAAAAAACCGATGACTTTGTGTAGTTACCTGGTGACTTATTTTTCAGGCTCATTGCCATTACCGAGGATATGTTGATGAAGTGCCAAAGTCCACTGTGACACTCAGCATCTGCTCGGGCCTCAGGTAGTGATATCCCAGAGAGTGTTTCTATGTGAATACAGTGGGATATGCTTTAAAGTAAAACCATGACAGGTGGACAGAAGTCGAGAGGAACCTCCAACGTGGCTCTGAAAGTTTCTTCTCCGATGGCTTTATATTCATATCGACACCTGAATCTAAGTTATCACTCAAATTAACCCAGCAGAGGACATCCTGACTGGGGGTGTTTCAGGATGCTGGGCAGGAAGGGATGGCTTGAGAAATGGGGACATTAGAACACCTTAGAAGGTAATGTTTTATTTTCTGTCATTATCTCAGCTATGGAAAAATGACCTTAATTGGTTATTTTAATCTAATAGGACCATACAATATGGTATGAGTTTGTAGTGCCATGCGTGAGATAGCTAAGAAGACTCCTCAGTGGTCAAGTGATTTCACAGAGATGAGTAATTTTATCATTCCTGTGGGAAACACAAAAACGTTTGTCAAGAGAAGATGACTCAAGGAGAGGATATTCTGCAGGGCACCCTTTCCACGTTGGTGACATTCGAGATGTCTGTCCTGTATTCCATTTTTCCTTAATCTTACCTTGTAACCACAAGAACATTCTTAGAATTTTTATCAATTTTTAGGACTTCGTCTTCCTTAATATATGGTCTTTATTATATCTACTATAAGTGTTAGCTGTGTGTCTCAGTCTCATGTTGGCATTTCCCTACAGCCACACAGCATAGCTAGAGAGTTTCTGCTCCCCAACTCTCTACTCTCAGACTCTCTCAACTCTTCCCTGTAGCCATTTCCCTTGTAGCCTTCCTGATGTCAGCCACCCTTAAACACTGTTTTCTAGCCCATATTGGAAAAAAAATCAATACTTGTCTTTCTGTATATGCTATGGTTGGCTCTTAGGAGTTATTTAATTCCACGTGTTTCCTGTAGTTGGCATGATTTTTTTTAAGGCCAGCTACTACTCATCTGTGTATAAACCTCCTATTTCCTTTGAGCAGTCATCTGTTACAGACACCTATGCTGATCCCACACTCTGGCTACCCTGAGCCATGCTGAGGTGAACACAGGGCTAAGTTTCCTTTACATCCCCTGACTTTGCTCCCCTCTACATGCTGTGCTTTGGTCATGACACATCACCCTTGAGCTTGTGAGTCGAAAACCTGGTCCCAGATAGTGTCACACTGAAGAAAACATTGGACCACGAGGACACTAATGTTGCTGACGGATTGATCCCTCATGCGTTCACAGTGGAATGGCCCATGAGGTGGAGGAACTTAGGCAGAGGACTTGGGTCACTGAACTGTGTATTCGTGGTGTCTGTCTTGTTCTCCCCCCCAACCCCTGCCCCTCGCTTCCTGCCAGACATGAAGGGAACGACTGTTCTTTTATGCTTCATTGAACTATGAGGTTCTGCCTGGACATAGACTCAGAAACAAGGCCAAGTGCTCATGAGCTGGCATCTCTGAAATCATGAGAATGATATAAATCTCTCCTGTTCAAGGCTTCTTGAGTGCTCTGTGTCGTGACGGTAGAAAGCTGTTGAGCATAGTGCATACCCAGGAATGCAGTAGTTGGGCCCTTTGCTGCTTCCTTTCGAGGATCTCCTACCTGTCCCCATAGTGACTGTAGCTATGACATCTTCACCAGCAATGTGTAAAGTCCCCTTTCCTCATCATCACCTGCATTTGCTGCTTTTGATTTTGGTTTGTCTCTGACCGATATTCCCATTCTTGTCTTTCTATCTGTATTCACCCCTTACAGATTGCTTTTTACCTGTCTGATCTGAGAGTGCAAAAGCAAACAGGGAAAAAATGCACACGATCATTTGCTTTGCTATGCTTTCTTGTGTCTCACATTTCAGGTGATAGCTTTGAGGGAGGGGGGCAGTGCATAGTTTTGATAATAATGCCTTTCTACATTCAGGGGATTCCTGCAGTTGGAAAATGTCAGCTATGGAATTGAACCACTGGAGTCTTCAGCAAGGTTTGAGCACATAGTTTATCAAGTGAAGAACAACAGCTCAAGGCTAGCAGGAAATGACAGCCATATTTGGCAGACAGGCCAACTTGATAAAGGCCATTTCAATGAGCAGGTAACAGGAAGGGTTCTGGTGATAAGGGACACTGGCAAACCACTCCCATCATTTGCCAGTCATGAAGGGGGACTAGTCAGCTGATGGGTGGAAATAATAAATTTCACAGCTTTTTGTTCTACACCCTGACATAAAGCATTCAAATTTCACATAACTTGGCAAATTACTGAGTATTATACTTGAAGTTTATTACTTTTATGGTGTATTTGTAACATTTTCATCTTAACTATTTTCCATAGGAAACCTTTGTTATTTGAAAACATTAAACAATGCAGGAAGATTAGCCATTATTTTCAGAAGCCTGTTGAAAGTATTTTCAATGTTTCATATGTAGCTGTACATACTAATTGAACATGCTTTACATACTAGTTGAACATATGTTCTAAGATAGGCAATTGTTTTTGTATTACTAAAGATAGAAATACTAGTAAGCTTTAACAGCAATTAAACTGTGATTTAAAAGGGTTCACTAATAAGCCTACCCAGGACATACTAAGTTGCATAGAAATGAGAAATTCAGTTGAGGGGCTCTGCCCTCATTCATTGCACAAGCATAACTGTAAGACGGGTACCCACTGAACAGTTAATCCTGGACAATATCAAGAAATAGAGAGTAGATATATCCTTCTAACTTAACTAGAGAGTAGATATATCCTTCTGGCTAATTAGAACTGAAGTTTGCTGAAGTTGTGCCATTTGAAACTTGTTCATTTGGGCTACTCGCCCATCAAAAGCCCCTTTTTCCTCATCAGTGGAAACATGTTTATCAAAATGTTTTGAGAGTGGCCTTGGTGATGAGCTAGAACAGAGAGACATCCGTGCATCTTGGTCTTAAGAATTTACTTATTCACTCTTATTAAAGTTCCATATACTCCAGGTCATCTCCTTGAATCTCCTCACCCCTCATGGTACTGGATTCCCTAGAGGATTGTGTAATACTCCTGCATCCCGTGGTGTAATACATACTTAGGGAATATCAGATTGGCAAATAAAAATCCACCACACTCCTGTGAACATCAGGGGAAGTATAGAAACATCGTACACACAAACTACAGTCTTGATTTAATAAAGAACTATGTAAGTGGAGGGAGTGCTATTCATTTATGGGACTGTAAAGTTTGGCTTAGGAAAGGCTACACTTTTTTTTCTGAAAGTGATGTATGAATTTCCTATAACTAAAAAAAAACAGCATTAAAATAAGTAGATACATAGATACTACATATCAATATAAGATAGTGTGTGTTTACATGATCTATTTTAGAAATAAAATGAGCCTCAGCTGAAGTCTTACACTGTAAACAACTGTGAGTGTACCATTATTAGAAATATAAACACTTGAACATGATTTAGAACCCAAGGGACAAATCTAAGGCACAACCCACCGGGAAAGAAAAGACCAACTGGCCTCTCTTAAAATCACAGTGTTCTCATTTGCAGACCATGTGACACAAATGACTGTGCAAGCTGCACGTGAGGATGTAATGAGGACTAATTCTCAACTGATAGCTGTCAGGCAGGATTTTAATTTTTTATGGTTTTGCTTCATTCTCTCCCTACCCATCCTCTCTCTCTAATTCCTCTTATTCTTCAAATTCATGGATTCTTATTCTTTAATTGTGATTGTCTTACATACACATGTGCACTTGTGCAGAGAGAGGGGGGAGAGAAGAAGGGAGAGAGAGTGAGAGAGAAAGAGAGAGGAGAGAGAGTTTTATAAATATAGCCCATTGAGATCATTCATGTTTGCACAGGTGATTAGAGCAGACCTCTTAGGATTGACAAGCCTATCAGGTGCTCCCAGCACCCACCAATGTCTGGAGTTGTCCTTATAAGGGCAAAGCCCTCACAGGGAACCTCTCATGTTAGGATGCTTTGAAGTGAAAATAACGTTCTGCTGTAGTTTTGAATGTTTAGGTCTTGATGATGGCTTTATGTGTGTCTGTCCTGATTTCTTTGCACATTAACTTCTGCTTTCAGGAAGCTCGGTACACAGCAACAATTAGTTAATATATTTTGGTTGTTTTCCAGGATAAAAATTATTCACAACTGTTACCTCAAAGTCTAAAGTTACACATTATAGTGGGGAAATTTTTGGTAAGTCGGTCTCCCTCCTTGCCTCCATCTGGTCCCCTTGTCTCTCTCTTTCTTCTCTTCTGCCCTTTACCATACTATTTCCCATCAAGCTCCTCTCTCCTCCTGCCCTCCGCCATTTCTGCCTGCCTCCCTTCCTTAACAACAGCAAAAACAGAGACAGAATTTATTGGTTTTCTTTGAGCTCACAGGTGTATTTGTTTATTTGTGTGTGCATGTTTCGTTATCTTTTATAAGCCTGTTCACCCAATGTTATCTGCTTTATAAAGTTTAATTTTGAAAAGACAACGAAAGGGTTATGGAGAATTGCACTGCAATGCAGTCAGTGTATGTTAAAAAATAAAGTGTTGATACAGTGTCCATAGCAAAGGTTTGAAATAATATAGTGTTCATAGCAAAGGTTTTTAGGGTAGATAGGATTTAGCAGACACACACAGTTGTAGCAGCCCAAGCCTGGAGACTCTGAAATATGCTGCTCTGTGGGTTGATGCACCTGGAAGGGAAGTGAGCATCATCCTAGGCTGGTGGGGGGGGGGGGGATCTCAGCCTGAGGAAGGGCCTTGTGTCTCACCCCATACGCAGATGGGGTTGGCCGAAGATCTTCTGCAGCAGCACGGAATCAAGTTAGACCACGGATTCAGTAATGGGGATGGAGGTTTAAGTGGTCAGAGAGATGGGCATGTAGGGCAGAGGAGGGGATGATGGGAGAGATAACCAAGGTGTTTAAAGATCCCATATGGAAACATAGGACTTGACCAGTGACTCCCATCTCTCAGAGACTAAGGGCTAGGGAAACATTGGCTAGCAAACTCCCTCATGTAAGCAACAATATAGAAAATTCAAAGCTGCTTTTGCAGAGTATATTGAGAATAAAGCCATAGAAACCAGGGGAAAGGGCCGCTGGCTAGTTGTCTGGGCTTTCTGAGCAGTATCAATAAAACTGGTACAAATGGACTTCGAGAAGCAATGCTTAGAAATCCCCAGGACTTTGTATACAGGTGTACAGTCTACAGAAAGTGAAGTGGGGAATATGTCACGCTGGCATTTACACAACGTAGACATCAAAACACATATGTACATGCAGATATCAAATCACACGTGTACCCCAGCCTTTGTGCTCATTTACATTTTTTCGTTATTTAATATTGTAAGGTTATGGGTATCGTGAGCATGGAAGGTAGGTCACAAACTATATAGTAACTATTCTTTTGCACAGCACACTGGTTGGTTTTGAAGATTAATTTATATTTTTCCTTCTTATTCTAAATCTTGAGGCTATGAAGAATAAAGTTGCCATTAATATCCTTGTACATGAATTTTGATAGATGGAGCGAGTTCCAGGAAAGCCAGGGCTGTGCAAAGAGAAGTCCTGTTTCAAATAAATAAATAAATAAATAAATAAATAAATAAATAAATAAAGCAAGCACGTAGAAATACCTGATAAATCCTATGCTTGTCCTGTACTGCCAAAATAATTCAGCAGTTCAAAATTTATTTAAAAATTTACTCTTAAAAAATTAAATTTGTCTTTCAGTTTGATTATATGGGATCTGACATTATGGCCACAACACAGAAGATTTTCCAGATTATTGGGCTTGTTAACGCTGTAAGTTTTTCATTTTCAGACCTCTAATTTCATGGGGGAAAAAAACAACTTTGACTATAATTTGCATTTTGAAAGTATGAAAAATTAATGGCCTGAATATATTGTATTAGCTTAATGTTCTGAATACTCTAGTGAACTTTTTCTGTATTTCTGATATAATAATTGAAGTTTTTGAAACATACACTGTGATCCTATTCTTAGATGTTCACTCAGCTGAAATTGAGCATTTTGTTAGCCTCCTTGGAATTGTGGTCAGATAAAAATCATATTTCTACTGATGGAAATGCTACTGATATTTTACAAAGACTTTTGGGCTGGAAACGAGACTATCTTACCCTACAGTCCAATGAAATAACACACTTACTCATGTAAGTAGACAGTGCGGTGTATGATAAACAGATTAATAATTCCATTAAGCAAAATTTTTGTGTCCATCATATTCTTCAGTTTTCTGTAGGATGATTTGAAAATTTTGTCTATTTATTTATTTATTTATTTATTTATTTATTTATTTATTTATTTGAGACAGGATTGAGCTTTGTATAGCCCTGGCTTTCCTATATCTATATAGACATATAGATATAGATAGATATGTGTGTGTTGAAATATATATAATAAGGTATACATGTATGCTATAAAGGTGATAGTTTAAAAATTAAAAATGGTGATCTATTTTATATTGGCATGTTTTCATATTTAAAGTAGAATTAATGTAAGCAGATCCTGAATTTCATGAGTTTGTATGAAATCAGCCTTACTGCAAATTATATCAGTCTAATCTAATTAATAACATAAAATTGTTTGTTTAATGTTAGCTGTATAGATTAATGTACTTCATGTCTACTTTTTTTAAGATTAAGTATTTTTATTTATTGTGGGAATAAATTTGCTTTTATTTTGAATGAAATAAAACCCACAGAGCATATTTCTTTCTTCCATTGACATTCTCAGAAAAAGGTTGCTCATTGTTAAAGTCAAGCTTTGTACCCATATTCTTTTTGTTTTTCCTTTTTATTTCCTTTTTTCTTCCAAAATTTTTATTAGATATTTTCTTAATTTACATTTCAAATGCTATCCCGAAAGTTCCCTCTACCCTCATCCTGCTCCCCTACCCACCCATTCCCACTTCTTGGCCCTGGCGTTCCCCTGTATTGGGGCATATAAAGTTTGAAAAACCAAGGGGCCTCTCTTGCCAATGAAGGCTGACTAGGCCATCTTCTGCTACATGTGCAGCTAGAGACACGAGCTCTGGGGGTTCTGGTTAGTTCATATTGTTGTTCCTCTTATAGGGTTGCAGTTATGTTTACTTTTTTACAGGAATAGATTTATATCGGTCACTTTCTTTGTGATTATTTATTATCAAATTTGCTTCTTCTACCATTAAAAGTTTTTTGGTTTTTTTTTTTTTTTTTTTTTTCAACTTTTAGTGACCTAAGGATTCACTGCACAATAAGGGAGATTTAGTAGCAGTTCAAATAACAAACTAATATCAAATCTAGGAATTATCTGAAGAAAAAAGTTGATATCAAATGAATATTTGCAATAATTTGGATATTTTGCATACTTTATTAGATATCCAGATTGGAACTTGTTATGTTTCTCAAGTAATCTTTTAAGTTCATGAGGAGGTAAATACATGCTTATGTTGTGTTCTACATAACTATGTGAATGCAAAGTCAACCTGTCATGGTGTAGTTACAGGAGACACCCGAAATACATCGGAGCGGCATCACCAGGTGAAATATGCAGTAAAAGCTATGTTGCGGGTGTTGGTATGGTACGTAGTTTTCATTCTTCACTATATCACTACTTTTCAACAACCTTATACTTTGTACATGTTTATGGAGTGACCCAATGGCTCAAAGAGTTTGGTGTTTTCATACACACACACACACACACACACACACACACACACACACACACCATTATTATTATTAGTCCCTTGGGACAAAATTGTTCAAATTTAAAAATGTTCCTTTGCATTATAAATTTCAAGTATAATTATTATAATACAAAGCCTCCAACATCCTTTCACTAACTGGCCGTGACAGTTACTAAAGTTTCCTTGGATTTGTAAGCAACTGAAACATTAGCCCCAAAGTAAAGATGCCTCCATGTGCCCAAGTTTAGCAAGTAGCAAAAGCCACCAACTTGTGTTTTCCACTTCACAACACTTCACGCTATTTTCAGAATTTTCATTTTATTCTCTTAGGAGCCAAATAGTGAACTAATACTAACTTGCTCTGGTTGCACAATGGATGCCTCTTCCCTGATTTAAATCACACCACACTGGTTTGTCCAAGCCATGGCTGCCTTCCTACATGTTTGAGAAAGACTTCTTTCTCTACTCTGGAGACATTCTGGGGACTGTGTCATCTTTTCTGCCGCTGCACACAATGCAGGCTGCACAGCTGTGATGTGACAGTACTCACTTTGTCTCTTTGGGAGCATGTGCCTTTCTGATTCACACGTTCCACTGACTCTGTGTCTCTGCAACTGACTGAGAAAAGGGGGAAGTCAGTTCTCACAGGAGCTGTGTGGTTCAGAAGGCGTTTGGTTCTTGAAAATATTCAGTTAACTCTGTGTGTGTGTGTGTGTGTGTGTGTGTGTGTCTGTCTGTCTGTCTGTCTGTCTGTCTGTCTCTGTCTCTGTCTCTGTCTCTGTCTTTGTCTCTCTGTATATATATACCTTGACATTTACAAGTCTCCAGTTACCTTAGCTTCCCCCTGGGAATTGAAAGCCATCTTTCCCCCCTCACCTGTTTGTTGCTTGCTGTGTCCTCTATAGCAGCAGTTCTCAACCTGTTCAGAGCATCCTGAACCCTCTGAGCGTCAATTGTCCATGACCCTTTCTCAGGGTCACCTAAGACCATTGGAAAACATGGATATTTACATTATGATTCATAACCATAGCTAAATGACAGTTGCTAAGTAGCTGCAAGAAAATCTTTATAGTTGGGGGTCCCACAACATGAGGAACTGTGTTAAAGGGGCACCGCGTTAGGGATGTTGCTCTGTACACATATTTAAGGACTTTGTGTCCTCACACGCTTTCCCTTGTCCTCCAACATGCTGGATATATAGACGCCTTTTCTGTGTGGATATGAATGAGTGGCTGACCTGATGAATTGTACTATATTTTAATTTTCATTTCTTGTTTTTTTTTGTTTTTGCTCTAATCTGTGTTAATTACTTGCAAACATTTAAAATCATTTGGCTGTATCACCCTTTCTATAATATCAGTGTTCTGTTTCACCCCTCAGTGTCTCTACTCACTCCTTTTTGCCTTGGTCCCTCACCTATGTGCTCTCAGATCCGAGCCTCCTCAGCCCCTGCTCCAGGTACCCCATGGTCCCATGCGTTTGTCCCTCCAGCTTGCGGGTGTGTCAGTGCAGGTGACTGGAAGGTTGCGGGACGGCAATGGGATCACCCTCTCAGACCTTGTGGATGTGTCTGTGCAGGTGACTGGAAGGTCTTGGGAAGGCAATGGGATCACCCTCTCAGACCTTGCGGGTGTGTCAGTGCAGGTGACTGGAGGGTCGCGGGACAGCAATGGGATCACCCTCTCAGACCTTGCTTGGAGCAGAGTCAAGTCTGTTGAGCTGCTTGCTTCTCCGTCTGCAGATCTCCTTTCTCCCTGAGAGCGTTTTTCTATGTATAGTAATTATTATCATTTTGGAAGTTTGCTACACCCCCCCTTGTTGTCTTTAAATATTTATTATGGGTTTCTACCCCACATCAGTCCATATTGTTTCCAGAGAAAAGAAAACTTTAGATATATAAGCTTTAAAGCACTAAAGATGGGCAGATATGAACCTTCTCTCCTATTTTGCCTACTTCCCTATGGTGATCCCCGAGATACCTCTGGCCATGTTCTACCTGGGCCACTCCTACTCCATGAGGCCAGACCTCTTGGCTATATGCTCAGGATCCACCTAACCCTGTGGCAGCTTTCTCCTTCTTCCTCTCTCTCTCTCCTGGTCCCTACCTCAGATGCCAAGCCTATTAACCTTTGCTCTGCCCCCTTCCTTCTGCCCGGTGCAGGCTGTAGGCATCTTTATTAGCCAGTGAGGAGTAACTTAAAGTGCAAGGTTTACACAGCATCATTTGGGAGACATGAAGATCTCCTTGTGTTTAGGGGGAGCAACCAGAGCTTGGGGACAGTATTTAGCATTTGATAAGTCGCAGCACCAGACCTACTCCCTAGATCTGAGTCCTGATAACATTTCTCCACTCTGGTGGTGATATTCCTGGATTGAGAAGTAAAATCATGTTCATCCCCTTAATGCCTCTACCTTTGCTCTCCCTCACCTTCTCTTTCAGACCTGTCAAGTCCAGTTCATATTGGCAGACTACTGCTAGGTATCGGGGGTCTCACACCACTAGAAAATGACTTTTCTTCTCCCAGCAGCAACCAAATGCCAACAGCTCCTCATCTAGAGGGTGGGCCCTCATCATCTCCTCTCCCCCATGCTGGAATTTTTTTGTCTGGCTTGAATTTGTGCATGTTGTCATAGTTGCAATGAGTTTTATGTATACATCTGGCTGCCTTGATACGTCTGGAAAACAGTTTCCTGGAAGTCAACTACCACCCCTGATTCTACATCTTTCTGCCTCCCTCTCCCATATAGATCCTTGAACTTTAGAGGAAGGAGTATGATACAGATTCCCATTTAGCACTGAGCACTCCCAAGAATCTTATTCTCTGCACATTGGCCATTTATGGATCTCTACATTGACCGCCATTTGCTGCAAGATGGGGCTTCTCTGATGAGGGCTGAGAGATGCACTGACCTATAGGTATAGCAATGAGCCATGAGGTGTCAACATTGATGCTGTGTCTGTTTAGCAGAATAGAAGATTTTCCACTAGGGACCATGACCTATCTAGCCACAGATTCTTGGTCTTGAGACGGTGGCAGGTATAAGTTCCATCTCGTAGACTGGCCTTAAATACAATGAAAAGATGGTTGGTTACTCTCGAAATGCACATGCCACTATTATACTAACGGGCCACTCTTGCAGCCTGGTCATTAACATGTCTCTTAGTGTTCAGATTGATGCGTGAGACTGGTGATCTCTTTTCTCCTCCAGTAGTGTACACAGTACCTTCCAACACTGTGACAGCCATCCATGACAGATGAAGCTTCCAGCTGACTACCAGATGGATATCCCCATGTTGTATGACTGAAGCATGTGTTCCAGCTGGATATCCCCATGTTGTATGACTGAAGCATGTGATGTCTTCAGTAATAGCGTCTTGATGCCAAGCTCTTTCCTTTGGGGTTACTGTGAATGGGATTGTGACCATGGCCTCTTCTTCTGTTTGCTTGTTTGTGGTTTATAGACAAGCAACTGATTTTGTTCAAGTTGATTCTGTATCCTGCCACATTGCTGAATCTGTTTATTATTTCTAGAAGTAGAATTTTTAGAGTTTCTTATGAATAATATAATATAATATATAATAATAATATAATTTTCAGATAATGATAGTTTGGTTTCTTCTTTCCTTATTTGTGATCCTTTAATTTCCTTCTCTTGCCTTATTGCTTCAGTAAGTGTTTCAAACACGATGCTGAAAGGAACTGGGGAGAGTGGACAGCCTTGTCTCATTCCTGTGTTCAGTGGGATTGCTTCAAGTTTTTCTCCATTTAGGATGACCTTGACTGTGGGTTTCTCATATATAGCCTTTATTATGCCATAGTATGTTCCCTCTACTTCTACATTCTCTAGGATTTTTATCATTAAGGAATGTTAGATTTTCCTAAAAAGCCTTTTCTAAATCTATTGAGATGATCTTGTAATGTGGTTAATTGTCAATTTGTATACATGGAACAATCCCTACATTTTAGAGATAAAACCAATTTGATCATGGGGTGGATAATCTTTTTATTTATGTCTATGTTCTGTTTGCAAGTATTTTGTTGAGAGCTTTGAACCTACATTCATTGTTATCAGACTGTACTTCTCATTGGTTGCATCTTTACCTACTTTTGGGGGTATTGATGCGGTACTGGCTTTATGGAATGAGTTGGGGAGTGCTCCTTCTATTTCTGTTCTTTGGAATGGTCTTTTTGAAAGTTTGGTAGAATTCTGCTGTGAATTCAGCTGGCCCTGGAGCATTTGTTTGTTTGTTCGTTTTTTGTTTGTTTCTGGAAGGCTTTTATTACTATTTCATTCCCCATGGGGATTTTCTTTCCTTGTCTTGTCTCTTTAGTGTTCCTTGTTTCTTATATCTGTATGGATATGTCTTCCTTAGCTTTGGGGAATTTTCTTTTATGATCTTGAAGATCTGGTCTCTGCCATTGAGTTGAGATTTCTTTCTCATCTATTCCTACAAGTTGAAGGTTTTGATCTTTCCATGTTGCCCCACATTTTCCGCATAGCTTTTTCCTATGCTTTTAAATTTTTTTTTCACGTTCTTTGCTTCTTTGGTCTGTATCCTCTACTTATCATTGAGTCCCGATAGTCTATCATCTGGTCAATTGTCTTTGTAGGAATCCCCTTTGACATGTTTTAGTTGAATTACTAGATTTTTCAATTCCATATTCATTTCATATTGAGCCCTTTTTAATATTTCTATCCCTTTACTAAACTCCATTTTCAAGTCTTGAATTGTCTTCATCTCCATCAGCCTTATATCGGTGTTTTCTTGGGCATCACATAGATATTTTTCTCTTTACTTTCATTGAACTGTTTCTTTGTGTCTACTTTAAACTCTTTGAATTATTTGGTGATTACTTGGTGAAGTTTATGGTTTTTCTTTTAAATTTTGTTTCCTAGGGTTCATCTAAATAATTCTAATTGGCAAACATTTCTACAGGACTGGTAGGTTTTAGAGGGGGAAGATCCTTGTTTGATCTTTCAGAATGTTGATTTTTTTTTGCAATGAACTCTGGGTCTGTGAAACTCTTTGTTAGTTCTGTGTCTGAATATGGACAGAGGTTAGGACAGAAGAGAGGGCTGAGGACAGGCTGGGGATAGAAGTTAGAAATGGCTTAGATCGGCGATTCTGAGCCTGTGGATATCCACCCACTTGGGGACGCATATCAGATATTTACACTATGATTTATAACAGTAGCAAAGTTACAGTTATGAAGTAGCAATGAAATAATCTTATGGTTGGTGGGGAGTCACCACAATATGAGGAACTGTTAAAGGACTGCGGCATTAGGAAGCTGAGATCCACTGGCTTAGATGAAATGAAGTCAAGTGAATAGGGAGGGCTAGGCTGGTGTGCAGAATGTGTGTCCTGGTCCAAGCATGGAGTGTTGGAGTAGGGATAACTGGGTAGGGATTTTGGATTGGCATAGGTGGGAGAGGTGGGAAGCAGTTCAGGCAACTGCAGCCAGCACTGGTTGAGGCAATGGTTTTGGATCAGGCCAGATGTGGTGGGTTGAGGAGGGTAGGATGAGGTGAACAGCAGACAGAGTCACCAAGCTAGACCTTGGAGAAGGGTGCAGTATAGCACGTTTTACGTCTGCAGAACTCATATTCATAGCTTTGTGACTGAAATGATTTTGAAAATTTTAATGTGAAAGTTGGTTTATTTTGAGGGGTCTCTTCCTCTGCATGACTTTAGCCAATCTTTTATTTTCAGTTAGAATATTTTAAAAGTAGAAGACTGGGCATTAAGACTTCAGTTTCTACATTTTACCGCAAAATTTAATGTTCCCAAATTGGGAGTCATTACCCATGTCCTCCCTGTTCTGGCTTTAACCTTCACATTTTAACACTTGGGATTTCAGACTTAAATACTACAGATATGGGAAGTATACATATTAGCTACTTATTTTTACATACTAATAGAAGTTTTCTGTTTCAAGTCATACACATGTGTGCAATATATGCAGTTTTGTAGGGGTTTTTTTAAATTTTATAGTATCATTTGATTTTAATGAATACACAAATAAAAACTTGCACTAAATTAAAGTAGCCAATTAGCATAGACATGCCTAGCAAAGCAAATTATGATAAACAAAATATGCTCAACATAAAAAGAAGTAGAGTATAAACGTTTGTTATTGCAAACATGTTTATCACTTGCCTTTGTTTTATTCTTACATAATAATTTCTCTCTTCAATTGTCTCTGTTTTAGTATCCCGAAGACATAGGTTTGGAGGGATTCTCAGTGGTTATTGCTCAACTGATTGGCTTTCACATTGGATTAACATACGACGACAATGTTAATTGCTCCTGTCCCAGCACTCCATGCATAATGCAGCAGGGAGCACTGTAAGAATTCCTATGATGAATTTTATTTCTAAATTCTGTATTAGATTTATTTATTTATTTATTTATTTATTTATTTATTTCATTTTACATATATTTTACCTGCATATGTTTCTTTATGCCATGTGCCTGCTTGGTGCCCACTAAGGACAGAAGAGGGCACCAGATCCAAGAACACTTAGAACTGAGATTACAGATGTTTGTGAACATCTGTGGAATTCACTGAGTATCAAACCCAGCTTGTAACTGCTAAGCTATCTCTCCAGCCCCTAATCATGACTAATTGTACATACATTCTTCCAAGATTAACTTTATGATTTGATAAACATTGGATTTTTTAATTAATGTCCATTATTGTAAATTGGAAAATATGTTTTGTTTGATAAGATATCATATAAAATATTTTACATGTGATGTATGAGTCTGGAAAGTGCTATATAGTATTAGTAAGATATTTTTATTGGAGGGAGCTAGAGGAAGATAACTTAATGTTGAAGAAAACTGTAAAGTCTTACCTAAGCACATGATACTGTTGTGACTTTGTTGCCTAAAGACACACTTAATAATACTATATAGTTCTGGCAGCTTTGGTTACTATTTTGGTGTAAAAAAAAATGGAGGGAGGATTTGAAAAGGGAAAATGTTATTAATTTGCAAGCATTCTGATTCCTTGTCTAGAAAACTCAACAGAGATAATCCACAATAAGAACAAAGAATAAATATGTTAAAAAATTTAGAGTGAACAATTCTAGAAAAAAAAGCATATGTTAATTATCAAATTAGATGACTTACAAAATTATTACATTTCTTTTAAATGCACATTCAATTTAATCTGAACCAATTTTTTAAAAATAGTTTTGAAGAAATTTTATGAGTTTTATGTGCAATGATAAAGTAGACATGGTATATGGACAGTATTTGGAGCCCTGTGAGTCAGAATTTGCAGTCCAAGGAGAGATTTTACAAATGAGAGGCACTGCGCACTGTCCTCAGATGGACAGAAATGAAGAGGAGAGAGGACACTAGACACAAGACACAGTGAACTGCAGAGGGTGGAGTCTTTACTGCATCATCAGAACCCTGACTTTTATTAGGTCTTGATCAGAGTCACGAGGTCTAACCCAATTGGAGAGTACAATTATAGCAGTTTGTAAGAAATATAGTATTGTGGACTATAATAAAAATAGAAGCAATATACAACTCCAGTTTCACATCGAACCTCCACGGAAGTATGCATTTTTTTATTTGAGCCATCTTGTATGTCACATGTCCTGAGGGTCACATGACTTACCAGTGGAGCACAGTCAGGATATGGTGTTTTAGTAGGCTGGTTTATCAGAGAATATCTTTTCACTGTAGGAGTTCCAGTGGGAGGAAGACTTTTAGCAACTGTAGCTTGCATGACTACATGCACTATGTGTCAAAATTTGATGCTCAGTGTCTTGGTGACCTGTCAAATGTGCACATATCGCAACCAAAGCAAGCCGTGTGTGGCAATGGAATCATGGAAGCCGGTGAGGAATGTGACTGTGGTAACGAGACGGTGAGTAGTAAATGCCGGACGGTGAGTAGTGAATGCCATGCTTGACCACGCTTGTTCCCATCTGCCCATTGTCCCACTGTTCCCATTGTCACGCTGCATGCTGGGTGCAGGCTATGACATCTTCACCATATGATTGACATGTGAGGATGAGGCTAAAACAAGTGAATTGCTTTCCTGCGCCTCTTTTGTGGTTTTCTTCTTTTAAGATTTTTTTTTTTGTAAACCAGGGTTCTGTGTAGCCTAGGTTGACTTTGAACTTTTCCCCTTCCTACCTCAGTCTCCCTAGTGTCAGGACAGCGGGTATATTAGGCATCTCTTGAGTTGAGAAGACAAGTGTGGGCTGTGGGCCTGGTTGCATATCCGTTGCCCCACCTCCCAGCCCGAAGTATATTTTGAATGTATAGAATGAATGTATGAATGTATAAAGTCCATTTTGGTCACTATTCAGTTACAAACTCCTCTGGTCCAAGCTTCTGGTTTGTTTTTTTTTTTACTGAAACATGATAAATTTGATTCAATTTTTCCCCCCTGTATCTCATGATCACAAATGGTTTTTTTTTTTTAATTTTATAGTATGTTGTCTTATCTCATTAACAAACAAGTTTCTGGGTGTCTTCAAAAATTGTTTCTAAATTCAGTGGAGTCCTTTATTATAATTCCATCAGCCAGATGTCTGGTGCACACTACAGCCCTCTAACAGAACCCCCATACTTTGTCTATTATAAAAGTGACTGTCCTGATACCATGAATGGAATTTGTATTGCATTGAGATTAAAATTATACAGCCTTAAAAAAAAAGTGACTGTCCTTTAATATTGAACAACTTTCCTCCATTTAAGTAATATAAAGTATCTTCATGATTCCTCTGCCAGGAATTGCATTTTTCCCCCTCATAAATAAAACTGATCTCCGTCTTCACAAACCATTAAATCCCTGAAGATTCAATCATCTTCTACTTTAAACAAAAGAAAAGAAACACCTGTGAATGCGATTCAGTGTGTGCACTTACATTCTTGTATGGTCTCTAATTACACGGATTTCCAAAGGCTATCTGACTTTGCTGATATGCAGCACTGTGATCCTCTTGCATTCTCCTGCTGCTAGATGTGGTGCCCTGGCAAAGGACAGTGCTTGCTGCCTTTAATGAAAGAAGGGAGCAGTGCAGTCTGTAGCTATGATGTGAGTGTCTAGAATTACAAACAGACTTTTCTTTGGATGCAGGGTTTTACTCTACAGCCTCTTATTAACCTCATGGTCCCCTCGCCTCCTGAGTGCCAGCTGGGCTTGCAATCGCTGGGCATCAGGCTTGTCACTACTCTCGTAGCACATCCTCCATGTTCACTGTTGCTGAAAGATGTTTGTACTCCTTGTTGTTAGGTGGGTGGGTGGGTGGCTCCTGTGCTACAGCAGTGTTTCTAGCACTTACCAGAGTGGGCTTGGTAGTTCTGAAAACTATTGAACATCTCTCAAGTGTTCAGCTTGTAGGAAAAAAAAAAAGACTTAGCTCCAGGAGGGAGGTAAATAAAGAAGGAAGGAGGGAAGTAAAAAATCACTATGCATGGCTGAAAAGGACACAAGAAATCATACTAGTAATTATTTACAAAAAGAAAGGAAGAAAGATAAACCCTCAACCTATATAATACATGTAACTCTGTATACAAATATACATAGTTTTAATGAACTTTTCTCATCCGGGCTGACAGAGGCCTCTCTTAAAGCCAAAGACCACCTAAAAGAAGCCCCAGTAGCAGACATGAGAAGGTTCCCTTTGAGGTCTTTGTAAGGGCCACCTTCTTAAGAGACTCCCCAAACACACAACCCATTGCTGTTGTCCTTGGTTACTACCATGACGTGTAAGGTAAGTCCCTACTGATGATGATATCACACACTTCAGAAACAGGGCCCAGGGTTCCCTGAGCTGGAGCTTGCCTGAATGAAGACTAGCTTTTGTAGTACCATTAAGTGCCATGTAAGCTTCCACAGGAGGGAGGCAACTGTCATGCCTTCCCTGCTTTGATACCTATGAACCATATCAATGGCCAACCAGGTACAATAACCCTAAGCATGCAATAGTGGCACACACACCTTGGTGGTAACCAGTGACTCTCTAATTGGACTTAAGATCCACACAACAACAGGAGACCTAGCCAACTGATCAGTGCTAGTGAGATCACAGTGATTGGAGGAGAATCTACAACCGCTAATCTATTAAACCAGCATAATCCTAAACAACAATCTATAAACATTTTTATTTATACCCACAGATATGTGTGCTCTTTACTCCTCATCAAGGAAACTTATATTCGCAGTAGACAGACACTTAGTAATAGAAAAACACAACCAATCAATATGGAGAGTTGGGGAGTCCAGTCCCAATGGATGTATCTACAAAGCACTCCTGTACCTAAGGCCTGGGAAACACTGCAGAAGAAGGGGCAGAGAGATTCTAAGAGCCAGAAGATCAGATTGTGTGTCCTAGTGACACCAAAAGCCACACCTGTAAATTCTTATCAACATGACTGCCCATGTGAGCACTGAACAAGGATGACACTGAGGAACATGCCAAATTGGCCCACGAGGCTGTACGACTATACAAAGAACTAAGGGCAACTCAGTAAAGCTACAATGGAGAGAGGAGGCTCTCCCCTGGAAAAGCATACCAATTTGTTGTCTAGAGCCAAATGGTCAGCTCTGAAGACATACATATGAGTAACAATATATAGACTCAATAGGATATATGTGTGTGTATGTATGTATATATATATATATATATATATATATATATATATATATATATACACTCATACACATACATACACATATGTGCATGCAATAACAGTTGACAAAGAAAGAGGCAGTGGATTTGAAGGAGAGTGGGGAATGTTTTATGGGATGGGATGGAGAGAAGAAAGGAATTTAAAAAATATTATTAAAACACAGTTTCAAAAATAAAGCAAAAGACAGAGAGCCTGTCCCTTATAAGGAAATTTTCTGAGAAATATCCAACATCTGTCTCCTACAGAGTGTGAACAACAGGGCTAACTCGATCCAACATCAGTCTCCTGTAAAGCACAGACAGTAGGGCTAACTCTATCTAATATCAGTTTTCCACAGAGCACAGAGAGTATGACTAATGCTATCTAATGTCAGTCTTCTACATAGTACAGAGAGTAGGGCTAGCTCCAGCTGCCATCTGTTTTTTCCAAGTGAATTTTTATTGGAGGATATTCATTCTCACTTGTGTGCATATTGTCTATGCATATTGTACTTTTATGTCATAAAAGAATTGAAGAGCTACAACAGCAAATGCCCTGGGTAATGCTTTCAGATTGGTCCTACAGAAACTACTGAACCTGGACCATTCTGAGGCTCTTTGCATCAGAGCTTAGCTTGTAGGAACAGCAAATGGCCCACTGCCTGCTGCACAGGCTGATTTCCTGCTTTAAGATCCATACCTCAGACCAATGCTTTGGTAGAAGACAAGATAGACCTTCACAGATGTCTCCACTTCAAGTTCTGAAGTTTGTGGCTATGTATATCACACACACACACACACACACACACACACACACACACTACTTCTTAGAAATAAATAAGATTACAAACCTGAGGGATTGATGTCTTCCTCAGTTATGTGGGTAGGCTTAACCTAATCACAGGAGTCCTTAACATCAGAGAGCAATTATCCAGTAGAAGTCACCGATGTGATAGAAGGGGACTCAGAAGGATATAAAGAATAAATAGAACACAGTGTGGGATTGTCAAGGAGTTACAGGGCAGTTACAGGGGAAAAAATCTAGGTAGTGTCTGGGAGAAAACACTGACCTATACTTGATAGGTAGCAAAAAACAAACAAAAGAACAAAAAACAAAACAAAACAAAAACAAACAACACAAAACAAACTGGATGTCCAGTCACACCAACCATCAGATTGACTCTAGATTCTTTCCAGCAATCCTCAATAAAGACTGCAGTGTGCCTGACACCTGTGCATGGTTGCCTAGGTTACTCTAAGAAAACGTCTGAGCCACATTTGCCCATCAAGTGAGCTTCTGGCCTGCAGGTCAAGACTGCTAGCTGTGTTCTGTGCCTTACTTCCCATCATGCCAACCAGTCTGCCTTGATGAATAGAGTTAAATGTTGTCACTTTACACTTCTGTTCTGGAACCCAACAATCTAATTAAAAACAGGGAGACCCGGTCCATACCAATACCCCTAATGATCAACCCTAGTGTATAGACAAAAATCTACAATTGATTTGCAATGTCCTGTGACCTTCTGAGATAGCAGGACTCTGAAGTTGACAGATTCCCCCCTCCCTCAGTACTGGTCCACTATTTTGTGTTTTGTAAGAACCATCTAAAGATAGTAAAGACCAAACAGGATGGCCTGAAATTATCAGAGTAGACAGGAGAGGGATCGAAGTGTCTTTGGTGGAAAAATCAAGCAATTTGGGAGTCATTTGAACTCTGTAGAAATGAAATGAATAACAAGGATATCATTGAAGTGTCCTATATAGAGTCAATGTGAATAGCTATGACATTAGAAGCCTCCAAACACTGTCATTTCATACAGACTCTATATTCTGTTATTACTTTTTATTTTACAATTGTAGGTGTTTTATGTAATAGAGCCCACTACTGACACTGTTGCGGGGGGGGGGGGAGTCATGAAAAACTGATGTGTCTTGGTTGCATTTGCTAAAGTTTAGCTTCATTCGCAATGGAAATGGGTAGCAAACAAATCAGAATTGAAGAAAGTTTGCATTTCTCCTGTTAAGTCCCAGTTCCCTCAAAAACATATTTCATATCAGTAGATTCTGAGCCAATCAACCAAATGTTGACGTTATGTCTCAACAACTGATTTCAGTGCTGTTCCCTTAGTTCTTTTTTTTTTTTTTTTGATTTATTTTATTTTATTATATGTAAGTAAACTGTAGCTGTCCTCAGACACTCCAGAAGAGGGAGCCAGATCTCGTTATGGATGGTTGTGAGCCACCATGTGGTTGCTGGGATTTGAACTTATCACCTTCGGAAGAGCAGTCGGGTGCTCTTACCTGCTGAGCTTACCTTTACATCTGCTTTGGGTGATTCTAGGAATAAAAAAAAGCTGACTAGGGTGAAGCCTCAATGGATATAGTTAGGAGCACAGCACGCGAAGTAAAGCGGAGACAAAGGCGCGAGTTAGTAAGCTGGAAAGTGCTGGTGCCCTCCACTAAAATCCCCGCCCTTGAGAGGTGGAGGCAGGCAGGCAGGCAGGCAGGCAGGCTTGTCCCTGGTGCCCTCTGCTGTGTGATAGAGCAACATTGGCTACACAGTAGTCTGTCTTAAAAAGGAAGGGGAGAAGGAAGGGAAGGAAGGAAAGAGCTGTGTGTGTTCATGTGTGTGTGTGCATGCGCGTGTGGGGGTGGGGTGGGGGGAGGGGGCAGTCATGTACTGACCAGAATCCTATTTCTTCTGAAACTGTAGGAATGTCGATTTAAAGAGTGCTGCGACCATGAAAAGTGCAGGCTAAAAGGCTTAGCACAGTGTGGATCTGGAGCTTGCTGCACGCCCACCTGTGAGGTGAGTGGGTGGCACTTACCAAAGGGCAGCCTCAGCCTGTGATACAAGACTAGACGGACCACGTCAACATGGAATAACACAAAGAAAGTCGCAGGGATTCCGTGCTAAGGCACCAAGGACTTTAAAAAGGCGTCTCCGGACTGGTGTTTCCTAGTCTATGTTATGAAAAGCAACTGATCTGAATGCCCAGACAGGATGAATTGTATATGCTACACTATGGAACGTGCCAATAGTCAGATAACTCATAAAGTCAGATAAATGATGACTGAAAATTATAAAGTGAGTAGCAAGACAAAACATGCGATATGCAAAATGCTCGCAGATTGGTAAGCAAAAGGCACTCTGCAAGCGGCCAAAATGTTTTCTGCCATCGGAGTGATTATATTGTGATTGATTTTAAGTACAGGCTCATGTTTGCACATACACGCGCATGTTATGAGGTATGTATGAAGGGCTGAGGATAACTGGTGGGGCTAGGTCCTCTCCCTCTACCATGTGTGTTCTGGGAATGGAACTCAGGTTCCAGGCTTGGCATCCAATGCCTTTAACCACTGAGCCATCTCACCAGCCCGGGTGGCAGACATCTTTGATTATCATACAGAAACACAACAGACTGTGACATAAGCTCAGGCAGAGATGCAGCAGCATCCCTAACACAGCATCCCTAACATGGCCTGGCTGGGTGAGAGAGAAGGCAAGTCGCAGAATGCAAAGTCCTCCAGGGTTCCCGTTCCTGCAAACCACCAGTCTATAAAAGCACAGGTTCCTTTCCCCCAACTGTTCTCAACCTCTGTGGTGCTCAAGATTGAACCCGGGCCCTCACCCATTCTCAGGCCTTGGGTTGTCTTTAGATAGGCTCCCAGACTGTAGCCCAGGCTAACCTTAAGCCTGAAATCCTCCTGAGTTCTGGGGTTTCAGGCTTGCACCATCATCTGTTCAAATTCTTTAGAAATATCTAATTTAGTGCAGTGAGACTCAGAGAGTTTCTGGGCATTAGGACAACCAGCATCATATCCAGCAACTTCCTCAAGGGTGGGTGGTTCCATGACTGCCTAAGGCCTCTTGCTTCTAGGTAGTCAGCCCACACACCACAGTCCACACACCACAGTCCACACACCACAGTCCACACACAGTCCACACACCACAGTCCATACAGTCCACACACCATAGTCCACACACCACAGTCCATACAGTCCACACACCACAGTCTATACACCATAGTCCACACACCACAGTCCATACACCACAGTCCACACTAACCACAGTCCATATACCACAGTCCACACACCATCTATATACCACAGTCCACACACCATAGGCCACACACAGTCCACACTCAGCCCACACACAGTCCACACACCACAGTCCATACAGTCCACACACCACAATCTACACACCATAGTCCACACACCACAGTCCATACAGTCCATACACCACAGTCTATACACCATAGTCCACACACCACAGTCCATACACCACAGTCCACACTCACCACAGTCCATATACCACAGTCCACACACCATCTATACACCACAGTCCACACACCATAGGCCACACACAGTCCACACTTATCCCACACTCAGCCCACGCACTGTCTACACACCACAGTCCACACCACAGTCCAAAACACAGTCCATAGACAGTCCACACACCACAATCTACCCATAGTCCCTAACACTCATAAATCTGTTTTCTACTTTTATAATTCTGCTCTCACAAGAATATAACAACCCACTTCTAGCTGGTTGCTTGTAGTGGGGCCTGCTGGATCCTGCAGTAAATGGATATGGAACTTTTTAGAAAAATGGAAGAATGATTTCCCAAAGTAAACTTGGTAATCTAAGTTCCCACATGTGGTACTCATGGTTGTTGGGAAAATTAAAGGCAAAGTAAAACCATATAGCTGACAGCTTTGTTTTACTTTATTTTTTTCTATTAAGATTTCTTTAGTATCATTTTACTAACTGCTGTCACTGAGCTACATACATTCCTGCCCTGTGGGCACCCTAGGCATGGACTCTAGCACTGAGACACACACCAGCCCTGTGTGTACACTAGGCTTGGACTCTAGCACTGAGACACACACCAGCCCTGTGTACAACACACACTAGGCAAGCACTCTAGCACTGAGCTACGCTCCTGCCCTGTGTGCACCCTAAGCAGGGACTACACTAGCCCTGTGTACAATACACACTAGGCATGCGCTCTACCGCTGAGCCACACTCCATCCATAACATCATATTTCTTGAACTTGAAAGCCATCTGTTACTATTTCTTGTATTCTGGTCTACTGAGAATGGATTCTTTTAACTACTATTTGCCCAAGAAAGGCTTTATTTCTCATTAGTTTTTGTCATTTGTATGTGTTTGTGAATTATCATGTCTTTGCCACAAAGGTCAGAGGACTGTTTGTAAGAGCCGGTTCTCTCCTTCCAAGCACTGAACTTGTGCTGTCACGTGTGGCAGCAGCCCCTCCTGTCCACTGAGGCAACTTGCTGATTCTCTCATCCCTTTCTGACATATATTTTCAGGATATGAAATTCTAAATTGAGATTTTTTTCATTACTATTTTTACTTTCATTTACTATTTCTACTTATCTGTCCTTTATTAAATGTTGATTCAATTTCAGATGATTATAATGTGTGTGTATGTATTTGTGTTTATTCCTGCATATGTGTGTGTGTGTGTGTGTGTGTGTGTGTGTGTCTTTGTTTTCAACGTATATGGATATGTCAACATTGGGACACTGTAAATTTTATTACAGATGGCAGCAGATGAGAAATTTACTCAACCAGTCACAAAAATGTATCTGAACTATGCAGAAAGACACTTGTTTTCTGAAAATAAGGGATATTGGTGGTGGGACAGGTGTACACACTATTAATCATTCATTATTCTAAGCACTTTCCTGTTAAGGAGAATGTGATTTCTATTCCTAGTTTACAAGTATAAAAGAGATTCTTTATATATCTGTTACACAAATAAGCAAGTCAGAGTCAAGGCTGAAACTGGGTTTGGGGTCTCATCAACATCATAGGTAGGAACAGTTGTTCTGTGCTTCTCAATCCACGTGCTGCTCAAGTCGGAATGCGCATGTGCTGTAGAGCATAAAGCATAATGGCTGCAAGTGGGGATCTGTGCATATCCCGGAGAGTTGCCCTTCTCCATGCACCCCAGCGGGTGTTTACCTGACTTCTCCCTTTCTATAACTCTTAGTTTGGGTAAGTCTCTTAGCCCCTCAATTAGCCACAACCAGCCATGTTTAGCCATTTTCTTTGGTAAATGCCTATAGTCACTCACAACCCCTGGTCTGTTTTCCTGTCCCCAGCTGTCAGCAGCAGGCACTCCCTGTAGGAAAGCTGTTGACCCAGAGTGTGACTTCACAGAATATTGCGATGGATCCTCTAGCCACTGTGTTCCTGACACCTTTGCACTGAATGGCCATTTGTGCAGGTTGGGATCTGCATATTGCTACAATGGAAGATGCCAGGCTCTCAATGACCAATGTGTCAGTTTATTTGGAAAAGGTACTGCTTGCTTTCTTTTGTGTTTGTGTTAAACTTGGATTGCTCTGTAGGGTTTATATTACATATACTAGAGCCTAGTTAAGGAAGAGTCTGGGTCATACTTTTAAGAAGTGAAACTGGGGGCTGGTGAGATGGCTCAGCAGGTAAGAGCACCCGACTGCTCTTCCGAAAGTGATAAGTTCAAATCCCAACAACCACATGGTGGCTCACAACCATCCGTAACGAGATCTGGCTCCCTCTCTGGAGTGTCTGAGGACAGCTACAGTGTACTTACATATAATAAAATAAAATAAATCTTAAAAAAAAAAAAAAAGAAGTGAAACTAAATTGAAATTTAAAAAAATATATAGGCAAGATAAAATTTTTCCAAGAAAATTGCTATGCATGTATGCCTTTTCTCAAGGTTTAAGAAAAAAATGTTTATCATGCCTCCTAAATTCTATTAAAATGTAAATGGCAAATAAGTAGATTGTGACACCTTAATTTGCTGTTGTCATGATCCAATAGGAGAACATGAACCTTACAAAGCTTGGGGTGGGTGTCACTCACATGTGATCAGTTTCCTGACTGTGGAATTGCCACTTATCAGCAATCACAGGCCACCCACCCAGAACCCCTGCTCAGGATTCTTGGCACATTTTGTTTGCTTTGAGATAGTCTCATTATATGGTTGAGGCTGACTTTGAACTCGTCATCCTCCAGTCTTGGTACTTCTTCATCTTTTCATTTTTTTTCTTCAACTAACATTTTAGAGAAGTCCAGATAAGGACTCCTACATGCCGGCTGGTGTTTTTAGTGTGCCCCCAAGATGATTATCTATATGTAGGGTCACTGAAATAATCTGAAAATACAACCAATTTACAATGCAATGTTAGCGATTAGAGCGGTGGGTTTGGGAGAGGAGCTAACAGGAAACCATCCTTCAAAATGATCAGAGACGCCTATGGCTAAGATTGGTCCTTGAGGTGGGAGAGTGGTTAGGATGATAGAGCTTTCTATCCAAGACAACATGACCTAAAGGGAAGGATTAGGTTCCCATTAAAACCTGAAGAGGAACTTCACTAAGAGAGAGCTTAAAGTAACAGAATAAGAGAAAAATCTTCCATAGCCAACATGGTGGGTGGCCAGAAGTCAGGGAATAGCCATCAGAAAAATCACCCAGACAAATGGGGTCTGTGTATATTCACAAGTCATTAGGAGCCCATTTAATGCTATGGCCACAATAGGCTCTCTCCTAGGAAATATGACCGGTCTAGCCACAGGTTCTTACCCCAAATTACATTACCAGTTATATATATAACATCTTACAGAACTGACCTTACATCTGATCAGAAAGTCTGTGGTCACTTGCAGGACATTTGCCCACTACTGCACCAGTGGGCCTGTCTTCCCAGACCATTGTTAGTATAGCTTGCAGGGTCATAGCTTACTAAGTATGGTGATTGATTCTCTGGTCTGCTGACATGCATCTCACCTACTAGCCTTGTTAAAGCTAGCCAGTAAGGATGAAATTTCCATGTCAGTACCAGTTTTGTGGCATCTTCAGCAACAGAGTCTTCCCATTCAGTTCTGGAAAGTAATTGAGAGAACTGGCGATAACTGTAATGTTTCGGGGGCGTCTATAGAACCCCACTAACCAAAGACATAACCCATTCCTGTCACTGGACTTTTTATTTATCTTCTAAAGACTGATGGGGGGTACGCAATGTTACCCTGTCATAAAGTAACTCTGCTTAAGCCCTAGTGTCTAATATAATTTTTATAATTTCATAATGAGCACTGTATTTAATCATTTCCCTTGCTCCTACAATCCCTCACACATTCCCCCAACTGTCTCTCAAATTTATGACATCTTCTTTAGTAATTGTTTCAAACATATGCACATATGTATTAGAGCCTGTTGAGTCCCTTTGGTGTTGTTCCTAGGTATATGTGTTAGAAGCTGAATCCTTAGGGTTGAATTATATTATCAGGAGGCTTGATATAGAAAAAGACAGATTTTTTTCCCCGTCTTATCAGCCTTTAATTGCCTGATCGTCTAGGCGGAGAACCCTCTACATTGGCGTGTTAACTGTCTTTGTCTCTGTTCAGGGCCCTGCTTAGGTGTTGCTTGGGAGACTGTCAAACATCCTATGCCCGCAATCCTCTGGCTCTTTCTTCGTCTCTTCTGCAATATCCCCTAAGCCTTAGGTGTGGTGGCTATATTGGAACTGTCCTGGCGATGTACCATTTGGGGTTGGGCACTCCGCAGTCAGTGTTCTCTGCATTTTGACCAGTTGTGGATTTCTGTTATGGTCTCTCTCATGCAGAAGAAGAGGCTTCTTGGATGAAGGGTGAGAGCTACACTTACCTGTGAGGCTAAGGATGAGGATTTAGAATGCAGTTAGAAAGTATAGTAGTTTGGGATAGCGGCAGTAGTGGGTTATCCTCTGGGTCGTTAGCTGGCTTGCAGTATCAAGCATGAACTCCCTTCTATTGAGAGAGCCTCATGTCCAATTAGACAGCAGCTGGCTAGTGGCAGGATGCAGGCAGATGCCACCATAGCACCTTTAAGATGTTTGCTATCATGGCCATTGCTGCGGTTCATGGCTGTTATAGCTAGGTAAGGACTTGATTGCTTTGCTCCCTTGCAACTTGTACAAAACCTTCAGATAGCGTGAGGGCCAATCCTCAGGGAGGAAGGTTTCCATTCTGATCCACCTTGATTGTGTCTGAAGTACACAGTGTTTTCAGCAATAGGGACTTCCCTTCAACTTCTGGGAGGCAACTAAGGCAATGGCAACAGCAGATGTGAGTTTTGGAGTCTTCTTGTCTTCTCTGTTCAACAATTTCTCAGGAATTTTCCTATGCCTGGCCTTCAAACTTTTTGTTAGATAGTCTATGCCTCTTCAAGTGGTATGCCTTCATATATATGTAATGAGTGTAATTAGTGTATATACACTCACTTAAGATGTATGTGTGTGTATATATATATATATATATATATATATATATATATATGTGTGTGTGTGTGTGTGTGTGTGTGTGTGTGTGTGTGTGTGTGTACATACACACACATATATATAAACATTAAAATAATGTTTCTCTATGAACTTTTCAAACATCCTTAGTATTATTTATTTCTCCCCCCTCCATTTCTGTCCACTTCTCTCTATCGCCCTCCCTTTATTTCATTTATTTTATGTATGTGAGTACACTGTAGCTGTTTTTCAGACACACCATAAGAGGGTATTGGATCCCATTACAGATGGTTGTGAGCCACCATGTGGTTGCTGGGAATTGAACTCAGGACCTCTGGAAGAGCAGTCAGTGCTCTTAACCAATGAGCCATATACTAACATCTAAATATTGAGAGCTAAGATCCACAAATGTGAGAGAACATCCAGCATCTTTGTCTTTCTGGGTCTATGTTACATTACTCAGTAAGATACTTCTAGATGCATCTGTTTAATGCAAACTTTATGATTTCAATTTCATAGATGAATTTAATTATACTGTGTATATGTATCACATTTTCACTCTCCACTAATCTGTTAGAGGATATCTAGGTTGTTTCTATTTCCTAACTATGATGAACATGACTAAAGTATTAAAGACTGTGGCTGAGCAAGTATCTGCAGAGTAGAATGCGAAGTTTTGGTCGTATGCCAAGGAGTGGGATGGCTGTATCACAAAGCAGATCTACTTTTAGCTTTCTGAGAATTCTCTACACTGATTTCCAGTATACAATTTGCAAACCACAAATAGCGAATGAATGTTCCCTTTCCCGACATCCTCACTAGCATTAATTCTTAGTTGCTTTATTAATCTTGACCATTCTGACTGGGGTAACACAAAATCTCAAAGCATTTTTAACTTATGTATTCCTGACTTCTAAGTGTTAGTATTTCTTCTAGGCTCCATCCCACAGTTACCTGGCAATAGCAAGGTGTGCCTGACCCACTATAAAAGGGGCTGCCTGCCCCCTCTCTTGCTCTTGCTCTCTTTCCTTCTTCCCCCCTCTGTCCTTTCTCTCCCCATTCCCTCCCCCCTCCATGTGTTCATGGCAGGTCTCTTCCTCTTCTCTCTCTCTCTCTCTCTCTCTCTCTCTCTCTCTCTCTCTCTCTTTTCCTGTCTTTACTACCCCCCTCAACTTCCCTCCCCATGCCCTAAATAAACTCTATTCTATATTACACCATCTTGTGGCTGGTACCTTAGGGGAAAGGGATGCCTCAGCATGGGCCTGCAGAGGCACTCCCTTCTCCCACCCCACCCCCGACCATACCTAGCATGCCTCCACCAAACATATCTCTGGCTTCTTTTTCTTTTTTTTATAAAACACAACACTAAGGATGTTGAACACTTTGAAAAGATATTTCTTACCCATTTTCATTTCTCTTTTAAGAACTTTTATGTTCATATCTGTAGTTCAGTTTTTAGTTATAAAGGTTTATCTTTTAACTCATTGTTTGGGGATCTTTATTCTGGATATTAATCCTCTGACAGATGTATAATGGCAAAGGGTTCCATTCTATTGACTTGCTTCTTTATCCCTTCAGGAGCTCCCACTTGTCAACTATGGGTTTCAATTTCTGAGCCCATGGGGTCCGACTCAGAAGGTCCTTCCCTAACCTGTATCCTGTAGGCACTGCCTGTATTTTCTTCTAGCAGTTTAACTGTTTGAGTGTCATGGGCAGGTAGATCCTCTATCCATTTGGAGCTGGCTTTTGTAAGGATGGTGCATACAGACCGAGTTTCATTCTTCTGCATGCATTCACCCAGTTCTCCCAGCACCATTTGTGGAAGCTGCTGTCTTTTCTCAAGTGTTTGTTTTTGTCATCTTTGTTGAAAATTAGATGGCAGCAGTTAAGGATACTTGTGTTTGGGTCTTTGATTTTTGTTACATTGGTCTACATATCTGATTGTTCTTGTACCATATTTATTGCTTTTATTACTACAATTCTGTAATAGAACTTAAGATCTGGATAATAATCCCTCTGGTGTTATTCTGTCTGCCCAGGAACATTTTAGCTATCTAGAGTCTTCTGTGGTTCCATGTAAGGTAGGAGGTCTGGGTTGGCAGAAAGTCATATCAAAACATGATTAATATAAAAAATATACAACCATCCTCATCTATTGCCTAATTAAAATCAAGATCAAGATCATTTTATCCTTTCTATATATAACAAGTATAATTTAAAATACCTGAGGCAACTAACCGTATCTAAGAATAAAATAGTGTAAGAAATCTAAACATATGTTCCCTCCCCTCTGGGCTGGTCTTGGTACCCTCTTCCAAGCCCCTTGTTGCCTGTGTCTCCTAGGACCTTACTGGGTAAAACCTCTGTAATCAATCTTGAGAATCTCATTGTCTTGTTTAAATGTCCCTTATCATACTGCTTGTCTCCCTTTTAATAGTTTTTTAAAGTTGATTTCTTTTTATTATTTTATATGAAGATGATGGATGTTTTCCAATAGAGAGAAAACTTAAGTCTGGAAGAAATAATGGAGGAGTCTTAGGCTATGGGAGGCAAACACTTCATTTAATTGGACTGTTTATTAGTGTTGGTTATTTACTTATTTACCAGTTTAAGAGAATTGAATATCGTAAGCATGAATACATATAAAATACAATCATTTTTAAAAAAGCAATATGATTGTAACTAGGGAATTCTTCTGACCTCCACATACAGACACATGCATGTGTGTGCATGCACACAAACACACACACACACACACACACACACACACACACACACACACAGAGAGAGAGAGAGAGAGAGAGAGATGCCTAAAATCCCAACCATCAAGAGTCTAAGGCAGAAGATTTTCAATTCCAAGGCCAGTTTGAGATATATGATACACCTCATTTCAAAACAACAAATAAGTAAATACATCAATGTAACCTGTAGCAATGGACATAATCCCTTTGATTTATGTTATGACATTGGCAGCATGCCCAAGGAAATCAAACAAAGCATAAAAAAGGCATCCCCATTTTGAAATGATAGTTTTATTAGTCTGTTACTAAAGAGCATGTAAATTGGATTAAAGATAATAACTTAAGAACATCTTTCTGCTTTAGGTTCTCAAGGTGCTTCCTATGCCTGTTTTGAAAAAGTGAATTCTCCGCGTGCAAATCTGGCAAACTGTGATTCTAAAAACTCATACTTGGTATCCTGCAGACAGCAGTATGTATATAAAAAGTAGTTTTTCTGAGTCATGATACTTTGACAAGAGGCATATACTAAGTAATGACAACTAGCCAATTGTATGGTAGGA
Organism: Mus minutoides; assembly: GCA_902729485.2. Taxonomy (NCBI): domain Eukaryota; kingdom Metazoa; phylum Chordata; class Mammalia; order Rodentia; family Muridae; genus Mus; species Mus minutoides. The sequence goes on along the minus strand of LR750297.1, from coordinate 191,461 downwards.
AAATAATCTCATCAAATGAGTGCATGAGTAGACTGATGTGTGCACATGCGCTTGCCCATCCTAAGGATGAGACCAGATGGGGAATGGGAGTGTGCTTATTAAGGGGAACTGCAAAAGTTCAGAAAATTGGGAGTTCTAGTCTCAACTAAGAATTAAAATTGAGTTGTGTTTTAAGTCTGTAGTTGGCAAGAATCCTAAAGCAGGTATTTAAAAAAATTTTTTTTACAACATTAAGATTGTTGAGAGGAAAGACATTTTTATCTTGGTTGTTTCCACAAGGCTGGCAAGTAATGCTGCAGAGCATGTCTCGGCTCGATTTGAACTATTGTAGCTTGGTTTATTATAACATGCAACAGCTCCTGGGTCCAATAACGGCAGTAATTACCTTGTAACAAACGCTACCAGAAATTCACTTGGATATTTTAAAAAGTCACAGAGTGGCTGGGAGGATTCTAACTCAGAGGAGAAAGTGCTTGTCCAAGTTAGAGCCACAGAACTCATGGGGAGAAAGCCAGATGTGGTGGGGAGATAGAGAAAGGCAGATTCCAGGGACTCACTAACCCGTTAGCCAGGCTTATTCTGTGAGCAGTTTTCTAAAGTTGGTTTCTCTTTATTATTTTATATAAAGATGATGGATGTTTTCCAATAGAGAGAAAACTTAAGTCTGGAAGAAATAATGGAGGAGTCTTAGGCTATGGGAGGCAAACACTTCATTTAATTGGACTGTTTATTAGTGTTGGTTATTTACTTATTTACCAGTTTAAGAGAATTGAATATCGTAAGCATGAATACATATAAAATACAATGATTTTTTAAAAAGCAATGTGATTGTAACTAGGGAATTCTTCTGACCTCCACATACAGACACATGCATGTGTGTGAATGCACACAAACACACACACACACACACACACACACACACACACACCACACACACACACAGAGGCCAGTGAGGAACCATGTCACAAAAAGTAAGGGTGAACAGCACCTGAGGACTGACACCCAGCACCATCTTCTGCCCTCCATGTACATATATATATATATATATATATATATATATATATATATATATATATATATATGCACACATGAGCACATATGCACATATGAACACAGATGCACACATGAACACAGATGCACATATGAGCACAGATGTACACATGAGCACACATGAACATATGCACACATGAACACATGTACACATATGAACACAGATGCACATATGAACACATATGTACACATGAATCTGAGTAGCAAATGTATTGTAAAACTCTATGTGAATAGTAATGTGTGTAATAATAAAATAATAGTGCATAATCAAAAGATGCAGAAAGAATAAATGGTTAGCTACCATTGGGAAACTTCAGGTTACATGTCCAGACTGGCTGAACTGTATGAAATTCAGCCTAGGTGACCACTGAGGCCTGTAATAGAAAATAAAGTTGCGTGTACATGTGTGAATTCAGTGTATACATTCCAGGACTGCCACAGTGCTAATTAACCTGTTTGTATTTATCTGCTCGCATTTTTAAAAAAATCTTATAACATCCTAAAACAATGTTACCTTTGCACTGTTTTTCTGGTTTTATACTGTTAACTGAAAATTAAAATGATACTGACGACTTTCCTGTTTTCTTTTTCCAGGGATGTTCTCTGTGGAAAATTAGCTTGTTTTCGGCCACCAAAGAATTATAAAAGCTCTAGTAAATCTGTGGTGTATTCCTATGTCCATGATAGTGTGTGTCTGTCTGTACTTCCTGGGTTGTCCATGAGATCAGATGGCAGAGATAGTGCATACGTGGCTGACGGTACTGTATGTGGACCACAAATGGTAATCAACTGAGGATTATATTTAGCTCTCTCAATTTATGCTAATTACCACAAAGGCTACCACAGTTTGAGCCTGGTGCTTGTGTTCATTTCCTATATGGTCTCAAAGGGCAAGCAAAGGGAGCTATAATATTCATATCTCAATGCTTTTTGGTCTCTATGTAAAAAAGCAAATGAACAAGCACCACGTGTTCTTAACACAAAAGTCTACTAACCACCAAGTGCTATTATTTTTTAGACCTAATAATTTCTAATAGTAAAATTGAGTTTTCATTTCCCCTTACTTCACTGCAAGCCATATTCATATTCATCAAATCATGTGCTCATGTATACGACCACAGTGTAAGTGGGAATAGTTTGGGAGAGTCAAAGCAGTACTAAGGAAGCATGTACAGCTAGTGGCTATCGCACAGAGACAAGCTCATGTGTGTATGCATATCTGTACGTGCAAGTGGACACATACATGCAAATTACATTCATGTAGTCATTATACAAAGACTAAACCCAGAGTTTATCAGCCTAGAGACATGAGGGGACTCAGCTCAGAAAACACACTAATCGCCCTGTGAGGTTGAAAGTTGCTATTTATAAACCCTTTTGCTACAGGACATTGACCTACAGCATTTGCTAGTAGAGCCAGCTGTGAACTCCTGAGATCAGCAGTCCATGATCCCTGGGGAAGCTTACCTGTGCCAAGGAACCCAGGTCATGGGGCTGGCTGCCTTCTGCAGTCAACTTCCTCTGTGACCTACATCTGAGAGTTTGCTTATCAGCTAGAATAGGGGAAAGTTGGGAATACAAGATTAGGGAAGACTGGTACCTGGCCTGCTTCTCTCATCTTAGAACATCTCCATGGTACAAGCTACGGTCATGGAGAAGCCCACGGGGAAGGCAGTTCTGAGCCAGTGAGAATGCACACAGCCCTCACTCAGACTACCAGAGAGGAAGAGAAGTCTACCCCGAAATAGATGAGCAAGCCATAAAGAAAGTGTGTCTTTTAACCCAGACTTTCCAATGTGACAGTAGCCCCAGACAACTTGATCAGAGTTCCCCATGAGACTGTGAGGCAGGATCCCCAAACACTGGGACCTACCTCATGCCAGGCAGTGTGCCCTGGCTCTATGTCTACCAGGATAACATGTGAGCTTTTCTCATCATGAAAGTGGAGACAAACAATTTTCCAGAAATGCCAAACATGATCACCCTGTGAAGGAAGAACTTGGTAATCAAGTCTCTAAAGGTGACAGTTGTTAGTCTGTAGAAGGAAGTGTCTTTTGGGGACACAGGTTACTCTTTCTGGCAGGGAGACAGCTTTTAAGTCTAGGGCCTGAACCTCTCTTTCTCCCTTCTTGGATAAATTAATTTCTAAGTACCTATATTAATAATAATAATTATTATTATTATGAAAAAATTTAAAATATTCATTGGCTAGTCCATTGCTTTTTGGTAGAAATGTAACTAAATTTTTATGTTAATATGTTATCCTGAAACTTTGCTGAATTCAACTGATTAGTTGTATCGAGTTTATGTGAGTGTTTGCATGTGTATCTGTATATAATCTGCAAGTCTGTGTATGTTTGCTTATGAATTTGCATGCATTCTGTCATTCTCTGCATAGTTCCATGTTCATCTGCATGTAGTATGGGAGTGTTTACACAAGCATTTATGTGCAGTTGTGTGTCAGTTTGTGTGTGTTTGCACATTCATCTATGTATAGTCTGTTAGTGTGTGTTTTCGTAAGCATCTAAGAGTAGTCTGTCATCTGTGTGTGTTTCTATGGCATCTGTGTGCAATCCCTAAGTTGGTGTGTGTTTATAAAGGCAGAAGTATGCAGCATGTGAGACTATGTGTGTTAGTCGATGAGTCTACGGGCAGTCTGTACATCTGTGTGTTTGCACATGCATCTGTGTGTGGTCTATAAGTCTGCGTGGTTTTGTTTGCACAGTCAACTGTGTGCTGTCTGGCTATATTTGCACAGGCATCTGTGTGCAGTCTGTCAGCCTGTGTGTGGCTTGCCTGGCCATTAGCTTACAGTCTGTCAGTCTCCATATTATGTATTCTCTCAGACATCTGTGTGCAGTGTGTCAGCTTGTGAGTGTTTGCACAGCCCAGCCATCTCTGTAGTGTGTCAGTCTGTGTGCATTTTGAGATATATATATATATATATATATATATATATATATATATATATATATATATATATATTTGTGCAGTCTAATTACAAAGCCATCTGTCTGCAGCCTTGGTCTCTGTGTTTACATAGACAACTATATGCAGTCTGTCAGCCTATGTTTTGGCATGGGCATCAGTATAAAGTGCCTCAGCTTATGTCAGTTTGTGTGGATAGCTCTGTGTAGTCTGTGTACACTGGAGATCAACTACATATATGATCGTGTCATCTATAAACAAATAATTTTACTACTTCCTTTATGATTTGAATATCTTTTATTTCTTCTTAGTATCTAAAGTGATCCAGCTAGAATACTTAATATTACACTGAATATTGAATGTAAGGACCACATGAAAGCTGGTATATACAATTTGATATATGATTTGTTTATTGGTTGTATGGTCATTTTTACAAATAATTACAAAGAGATAACTTTCATTCTCATTTGACATCTTCATATTGTGTATTACTTAATTCCACCTTATGTTAACAATTGAAAAATAAAAGGCTTCCAAGCCAAATAAAATAGAAAAAAGGTAAATGAGACCAAGATAATCACATACCCAAATTATCGTTTGGTTGCCACTCTGACATGAGAAGGTTTGACAATGCCTAAGAAAACAAAGTTAAACCATTTCTCTCTATAATTCTGATATATGCCACCACAATGATTCAAAGCAACTTACAAATTGTATTTGAGACATGGGCAAAACTATTCTCCAGCCTTATGGGGACACTTTTGACTTCTGTCCAATTACCCATAACAAATATTAACAATATAGGAAATACAGTGAGATTTTCAGTCAGTTCAAACTGTAGGAATCAAAATCCAAACCACATGTGATCTCTATCAGCTCTGAGCTATCTCTTTGATAACATTGCTGTTTGAGGGGGGTGATGTTAGAAAGCCAGAATATTTGGGAATCAAAGCAAAATGGGTAAGCAGGTCTTGAACGTCTTTTACACATAGGTAACACACGGTGGTATTTCTTGTTTTACATGATGTTTGTGACTGGGAAATATTCTGTGTTTAATTTTAGTATTGTATAAACGGAACCTGCAAAGAAGTTAATTTCACAGGAAATGACTGCAACGCCACGAAGAAGTGCAAAGGGAATGGGGTGAGTGGCTCTGTCTGTAGTTTCACAGGTCGGACTACTGCGGGGTGACTCTAAGCCAGTTCTGGATAACTGACGCTATGTTGTTCTTAAAAGACATGTCCACGTCTAGAGGATTAATATGAGAAAAACCAAATGAGCCACTCTAATGCTGTGAAGTGAACTGGATGTTTTTGGAAACACATTTTTATTTTCTCTCAATTGCTTATGTGTTTTAATGTAGTAATGTAAAATCCCCATGGCCCAGGCACCAGGCTTTATTTTCTTTTTATTTTCTTTACATTTACCGGTTTGGGGTAAGAAGGGTCTTTGTTTCTTATTTTCCTAAAAGGAAACCAGTGTGTAGTATAATCAACAGAAGATTATTGGACTTGAACTTATCCAGATTACCTGCATTCTCTTTTATAATTTCTAAATGTGATGGATTTGGAGCATATAGACGGCCTGGCATAGAAGAGCCTGCTCTCGCTTTGCTTGGGTTCTCTGGAATTGTATTGTTGGCAAGATCTGTGGCTCTCCTCTGTTAGTTTTTTCTCTCAATATTTTATTCTTAATACTTTTAACAAGGCAGAAGAGAACAATAGATATTATTATGTTTTTGTATATTCTCCTTCATTGGACACATTTAAAAAAATATATTATTATTTGTTTAATTATTTTACTTTGACATTTTGGATTTGTTAAAACTTTTTCATTCATATTTATTTGTATTTCGCTATATGTATTGCGTTTCCAAAAATTTTTTTTAAAGAAAAACTAACTTATGTGGCTCTAATATTGGACTTCCTTCCCTGTTCCTTGGGTTTATATTTCTGTTTCCTTATTAGTACCACATTTTTATGGTTACTGTGGCTTTTTAGTTTATTTGGATCATAAAACAAAGCTATCTATCTTCATCTCTTCTTCAACAATGAAAAGTATTGGTTGTTCTACCCACGGCTTTCTTTAAATACATAATTGAGCTTGAAGATCTGAGTATTGACATCCATGAGATAGCTCGGGTTGGGTTTATGTTGATTCTACTGTTCAATTGGTAAAATCCAACATCCTAATTCTCTTCCATGAGCATGGACTATCACTCCATTTCTATACATTTAAATATTTTATTTAATCAGATTTTCAGTTTTCTTAACATAAATCCTATTCATAAATCGTTCAGTTCATAAATAAGCATGCCGCTTGTACTTGTGTGGATGGCATTACATTTTTAATCCTAGATTCCTGTTGTCCATTACCGTAAGCAATTGACTTATATACATAAAGTTTGCTTCAGACAACCTTGAAGAAAATATTTTTGAGGACTTCTCCACTATGTGTGGAGTAAGATTGGGTTGGAGCTCTTCTCTCATGGCACATGATATCTGGCCTGGGAGCTAAGTTAAAGCTAGCCAGATGGAGTGAATCTCTTCCCTTTCTGTTTTCATAGATTGTATGTAAGTTGACACTTTTCTCTTAAAAATTCGATCTAATGTATGAGAGAATAAATCTGGGCTTAATGCTTTCTTTCTTTTTTTTGAAAATAAACATTTATATAATGCTGTCGCTTGATATAGAAGAACTCATTGTTCTTCTGTTCACATGCATTTCATGGATTTTTCCCCCCTTTGAGGCAATAAGTCTATTTCTCCTGGATCAACAGTTCATGAACATGTTTCACAGATTTATTATCTTTTCTTTGCCTATAGGTCTATACTGATGGCTAGAGATGAAGTGTAGTTTTTTGTTTGTTTGTTTGTTTGTTTGTTTGTTTGAGACAGGGTCTTGTTGTAGCCCAGGCTGGCCCTGAGCTTGATATGTAGCTGATGTTGACCTGGAGGACCTGGTCCTCCTGTCTTAGCCTCCCAAGTGCTGGGTGAGAGGTGTGACTGCCATGGCCGGAACTGTTACATTATCAGCTGGGCACTACTTACCTACCACCTCTGGAGACCAACCAAGACAAAGACCATGGTTTTGAGAGTCTCTTGGATGAATGCCCGGGTTTAAATTACAGTAACAAAAAGAAAATCAGAACATGTGCTTGATATATGTTTTCTTATTTGAGTTTCTAATGTGTCCCTTCCTGGTGTGCTTTTGTTTACATTTGCCAATAGAAGTATTAGTTTATTTCTTGATTTTTTTCACTTTATGTTGCTGTGTCTCTCCACATTTTAGTAAAATCGTTATTGCATATATCAAAACTATTTACTACTTGTATTTCCCCTTTATCCATTGCTTTTCACTTTAGATTGAATACTTTATAATTCCTTGTGTTTTTCTACTTTATACAAAGTGAATTATGGACTGCAACCTTTGGACAATTAATTTTTTAAATTGATATTTCTTCCTACACTTTTTAATTTTCTGCCACAAGCTCAAATAGAAGCTTCCTTTCTTTGTGGACATCTGTATTTTGAACTTTTTATAGTTTTGCATGTTCTGTATAACCTTGATCTCTACATTCTGTGTTTTATTGGCTTTGGGGGACTTTGAGGTCTGGTATATTATAAGAGAGCCTATGCATTATGTCAATTTCATTTCACAAGAGCCATGGATCGCAAGGGAAATCATAGTTTCTATTTCAGGACAAAGTTTTTGTCATGATAATCTTCTCCTTTTTTATGAGAGACTTATAATTCTATCATAGCGCCATGTTGAAAGTCTAGATGGAAAATATTTTTGAGAGATACATATTTAGAGGTAGATACAGATTTTTCACTTTCAAATAAATGATCTTTTTTCTAAAGGATTAAAAGATTCCTTCCCCCACCCCCCGCTCCGATCTTGAAAGTCTCTTTCTTGCCCTGCCTGCTTCTTTCAGTCCTTCTAGAAAAGTAGACACTGGGTTCCTTAGCAGACACTGGCTCCCTTAGTGGACACTGACTTCATTAGTTTTATATTACTCAGATTCTTATATTGTTCTTCTAATTCCTTTCTTTTTCTGGATATTGGAAGTTTTGGCAACAACTATCTAGGATTGTGGGTTTTATTAATCTTTCCTACTAAAAAAGCTATCTAAATATGTGGTCTGAAATGCTTTGCCTTCAGAAAGGGTATAGAACATTTGGTATTGGTCTGCTCTAGATGACTTTCTCAAGGTTACAAAAAATACAAGAATAAAAAGTATAAACTAATTCACAAAATGCTACCAATGGTTGTATAAGCCCAAACAATTTCTCAGTAGTACTCAAATCTTACTTTCCAAACTGTAGATTCACATACCTATTGTCAACACTCCACAATTAAGCAATAGACATGAAGACACATAGATTTAGAGTCTACTTGAAGGGGTCGGAGTGAAAGGGAGGTGAGGAGATGACCCAGTGGGTGTTGTGAGATACTTTTACTGGGAAATAGAAAAATGTGTACTCACCTCAGCTGGAGAAAGGAGGCTAGGGCAGAGTCTGGATACCACCAAAGCCAACTTGTTGAACCAATAGGTTTTTATTGAGGTAAGTTACAGGAGTTTAGCTGAGGGGTTACTTCTGGGGGTAGAAAAGACTCAGGACAACTACATCATCAAAGTTCACTCCTGCATGAAAATCACAAATCTAGGAACCTGGAACATACTACACAGTCTACAGGCAACTCAACAGGTTGAGAGTATGCTTCTCAGGTATCTCAGGTGATCTGAGTCTCTTCCAGGCAGCCTGGCTGGTCTCTGCCTCTTCTGGTCTGAAAATGTCTCTCGGTAGTCCTTAGTGCTTATATGAACTCTTAAGCAGGGAGGGATTTGGTGGATCTGTTCAGCTTCAGGGACTTCCTGAAACCTTTGAGTTGTTCTCTTCCTGAGCTTTTGAGGCAAGCCCTCACTGTATAGCCCAGGTTACCTTTGGTTTTTCTGAGTGCTGGGTTACAGTAGTACATCACCACATTTTATTGTTCATGGTAATATTTTCTTTTGCTTCTATTTTCTTTTGGAAAAAAAATAATGGCATGCAAATTGTTAATCAGTTGTTGAAAGGAAGTCAGGATAGGAAATTAAAGCATCCATGCCAGTTCACAGTAGATGTTTCCAAACTAAAGAAATAAGGCAATATTTGGGAGGGCGGGAGAGGTGGCTCAGCAGCTGAGAATGCTTGCTGATCTTCCAGAGGGCCCAAGTTTAGTTCTCAACCTCCACATTGAGTGGCTCACAATGTCCTGTGACTCCAGGTGTAGGGCATCCAACAACCTCTTCTGATCTCTACAAGCTCTGCACTCATCTCCACACCCCCACCAGCACATACATACATGCATACATACACACACACACATACATACATACACATACATACATGCATACATACGTACATAATTAAAAATAAAATAAGTTTAGAAAGCTTCTATAGTATCTCCATATGGTTTTTAGTTGACTTTCCCCATAGACTCACCTTTGGCCTGCTCCCTCCCCACTTTGCACTTATTCTTCCTAGCCCACCCACCCTCGCTTGCCCCCCTGCCACAATACTATATTTGTTTCTGTTTGTGAGGTTCTCTCCTCTGCCCGGTCCCTTACTAGATTCCTAGCATCCATACTTCTTTGGAAGAGAACACATACTATTTGGGGTTTTTTTGGTGGGGAGGGTGCTGGGTTGCCTTGCTGCATCCATTTACATTCAACTCTCATAATTTCATTTTTCATAATATTCTATCACGTAGATGCACCACAGTTTCATTATGTGTTTGTCAATGAGAGACACTGAGGCTGTTTCTGATTACTAGCTATTATGAGAAGAACAGCAATGAACTCGGCTGAGCAAGTGCCTCTGTAGTAGGATGAGGCATCCTTTGTGTATATTCCTAAGAGTGGTATAACCGAATCTTTAGATAGATTAATTCTCTGCTTCCCGAAGAATCTCCACGTTGATTTTCACAGTGACTACACCACTTTGAGCTTCCACCAGCAATGAATAACTGTTCACCCCCCCCCAACACACACACACCCCTCACTGACACATGCTGTAATATGTTTTAGTGATCTTGGCCATTCGCACTGGGGTAAGATAAAATCTCAAAGCAGTTTTACCCTGCATTTCCCTGGCAACTAAGAATGCTGAACTTTCCTTCAAGTGTTTCTCAGCATATAATGGGAACCAGAGCACCTCAACTAATGTCACTGACTAAAATGTTCAGTGCCAGGAAAGGGTTACATCTTGTTCAGTCATGAGTCCTTGAACACCCCAAACATCACAGGCTATTGCCAAGTCTGTTAGACTCTCTTCACATCTTGGTGGTAAGGCTGTGTTGCTGAAGACAATACTTACTTCTGCCATCCAACATGGAGAAGCCAAGCTGGTGTCCAAGTAGAAACATCACCCTAACTGCCCATCATTCATATTGCAGGAAGGTACTCTGCATGCAGCTGCAGGGAAGGGTGATCATCAGTTACCCAGTTACAAACCCTGTGACCTACCCCAGTGACCTGCCTGCACCGATACGATAGTGCCACAAATATCATGGTTGTAACCAACCACCTTCAGATTGCAGTTAAGGCCCACTCCATGAGATGGAACCAATGCCCGACAAACATGGCCCAGAACCTGAGATTAGAAAAGCCATGGACCTGGGGAAACATGCCTACAGTTATTCTGCTAAATGGGCATAGCAATAAAAGGACTTGAAATAAGCTACTGCTACATCCGTAGACCTGTATCTCACTCAAACCCTTCCCAGAGAAGCTTGATCTTTCAGTAGAAGGGAATTAGCATAAGGGCCCACAGCTGGCCAAGGTGCAGTCAGTGAGAAACTTTGGCGCACTAAATGCTAAATGGGACATCATCATCAAACCCTTCGCTCAAGGCTCAGTCAGGGGTCAGGGGTCTATGAGAAAGAGAAGGTAGAGGGGCTGTAAGAGCTGGAGCTGATGGTTGACTCCATGGGAGCAGAATCTTCTAGACACAAATGAACTCACAAGACTCACATGACCAGCTCAGGTTCAGGCTAGATGAGGTCCCAGGACTGAGAGGGGGCAGTGAACACAGAGCCCAATCCCTAAGAACCTATTTCTGTAACTGATCCCCACTGGCAAATCTTTTTTCTTCAAAAGAGTGATGCTAAAAACATCAACTGTAACACAGGACAGGCCCCATATAGTTGTCCAAGAAAAATACACTTCATAATTTGTGGTTTGGGGTGGGCTTTTTGTTTGTTTTGTCTGGCATGTTTTGATAAATTGTTTTTTATTTCTTTGGAGAGAGAGAGAAAGAGAAGGAGGAGGAGGAAGGGGGAGGAGGGACAGGAACAGGGAAAGGGACAGGGAGAGAACATAAGGCTGGGTGTGTGGGATCTGGGAGGAGTTAAAGGAAGGAATAACAATCAAAATACACTGAATGAAAACATAATAAAAAAGAAAAGCTTTTTAAAACTATCACAAGGATTTTGTCATAATAAAATTGTTTTTAATAGCTGAGTAGTACTCCATTGTGTATATGTACCACATTTTATGTATCCATTCCTCTGTTGAGGGACATCTGGGTTCCTTCCAGCTTCTGCCTATTATAAATAAGGCTGCTATGAACATAGTGGAGCATGTGTCTTTATTACCAGTTGGAACATCTTCTGGGTATATGCCCAGGAGAGGTATTGCTGGATCTTCCGGTAGTACTATGTCCAATTTTCTGAGGAACTGCCAGACTGACTTCCAGAGTGGTTGTACCAGCTTGCAATCCCACCAGCAATGGAGGAGTGTTCCTTTTTCTCTACATCCTCGCCAGCATCTGCTGTCACCTCCATTTTTAATCTTAGCCATTCTGGTTGGTGTGAGGTGGAATCTCAAGGTTGTTTTGATTTGCATTTCCCTGATAATTAAGGATGTTGAACATGTTTTCAGATGCTTCTCAGCCATTTGGTATTCTTCACTTGAGAAATCATTGTTTAGCTCTGTACACCATTTTTAATGGGGTTATTTGAATTTCTGGAGTCCAACTTCTTGAGCGCTTTGTATATATTGGATATTAGTCCCCTATCAGATTTAGGATTGGTAAAAATCCCTTCCAAATCTATTGGTGGCCTTTTTGTCTTATTGACAGTGTCTTTTGCCTTGCAGAAGCTTTGCAATTTTATGAGGTCCCATTTGTCAATTCTTGATCTTACAGCACAAGCCATTGCTGTTCTGTTTAGGAATTTTTCTGCTGTGCCCATATCTTCCAGGCTTGTCCTCACTTTCTCCTATATTAATTTCAGTGTCTCTGGTTTTATGTGGAGGTCTTTGATCCACTTAGACTTGAGCTTTGTACAAGGAGACAAGAATGGATGCTTTTAGCTCCCTTGTCAAAGATCAAATGACCATAGGTGTGTGGATTCATTTCTGGGTCTTCAATTCTATTCCATTGATCTACCTGTCTGTCTCTGTACCAGTACCATGCAGTTTTTACCACAATTGCTCTGTAGTAAAGCTTAATGCCAGGCATGGTGATTCCACCAGAAGTTCTTTTATTGTTGAGAATAGCTTTTGCTATCCTAGATTTTTTATTATTCCAGATGAATTTGCAAATTGCCCTTTCTATCTCAGTGAAGAATTGAGTTGGAATTTTGATGAGGATTGCATTGAATCTGTACATTGCTTTTGGCAGGATAGCCATTTTGACTATATTAATCCTGCCAATCCATGAGCATGGGAGATCTTTCCATCTTATGAGATCTTCTTCAATTTCTTTCTTCAGAGACTTGAAGTTCTTGTCATACAGATCTTTCACTTCAGTTGGAGTCACACCAAGATATTTTATATTATTTGTGACTATTGTGAAGGGTGTTGTTTCCCTAATTTCTTTCTCAGTTCATTTTATCCTTTGTGCAGAGAAAGGCCATTGATTTGTTTGAGTTGATTTTATACCCAGCTACTGCACTGAAGCTATTTATAAGCTTTAGGAGTTCTCTGGTGGAATTTTGGGGGTCACTTATGTATGCTATCATATCATCGCAAATAGTCATATTTTGACTTCTTCCTTTCCAATTTGTAACCCCTTGATCTCCTTTTGTTGCTGAATTGCTCTGGCTAGGACTTCAAGTACTATATTGAATAGGGAGGGAGAGAGTGGGCAGCCTTGTCTAGTCCCTGATTTTAGTGGGATTGCTTCGAGTTTCTCTCCATTTAGTTTGATGTTGGCTTCTGGTTTGCTGTAGATTGCTTTTTATTATGTTTAGGCATGGGCCTTGAATTCCTGATCATTCCAAGACTTTTATCATGAAAGGGTGTTGGATTTTGTCAAATGCTTTCTCAGCATATAATGAGATGATCATGTGATTTTTGTCTTTGAGTTTGTTTATATAGTGGATTACATTGATGGATTGCCATATATTAAACCATCCCTGCATTCCTGGTATGAAGCCTACTTGGTCATGATGGATGATCGTTTTAATGTGTTCTTGGATTCAGTTTGCAAGGATTTTATTGAGTATTTTTGCATTGATATTCATAAGGGAAATTGGTCTGAAGTTCTCTTTCTTTGTTGGATCTTTGTGTGGTTTAGGTATCAGAGTAATTGTGGCTTCATAGAATGAATTGGGTAGAGTACCTTCTGTTTCTATTTTGTGGAATAGCTTGAGAAGAGTTGGAATTAATCTTCAATAAGAACATAAATAATAGAAAGCCAACATTCACGTGGAAACTGACAACACTCTACTCAATGATTCTTTGGTCAAGGATGAAATAAAGAAAGAAATTAAAGACTTTTTAGAGTTTAATGAAAATATTGAAATTATCCCATGCATCAATATTTTCTTATCTGTGGAGGCCTGTTTTGTGACCAATTATATGGTCAATTTTGGAGTAAATGCCGTGTGGTGCTGAGAAGAAGTTATATCCTTTTGTTTTAGGATAAAATGTTCTGTAGATATCTATTAAATCCATTTGTTTCATAACTTCTGTTAGTGTCCATGTGTCTCTGTTTAGTTTCTGTTTCCAGGATCTGTCCATTGGTGAGAGTGGGGTGTTGAAGTCTCCCACTATTATTATGTAAGGTGCAATGTGTGCTTTGAGCTTTACTAAACTTTCTTTAATGAATGTGGCTGCCCTTGCATTTGGAGCATAGATATTTAGAATTGAGAGTTCATCACTGAACAAGCCACAGGGGCCAGACCAGGAGGCAGTGGCTTCTGCTTCAGCTCCTATGTCTAGGTTCCAGCCTTGAGCTCCTGCTGATGGGGTGAGCTGCTAGCTGCAAGTGTAAGCCCCAAACTTTCTCCTTCCCAAGCTGTTTAGGTCATGGTGTTCATCACAGCAATAGAAAGCACAGACTGGCATGTCATCAGTTTATTACATCTCATCTTTAGAAGATTATCTGAGTAGATAAAGCACTTTTTTAAAAATAGAGAATAGGAATTAAAATGTATTTTCACATCATGGTCATTATGACCTTTGATTATGCCACCAGAATTTTAATTACTTTTTCTAACACATTCCTCATATTGTATAGCTACAAAAAAAACCCTTAAAGATATTCTACGTATTTCAGTCACTTATATCAGATTTAACTACTAAGATGATTCAAAATGACTGCATATTTTTCCATTTTAGATATGTAATAACTTTGGTAATTGCCAATGCTTTCCTGACTACAGGCCTCCAGATTGTAATTTACAGATTGGATCACCAGGGGGCAGCATCGACGACGGGAACGTTCTCAGAGCTGGTCAGTAAAACTACCAAAGCAAAGTAGTGTGTTGCTCTGTGTGGTATTAATCAATAATTAATAATAATAATAATTTTGATATCTTAGTCAAATCTTTCACAGCCCAATTACAAATAAATTAATTTGGTATCATATTTGTAATGAGCTTTCTCAGGGGCATTCAACCAACTTAATGAAGTCAACAGAAATAGAATTGTCTCTTAAGTTTTAATAAATGTCGTTAGGTGGATTTTAAAAAGTTTTATATATATATATATATATATATATATATATATATATATATATATATATATATATATATATAATTCATATTATTAAAACTTAACATTATTGAAAAGCATCTCTGGAATACACTGTCCATTCTGAATGAAACTTAGAAAAATGTACAGCAAAGCGTAAATGTATTCCTACCAGGAAATAACAGTAAGTTACACTCTGAATACATGCACATAGTGTCCTTGTTTCTATGGTGAGTAAAAGCAGTATCATAAGCTACTCACTGGTTCAATCATTCATTCCCTCATTCATTTCCTCACAAGCATATTACCAGGTATTTGGAGAAGGAATAATATTGAGATCCATGTTTCAGAAAGTCTACATATACAATAGCATAGAGGTTTAATAATGAAAGTATATTACCCCGTAAGTAACGGTGTTAGCTATATTAGCCTGAAGTAGACATATAAAGGGACAATGAATAAGTTGATTTATATATCACATATTTGAAAAATAACAATGACTAAAACACAGTTGTGACTCAGCACATGAAGGAAAAGGATACTTTAAAAAGTTTTATGGGAGAGTCAGGCGTTAAACTGAGCAGGAATATAATCTGTTGAAATGTGTATAGTGAGAGCACATGACTGTAATCTCAACACACTGGAGTCTGAAGCAGGGGAATTGCTACAAGTTTGAGGATTACCTGTGCTAAAGTGGAAGACCCCAACTGTGTTAGTTAGAGTTTCTCTTGCTGTGATCAAACACCATACTCACCCAACTTTGGGATCTCCCTTTTCTCTTCCCAATGGTGGTAGGTTCTCCTCTGGGGCCCATGACATTTCCAGCCACCTTTTCTTGCCAGGTCAGGCACTGGTGCTCCCATGGTCTATGGCTGGGAGGACTACTGACTGCTTTTCTTCCTGCAGTCGTGTGCACAGCGCTTCCCAGCCCCGTGAACATTCTCTGGTAGAGATAAAACTTCTAGGTAGTGACAGATCCACATTGTGACTCGATTATGTGACATCTTCTGCAGTAGGGTCTTAATATCACATTGGAGGGATGACTGAGAGTATCCACCATCATCTGTAATGCTTGTTGGATCTATAAAATCTCATTGTCCAAAAAGTCAAAAAGAGGTAGCCCACTCCGGATACCAGACTTTCTGTTTGTTCGCTTCTGGTGTCTAGTGGAGGCTTTATTATCCCATTCTTGCATAAATCCATTTAAACTCTGGTGTGTGTGTGTAAGCTTCTACAGTAGTAATATGACTAAAAGTAGTAATATGAGTAAAAGTCCATATGACTTTCTCAAGAAATCCTTAGAGCTAGTTGTCCCTCCCTGTATCCCCGCTACCCTGCCTTCCCATCCCCCATTCTACTATACCCCTTCATATTCCTTTATTCCTTTCTAACCCTTTGACCACTGTGTTTTCTCTCCCCTCTTTTAAAAGATGTCATCCATGACCCTTTACTAATTTCCTGACTTCTCTAGCTATTCCAAAAACAAACAACCCCACACATATATGAAGATCCAAAGCTAATACTTACAGATGAGAAAACAAAAACAAAAACAAAAACCTTGAATGTTTGCCTTCCTGGGTCTGTGTTACCTCACTTGGAATGATTGGTTCCAGTTCCATCCACTTGCCTGTGAATTTCATTCTCCTTAACATCTGAATAATATTCCATGTGTAGCTGTTCCACATTTTCATTATCCATTCACCAGTTAATAGACATTTAGATGTTTCCACTTGCTGGATATTATGAGCAGAGCCATAATGAAGATGGATGACCAAGCATGTTATAATAGAATACAGAGAGTCCTTTGGGTATATGTCCCAGATTGGTAGCCCTGGATAGTGTGGTAGATGTATTTCTAGCTTTTTTGAGAAACCTCACTCGTTGTTATAGAGGTTGCACAATTTTTGCTCTCACCCCAGCAGAGAATAAATACTCCTGCTCCATCCACACCAGTATTTATCGATATTTTCCCATTCCGTAAGCTGCCTCTTCACTCAAACCATCCTCACATCTTGGCTGTTTAGAAGCTTCTTAGTTTCCTGAGGTCCTACTTGTCAATTGTTTATCCTGACATCTGCACCACAAGGCTCCTGTTCAGGAAGTACTTTCTTGGGCCAACGAGTTCAAACCTAGTCCCCATTTTGCTTCTGCCGGATTCACAGGATAAGGACTTCTGTTGAAGTTCTTGATCCACTGGAGTCCAGTCCTTTCTTGAAGAGGGAGAGATAAGGAGATAAGTCTCCTTCTTGTACTGACCCAGTTTGACGAGCACCACTTACTGAAGATTCTGTCTTTTACCCAATGTGCGTTTCCTCTTTGTAGACACTCAGGTGCCTGTAGCAGTGTGGGCTTGGATTCTGGTTTTCAGTTCTATTCTGCTGACCCGTGTGTTTGTTTTTATACCAGTCCCAGGCTGTTTTATTGCTATAGCTTTGTAGCATAAATTGAAATCTGGAATGATAATACCTTCAGCAGACTTTTAAAAATTACTATTTAATATTATTTTGGCTAGCCTATCTCATTTGTGTTTCCCTGTGAAATTTAAGATTTTTTTTTTCAGTTTCTGTGAAGGATTGCATTGGGATTTTGATGTGGCCCACACTGATCTGTAGATTTCTTTTGGAAGGTTGTCCATTTTCACAATATTGATCCTACTAATCCATGAGCTTAGATGGCCCATGAGCACAGGTGGTCTGTCTTCTACTATCTCCTTCCGTTTTGCTTTTTCAACTTCCTAAATCTTTCATTCTGTGACTCTTTCATTGCCTTGGTTGTATTTATTCTAAGATAGCTGGCACCTACATACAGATGTGCTGTAGGAGCAAAGAGGAATTTTTGTACGCATAAAATGTTACCACTACATGGAAAGACATGGTTTTGTCAAAACGTGTTCATCCATGGAGCGAGGCTTATGGAGCAAGGCAGTGGATAAGGTTTTATATCAACATTTTTCTTGGATTCTCACTTAGGCTTTATTAACAGTGAATTCTTAAATATTTAAATGAGGGATACTATTAAATTATTCATAAAATAATGATTTGAATCAGGCTGAGCAGACCTGGTTCTTCCAGAATTTGTGGCTCTGTGAGGGAACCCTTTGGTTTTGCAGTGTTTGAAATACACAGCCATTGTTCTTGTCCACAGATGCTCTGCTGTGAACACAGGAACCTTTTCCTCCTCTCTAGAAGAGCTTAGAGCCCTGGGATGTGGGTAGTAGGTTGATCAGTGTTAACTTTTGAGTTACTGGTGTTACCAGTGAACCACATGAGGTGAACTTCATTCCAAGCAAGTATACAACACCAAAATATTTAAATAAATATGCAGAAAGCATCAATGGGGAAAAAAACCCTACGGAAAACATATCATGTGAGTTTGAAGTGTTCTCTTATTTTCCCCAGGATAGTTGCTTGTGGTTTGCCAAAGTATTAGCCACATTGAGCACATGTGAGATTAAAGAGACTCAGACCAACCCATCCTTTCTGGCCTTTCCTTTCCAGATACAGCTTTTGCTACAAAGCACCTGAGTAAGAATGAGGACAGCTGGGCCATCCTGGGCTTCTTCATCTGTCTGCCTTTCATCATAACTCTCTTTGTTGGGATCATGAAGAGAAATGAAAAGAAAATCGTGCCTCAGGGAGAACACAAAATCTGAGGGGTAAATATTACCTGCCTGGCGTTAGCTCACTGGGTTAACTGACCTGCTGCACCTTCAGTAGCTTTGTAAACTCATACTTAATGGCCTCTAACATCTCTGCACTTGGGTGCCCTGGATCTTTTCCTGAAATTACACGCTGTTCTCTGTATTCACGCATGCTTTTCTGGCTTGTGCTTCTCTCTGGACATTTCACTCACAGACGGTAAGAAACTCTGATATGCCCAAGTGAAATACTTTTGCTGCTATTTTAACTGTGGAGGGAAGGCCATCAGCAAGAGACCAGATAAAGAAGCCACAAGGGAGCCTTCACAAGTACGTTCCAGGGTTTCTAAACTGCTGGGGTGACACCACAGAGCTGTTACCCTGGCGTCCACTGACTGTGCCCTTTTGCCAAACTGCCCACATTAGATGAGCCTGATTTTCATGGCTTGTAATGGCAGAGACAGCACAGTTGGTAATTATATACACAGCCATTCAAGCTGACCTCCCAGAACTGCCACAGGCCAATTTTAAACATACTCCTTTGCACGTTATACATGCATACAAAGAAACTTACCCTCCTGACTGTAAAAGGACGCCCAAGTAGAGACACACATGCCCCAATAGTCCGTGGTGCCTCGCTACAGACACCAGTTGCTGTCAAGGCTGCTGCCTTGTATCTCAGTAAATGAGCTTTCCCTATAATGTTCTAAAGCATGAAATCACTAACTGCTGGTCCACTCCCTGTCGCCATTAATAACACATATGGCAAATGACAGTGGGCTGCAGGGATCTCCACACTTGTGAAAACTTCTCAATGGGAGGTCAGCTGCAGTTTCTGATCTTGTATTGACGACTTTCCTCCATAATAACTTACTACCATAGTATGTACAGTGTATAAAGAATGAGAGTTGGATCAGCACATGGTTCTGGAAGCCGGGAGGTTAATGTTTGAGAGGCTCCCTCAGGTTAGGTCCTTTTTGATGGGGATAATCTCTGAAAAAAAAAAAAACAACAAACCCTGATATGGCAAAGTAGGAGGTGCATTCAAGGGACCCACCAAGCTGGTTTTCATAAAAGACCAGTTTTCAGGACAGATTAGCAGCTTGCTAGTTCATGAAGCTGTGAGAGGCTTGGTTCATTCACAACCTAAGCACCCTTCAAAGGTTCTGCCTTGTTCCTCTTCTTAATGCTTCACAATGAGGGTTATGTTTTAACATGTATTTTGGTAGGGGCAATTAATCTCTAAGAATCGCAAATATGGTATCAACTTTGAAGTGTGTTTTCCTTTGGAAGGTATTAGTGATCCATTTTATTAAGATATTTTTCAGTTGTACACATGTTATAGATATCTATATTGCTTATGTAGAAGTGGGTCATATTAGAAGAGAAGAAGAGCAAGAAAAAGAAGGAGGAAGAGGAGAAGGAGAAGGAGAAGGAAGAGGAGGAGGAGACAGTGATGGAAGACAGAAGACAAAAGAGGAGGAGGAGGAAGGAAAGAAAGAGAGAGGGGGAGGGAGGGATGAAGAAAGGAAGGAAGGAATAAAGAAGGAACTCTTTATGAAGAAAAAGAAAATACAGACTCAAAAGTAATGTTTGATGTTGGATGCTATTGAGAGGATTGTTTATCCTGCACATAACATACTCAGAGCCCCTTCATAGTTAATTAGTAGAGGAGAAAGCATTTTTTTCCTTATAGAAATGTATTCATTTTCCTTATGTATGTCAGCTCTTGGTGCAGTCTAATAGGTCGTGGAGCTGTTCAGAGGTGACTCCTGGCCTTGGACGTGATAACCCAGCCCTGCTTCCCTTCCCACCCACTCCACTCCACCCACTCCACTCCACCCACTCCACTCCACCCACTCCACTCCACCCACTCCACCCGGCTTGCCGCTCAGCCCTCACGGTGCACCCCGCCTCTCTGCCCCTGCCAGCGTGGACCAAGCAATTCTGGCTGCCATGCCTTCTCTGCCACAGTGGACTGAAATCCCCTGAAACCATAAGCCCAGATCTCAATTATGTTTTCCACAATACTGAATATATATATGACTTTAGGATCAATAAAAATGAAAGACCTAAGTGTACATGTTTCAGGCCCACCGGGAGATCTCAACGCTATGCTTGGCTAAGGAAATTGCAGCTGTGCTTAACGTGCCGGAGCTGGGGCATGGCTGTCACCAGGTGTCTTCATACTGATGGTGAACATAAAAGGGAAAGTAGAACAGAAGGATCTGAAAACTTGCGGTTTCTGCACACAAGAATATTTAAAGCCTCAAGTACAGCCCGTGCAGACACAGCAGTTGTCATAGGTGAACATGTCAGCACCCATACACACCAATTAAAAGTGGCTATTTCCCAGGCCAGCATAGTTTTCTGTTTCCTGCTCTTCCTAAAGTGACTCTCGGCTTTCACAAATTCTTGGTGGAAAAACAAATTAAGAAATAGATTCAGAAATAATTTTATTAGCTTTTGAGAAGAGCAGAGTGGGAAAGCTATCAACCTCAGCAGCTGCCCAGAATAAGGACAATGAGGATGGAGAGGAGGGAAGCCACGCCCCTTTACTACGTGGCTAGTGAATAAAAATATGGGTTGACCTCAAAAATCAACCCTCAATCAATCAATATATTTGTACAAGCTAGGGAAAATATTGTCAATAGATGCAAGACAAGAATGTGATAGAATCAACATATTTATCTTGTATATTTATACATCTTTTATATTTATACAAGATCTTGTAATTTTTCTGGTCTATCCTAACATGAACATCTTTATCAGATTCATTCTCCTTCATGATTGAATTTTCCCCATACCCCAGATCAGCTGCATCCAGCATGTGCCGTTTGAGCATCGTCTCTTCCTTCCACATACCTGCCTTAGATGACCGTCTCATACTTTCCCCCCAGGCTGCCTTTTCATATGCTTGGTTCAAATTCTAGGGACCCCTAAGTCAAGAAACCATAAATGAGTTTAATCTAAAGCCAACGGTGTTTTACTCAGATGCAGAATAGACTTGTGGGTCCGAAAATGCAGGTTCAGAATCATTTCACCAAGGAAAATGGGCCTGGGTATGTCTCATGTCGGTCAAGTGGTCAGAACTGACTGACAGGAATAAGGCAAGCACACCGGACATACACGTCAAATATCTGATTGAGTCATAAACACATCCTCCCAGCACCGAGAATCACAACACCGAGTGTACATCAGTCTGTGTTGTCTTCATGCTCTTTCTCTTATAGCAATAGGGAGAGGGGCGCATTCTCTTCTTTCAAACATGGTTTTTTGTAGAGCCGTGGTCCTCAACCCTCCTAAATGCCGTGACCCTTTAACACAATTCCTCACACTGTGGTGTGCCCCAGCCATAAAATTATTTTTGTTGCTACTTCATAACCGTAATTTTGCTACCTGTTCATGAATCATAATGTAAATACCCGATACGCAGGATATCTAATGTGGGATCCCCGTGAAAGGGGTCATGACCCCGCAGATTGAGAACTGCTGGTGTAAAGAGAAAGAGATGGCCTTCCCAGAGTCTCGTGGTCACAGTTACCTGAAGGCAGCCTGTGACAGCTTGATTTTATCCATCTCAGTTCCATGCTTATCTTAAGGCATTGAGATCATTGTGGAAAGCCAACACAATTAAGTGACCGTGGACTGAGGATCATTTCTAGGACAAATAAATGAGGTACCCTCTGTGGCACAGCCCGAACCCTTTGACTGTGTTATATTCTCCATGGCACAAGTGCAGACCAACTAGAGACTCTGCTTCTGTAGTGTCAGGGACAGACACAGTAGTAGGTCTGGTTCTCTTGATTCCCAGCATCCTCTCTAAGATGAGACCCAGCAGAAAACTGAACATTTCTACACTTCCAATGCATTTCTTGTGAGACCACACAGGAGCTGGTCTGTTAAGCCCTGGTATTCTCCCTCTTCGTGGAGAAGTGTGGGGTGATGACATCATTGCAAGTGAGTGTTACATTGGGAGAAAACCCAGCAAGAAGAGAGTGTTTCCTGAACCATTAATCCTCCGGCAGAAAGGGGCTGAGTTAGGGTCTTGGCTATCCTGATACAGGAAGTGTGAGCAGAAACCATGAACGACTTCTTTTGTGGTTTGTATTAATTTGGCAGCACCAGAACTTGTTGCTTGGCCTAAAAGGCAAACATAACACTTAGCAGCAGGGTCTCTGGTTGGTTGTAATTGCATACTGGTCTATCCTTTTCATCCCAAACTTCACGTAGAACACTCTGCGGGGTTCCTTCTCTTTCCCAGATAATAGAGAGAAAAAGACTATTTGGAGTCAGAGTGGTTAACAGGCTGGAAAGTTGCGGAGGCTGCTTCATATCTGAGTAAGCCTCCTCAGCTCCAGGAGAACAGAGAAGGTTTCAGGTCATTCTGATGAAAGGTTAGAAAGCGGGGCTAGATCTATATGGGTCAGTGGTTGGGAACACTTGCCACTTTTACAGAGGACAGAACGTTACAGTCTGACAACCTACTCACAACTGCCAGTAACTCCCCCTCTGGGAAACTTGATGTTTCTGGCTTCTGTGGACATCTGCACTCAGGTGCACATACCTAGACATGCACACACATGCATATACATACACACATACATATGCATGCATACACACATGCACTTAAAAACTAATAAAAATAAATCATTAAAAAAAAATTAGACAGGGGCGATGGTCCTCTTCAGATGAGCTCAGAATCCAGTTCGCACTTTAGGCTTCACTCCCCGAGAGTTGATCGTAAATGAGGTCTGGAGAAGTCCAGGCTCACAAGCTAAGTGAGCTGGATGACTACCTCACTGTTTACAGAAAGCCAGGTGACCCTTGTACATTTAAGGGAGCTGTTGATGGCAAGTTATGGGGAAAGTGTTTGAGGTAATAACATGTGCTGCCTTTTGAGGCTGCTTTTCCCAAAGCCACCAGATTTTCACATGCCGCAGAAAATCCTGCCCATGTCCTCTCTGGAACCGCATATGGTGCTGGAACAACTAGTCCCCTGTGACTCAGCCCCTCCCCGACCCAGGGAGTTAGGTGTGTTAATTTGAAGAGCCCTATGGAATGCACATCCTACACTTCCTACAACTAAAAATGTCCAATTGCAATGTTTGAATTTGCCACAAGATGGCACTGTACATTTTTTGAAACAAAAAGAACCAAGCACCTTTATTTATGGCTTAGCCTGGCAGAGTCCCATTCCTTGATAGCAAAGCTTCTCTTTTGGTTTCTATTTAAGGCTAAGAAATGCTACATTTAAATTTTTTTGTATGAAGATATTGCATACACACATTAAATTATGGATGGACAATTTATGCAACAAAGTTACAAAGTACAAAGTTGAAAATTTAAATTCTATTATTAAATATGTATATGAGGGTATTCATGTATGTGTTTGTATGTGTGTGTATCTGTGTGTTTCTGTGTATGTGTGTATGTATGTTCCCATTGCTATGATAAAACAACTTCACTATAAGCAATTTGGGAAGGAAAGGATTTGCTTCTGCTAACACTGCCATATCACAGTGCATCATAGAGGGAGGTCAGGGAAGGAACCTGGAGGCAGGAACTGAAGCAGAGGTCATGGACTGGGTTCTGCACCATCAATCACTAATCTAGAAAATGTACCACGGGCTTGTCCAGAAATTAATTTGGTAGGAACATTTTCTCAATTGAAGTCCCCATTAGCTTCTGTCAAGTTGACATAAAACCAGACAGCACAGTGTATGTGAATGAGTGTGTGAGTGTGTGTATGTGTGTGAGTTTGTATGTGTGTGCTTGCATCTGTATGTGAGTGTGTGAGTGTGTGTTTGTTGTGTTTGAGTGTGTGTGAGTGTCTCTGTGAGTGTGCATGCACGTGTACGTTAGAGAGTGTATTATGTGAGTGTGTGTTTGTGTGCGTTTTTGTGTGTGTGAGTTTGAGTGAGTGTGTATGAGTGTGTGAGTTTGTGTGTGTATGTATATATATATATGTGTGTGTTTGTGTGTGTATATATGATGTGTGATGTGTGTGTGTGAGTGTGTACATGCACTGTGTGTGTGTGTGTTTGTGTGTGTGTGTGTTTGTGTAGGCTGAGGTCTGTATCAAGCACCTTCTATTATTCTCTGTCTTATTTTCTCAGACAGGATTTCTCACAGAACCTAGTTCTTGTGATTTGCTTAGGCCGGCTGGCCACTCTATGCTAGTGACCTTCCTGTCTACAGCTCCCGGTACTGTGATGTCAGGTGCTCCTACCATCCATTTCTGTCTTCTTATGTGGCTGCTGAGGGTCCGGCTCACCTCCCCATGCTTGCACTACAAGTACGTTGCTCACTGAACCACGGCCACAGCCCCAGTTTTAAGGCGGAGAGTCCCACAGCATGTGCCACACCCACACCCAAGCCCCTCTCCCTCATTGCACCGTCCTAGCAGCAGGACCTGCGGACCTCAGTTGACTCCGCCCCTTGGTAAGCTTGCTTTCTGCTCCTTCGCTTTTTACATGCTAGCCACCCCGGTGCTGCGAAGTGGCAGGGCAGAGTTTCCATGTCCCTGATGCTGGCGACGCCGAGTCTTTTCTTGATTTGATGGGCGACGGGCGAGGCAGGAGCTGCTGTTCACACACACACACACACACACACACACACACACACACACACAGTGGTGCTGGCTGCACAGAGCAAAGCAACCGATAGACACAGCTGAACTGTCACTGAAGAGCAGCAAAGACAGTCAACCCTATACTTCGAACACAATCACAGCAAAACGTGTTCTCTGGAAATGAGCAACTAAAAAGTCCAAACAGTCGTCAGTCGGAACTCAAGTTACCAGCCTGAGCTATGGCATGGAAGTTCTTTCCTTGCTAGCCTGTGCTCCAGCAGTCCTCAGCCTTCCTAGTGCTGTGACTCTTTGAGAACAGCTCCTCTTGTCGTGGTGACCCCTAACCATAAAATTATTTTTTGTTGCTACTTCATAAATGTAAGTTTTGCTACTTTTATGAATTGTAATGTGAATATCTGTGTTTTCTGATGGTCTTAGGCGACCCCTGTGAAGGCGATGCTTGATCCCCGAAGGGGGCGTGACCCACAGGTGGAGGATCGTGCTCTTCTCACTTGTGAACTCTGTATTAACACACAAACACACACACACACACACACACACACACACACACACAGAGTATACTTTTTTCACTTAAGTTTCCTTAAACCATGACTTTACCCCCTAAGAAAGTAAAAGTGTGTTAAATTGAGCAGCCCAGGAGGTCCACACCTAGAACCCAGGATTTAGATGGGGGCAGAAACAAGAAGATGCAGCTTCATAAAATCCACCAGTCATTTAAACAAATAGAAGGAAGGAAGGAAGGAAGGAAGGAAGGAAGGAAGGAAGGAAGAAAGAAAGAAAGAAAGAAAGAAAGAAAGAAAGAAAGAAAGGAAAAGAAAGATTCAAACTTAGGAAAAGAAATGTGTCCTTATTGTCTCTTGGCCATAATCTGTTTGCCCAAAATGTTGATTCTAATAAATAACTAGATAAAAACATACATGCTCTCTCTCTTTTGTACTTCTTGGACAGTTCCCTAGAATTAAGCTGGTTGGTCAGGGGTTAATTTTCCATGGATTTGTGTTAGGTGGGAACCAAGCAGCAGGCCCTGGCTCCTGACCCAGTTGTGATTCTCTCCTTTCCTCTTTGTTACAGCTGTTCATTGCACCAGAAATCGGCCGAGGAGGCTAGCATCCGATGGACCCAAGGAGGAAGTGTGTGTTCTAATCTCTCTGTTACCCCAGATACACTTTAAATTTCAGAATTTCGGAAAATAAAACTGACATATGCATGAGTGAGGCTTTTATGTGTCTCTTCCAAGGCCGTGGATGGCAGGTGACATGGAGTGGGTCAGGGTGGCTAGTGGCACGTCCCAAGTTCCTCCCTACAAGAAAATCCTAGATCTGTAGGTCCGGGCCAGGACAGTTTAATGTTTTTTAAGAGAGACAAAGTTTGGGGAAGAGTTGGGAATGAAAACCAATTAGAGTTAGTACTGTAGGAAGATAGAAAAGGCATGGGTTAAGTCCAAAGGTGGCCATGGGTTCAAATATAATAACCCTTTAGTGGGATCTTCTAGAGCAAGGGAAGAGAAGGCAGATACCAGAGTAGTGAGAGGAGGGGGAGGGGGAGAACATGTGACTGCCCGGCAGACAAGTGCACCAGGCAACAGTGTCGGTTTGCATTATGGGCAACATGGGATCTCACATAGAATGGAAAGCCCCACCCAACCACAACTACCAAACCCAAGTTAGAACAAGTGAGTGACAATCAGTAGACATCTACTCAATACAGAAATACGATCATTTCAAAACATTCGCAGAAAGATTGCCGTAGACCAAAATAGCATCAAGGATAAGTTCTAACCAACATCAAAGGGGAAGTTGATACCAATTCAACAAAAATTCTTCCACAAAATTAAGATGATTATGCTCAGCACCTCCCCCCCACCCCCAATAATAAAGAGGGTCACATGGTAAAAAAAAATCTGCATTATTTTTGCTAACAAGGCTTTGGCAAAGAGAAAAACTTAGGACCCGTGAACACCAAATCCAGGTCGCCAGAACTCAGATAGACCTGGCTTAATTCCACAGGGCAATCAGGAAGCCTGTGAACCTTAGTAAACTTCATAGGCACCGGGTGGAGCTTGTAAGTGCTGTCCACAGGCCAAATATCCTTTCTGTCTGTTTACCCTTTTTCCTCTTCCTCTTCCTCTTCTTCCTCCTCCTCTCCTTCCTCCTCCTCCTCTCCCTCCTCTTCTTCCTCTTCCTCTTCTTCCTCCTCTTCTTCTCCTCCTCCTTCTCCTTATTATTATTTAGCATTTTCCAAGTTACCCATTCTACTTAGAATTTTGCTTATGTTTCTTGAACCAACGCTATGCAGTTGTGTGAACATGTCTGTCATTTTTCTTTCCCCTGCTCTCAGCCTCTGAGCACCTTTTCCCACTCAAGGTCTTCTTTTGCTACATAGAGAGTGCAAGGCTAACCTTGGCTAGAACATTGTTTCAAACAAAAATAAAAACCTATGTTCCTATATCTGCTTGTTGGCATGGCCAAGTATCTAGACACGGACCACACATGGCTTCAATTCCACAGTTCATAGCAGTGTTATGAATGTAGTCCCTCACCTTAGCGATCCCCAGTGACTCTTCATATTCTCTGCCATCGCATTTCATATGACCCTGTGCATTAAGAAAACACAAAATATAAAACAAGGTCTAGAACTTCACTTGCCTGAGGCCTAGGGAGAATGCTTTGTGAATAAGACGTTTGCAACACACCAGAAATTAGACACCCAGCACCAAGAACGAACCATGCTGTTGAGGCTGGCCTTGAACTTGCATCGCTCCTTCATTGTCCCAGCCTCCCCAGCTCTGGGATTAAGACAAGCACCAATGTAACCAGGAACCCTTTCTTGATTACACTAAGAAGTTTGTGGGATCCATCTCATACCAAAATCATATCATTTCTCCACGAGCCACAGACTAATTTGTGGGCAGAGCAAGGCTTGCTTGTGGCCAGCAAGGCTGTGCTTGTGGCCAGCAAAGCGTGCTTGTGGCCAGCAATGGTGTCCTGTGACCCATGGTAGTAGGTCAGGGGTTGTGTTTGAACACTTTGTAAGCAGCCTGCTGCCTCGAAGTTACAGACAATGTAGAACAAGTGCTGGTCTTTCTGGGTTTAATAAAAGAACTAAGAAAAACAGCAACGAAGAAATAAACATTTTTTTTAAACAGTCTTATGGTGTAATCCAGGCTATCCTCGAGTTTGCCACCCTCCTGCCTCAGTCTCCCAAGTGTTGCAATTATAAGCATGTCCTGCCATACTTGGCTTGATTAATTTTTTTTTTTTGAAGAGGAAAGATTGGAAGGGAAAAATGATATTGTCTTGGTTTCTACCAGGATATGTGTTGTTCATATTGTCACAAAATCTTTAGAACTGCTAAAATCTAACACACTTTGGCTCTAATATCCCAACAAGTTATGAGTAGAATTTCACCTCCTCTAAAGTGGATGCTTTATCACTGTGCCCTTTCCCAAGGGTCCTGAGCTTGGTGGTAAAAGCCTGGGGGATACCAGACATGCTGCCAAAAATTACATTTGTTTCCAAACTCACTCCCCTCCTAACTGCCAACTGGACAGAGTCTGGAGTCACCTAGGAGCCAAGGTTCCAAGCACACTCCCAAGGGATTATCTAGGTGAAAGTCAGCCTCGGAAGGGCACTGTAGTGTAAGAGATTGCCTTGACTGTGTTAATTGATGTGGAAAGATCCATTTTTGACTGTGGTCACTACTGTTGCCAGGGCAGGGTGCTGAGCTGTGCAAGACAGAGAAAGCTTTCTAGCTCATGATGAGGTCACCAGGAAGAGGTCAAGAGCAAGAAGGAGATCCTGTACTAGAGCACAGGATTGAGATGTTCTCCTGAAGCCAGGTATCAGCGACACTCAGCAGGCAAAGCACTGAGAACATAGTTTCAGAAACCAAGAAGACTGGATAGGAAGACTGTAGTTTCAGATGTACGAAAAGGGGCAGGTCTTGGAGGATGTGACATAAAACAGAAAGAAGTATATAAAGCATGTATGTGTGGCATCATAGGTGGTCTGGAGGCACCTGGGTAAGCAGGCTGCAACTGGCTTTACGAACATGGCTCTTTGAAGCTGATCCTGAGATTTTACCCAAGTCAGAATCTTCTAGAACTTCTTTCCATGTTTAGAAAAAGCACATTTTCCACTTGTCTTTGTTGTGTTAGAATCTTTGCTTTCTAGTAGAAATGACAGGACCCCACGTAAACGCCTTATCCTGTGTCATTCTTTGAGGCTACAATAAAACTTTACGGCCCCACTTTTCACATGTTTCCAAATCAATCAGCCCCATCTGTACTCAGTGTACAAAAGCTTGACTCATTGCACCCTCTTTGCTGGGTTACTTTTGGTTTCAATTTTTCCTGCCATTGTTTTTTGTTTTTTTTTTATAATGAGCACATATTCTTGGAAACCTGAATGTTCAAAGAAAAGCCATCATACACTAATGATGTCAGAGCTGCAGAGCTGTTCTAGAACGTCCTAGAGTCATGGTTCATTAATTTCCTTTAAGAGCTGATGGTCTGTTTGATAAGCCTGCACATTGTCTTTTCATGTGCTATACGATTTTTTTTTTTTTTTTTTTTTGGTTTTTCGAGACAAGGTTTCTCTGTATAGCCCAGGCTGTCCTGGAACTCACTTTGTAGACCAGGCTGGCCTCGAACTCAGAAATCCGCCTGCTTCTGCCTCCCGAGTGCTGGGATTAAAGGCATGAGCCACCACGCCCGGCTGCTATACGATTTTTTTAAACCCTTTCTGGTCATGTCTTAGTCAGGGTTTCTATTCCTGCACAAATATCATGACCAAGAAGCAGTCGGGGAGGAAAGGGTTTATTCAGCTTACACTTCCACACTGCTGTTGATCACCAAGGAAGTCAGGACTGGAACTCAAGCAAGTCAGGAAGCAGGAGCTGATGCAGAGGCCATGAAGGGATGTTCTTTACTGGCTTGCTTCCCCTGGCTTGCTCAGCCTGCTCTCTTATAGAACCCAAGATTGCCAGCCCAGAGATGGTCCCACCCACAAGGGGCCTTTCCCCCTTGATCACTAACTGAGAAAATACCCCACAGCTGGATCTCATGGAGGCACTTCCCCAACTGAAGCTCCTTTCTCTGTGATAACCCAGCTGTGTCAAGTTGACACAAAAACTAGCCAGTACAGGTCATCAAAAGGGATGATGTGGTTTCTGCTTTGGTTCAGTACTTCACAAGAACAAGTCATGGCTCTACAGAGTGAGACACTTTCTTAAAAATAAATAAATATAAGCCTGATAAACAGCTTTAGTGCAGTAGCTGGATATAGAATTAACTCAAACAAATCGATGGCCTTTCTCTATACAAAGGATGAACTGACTGAGAAAGAGATCAGGGAAACATCACCCTTCACAATAGTCACTAACAATATAAAATATCTTGATGTGACTCTTACGAAGGAAGTAAAAGATTTGTATGACAAGAACTTCAAGTCTCTGAAGAAAGAAATTGAGGAAGATCTCAGAAGATGGAAGGATCTCCCATGCTCATGGATTGGCAGAATCAATATAGTAAAAAATGGCTATTGTGCCAAAAGCTATCTACAGATTCAATGCAATCCCCATCAAAATTCCAACTCAATTCTTCAAGGATCTAGAAAAGACAATTAGCAAGTTCATCTGGAATAACAAAAAACCTAGACTGGTGAAAACTCTTCTCAACAATAAAAGAACCTCTGGTGGAATCACCATGCCTGACCTCAAGCTGTACTACAGAGCAATCGTAACAAAAACTGCATGGTACTGGTACAGCAACAGACAGGTAGATCAATGGAATAGGATCGAAGACTGAGAAATGATTCCACACACCTATGGTCACCTGATCTTTGACAAGGGAGCTAAAACTATCCAGTGGAAAAAAGACAACCTTTTCAACAAATGGTGCTGGCACAACTGGCAGCTATCATGTACAAGACTGGAAATTGATCCATTCTTATCTCCTTGTACTAAGGTCAAGTCTAAGTGGTTGAAGGACCTCCACATAAAACCAGAGACACTGAAACTTATAGAGGAGAAAGTGGGGAAAAGCCTCGGAGATATGGGCACTGGGGAAAAATTCCTGAACAAAACAGCAAAGGCTTGTGCTGTAAGATCAAGAATTGACAAATGGGACCTCATAAAGTTGCAAAGCTTCTGTAAGACAAAAGATACTGTCAACAAGACAAAAGGGCCACCAACCAATTGGGAAAGGATCTTTACCAATCCTAAATCAGATAGGGGACTGATATCCAATNTGAGATTCCACCTCACACCAGTAAGAATGGCTAAGATCAAAAATTCAGGTGACAACAGATGCTGGTGTGGATGTGGAGAAAGGGGAACACTCCTCCATTGTTGGTGGGAATGCAAGCTGGTTCAACCACTCTGGAAATCAGTCTGGCGGTTCCTCAGAAAATTGGACATAGTACTACCGGAAGATCCTGCAATACCTCTCTACTGGGCATATATCCAGAAGATATTCCATCTGGTAATAAGGACACATGTTCCACTATGTCCATAGCAGCCTTATTCATAATAGCCAGAAACTGGAAAGATCCCAGATGTCTCTCAACAGAGGAATGGATACAAAAAATTTGGTATATTTACACAATGGAGTACTACTCAGCTATTAAAAGCAATAAATATATGAAATTCCTAGGCAAATGGATGGATCTGGAGGCCATCATCCTGAGTGAAGTAACCCAATCACAAAAGAACTCACATAACATGTACTCACTGATATGTGGATATTAGCTCAGAAACCTAGACTACCCAAGATACAATTTACTAAACACATGAAACTCAAGAAGAAGGAAGATCAAAATAAGGACACATCACCCCTTCCTAGAATTAAGAACAAAGCACACACTGAAAGAGTTACAGAGATCATGTGTGAAGCTGAATCCAAAGGATGGACCCAATGACTGAGGCTGCTGGGGATTCATCCCACAGTCAGCCACCAAACATAGACACTATAGCATATGCCAGCAAGATAGTGCTGAAAGGGCCAGGATATAGCTGTCTAGTGGGAGACTATACCAATGCCTGGCAAACATGGAGGTGGAAGCTCACAGTCAGCTATTAGATGGAACACAGGGTTCCCAAGGAAGGACCTAGAGAAAGTACCCAAGGAGCTGAAGGGTTCTTCAACCCTTCAGTGGAAGAATAACATGAACTAACTAGTACCCCCTGAGCTCATGTCTCTAGTTGCATATATAGAGGAGGATGGCCTAGTTGGCCATCATTGGGAAGAGAGGCCCCTTGGTCATGCAGACTTTATATGCCCCAGTACAGGGGAACGCCAGGGCCAAGATGTGGGAGCGGGTGGGTAGGGGAGCAGGGCCGGGAGGAGGTAGGGTATAGGGAACTTTCTGGATAACACTTGAAATGTAAATGAAGAAAATATCTAATAAAAGTTGGAAAAAAAAGAGAAAAATAAATAAATAAATAGGTAAATAAATAAATAAATGTTTAAAAACCCATACAATACAAAACAAAACAACAAAACCAAAATCCATTTCATCAAAGTGGACATAAACTTAGGAGTACTCTGTACACCTTTACCACAGTCTCAATTTTGTATTGCAAGGAATATTTTTAGATATCTGAAGCTTCCCACTTTACTTTTGAACACACTAGAAAATCTCCAGGTGTGCAGGGCTGTGACCTCATCAGGAGGAGGTCCCTGGCAGCCAGATATAGTAGGAAAGGTGGACAACCCTCCAAGATATGGCTTACTAATCATGTGAAGAAGTGAACCCTCCATTGGTCTTAGCACACACAAGATCCTAAGGAGGAAAACTAGGGGAAGGGTCTGGTCAAGTGTTCCCCCTCTGTGCTGCTTCTGAGGCTGACTCTCCTGTGTGTCCCAGGTTGTGTTTCAGGGCTGGAGAGACAAAACACTGACATTTAAAACAGGACATAAGTTCCCTCATGTGAAAGCCAATAATGGACAGCTATTGGTAGTTTGGCTGTCTTTATTTTAAACCCAAACTCTAAAAGTTTTCTAAAGCAAAATGCGTTCTCCTGGTCACCTGTCCTCATGATTCTTGTCATGTGAGTTGGGCGCTTTGTGGCTTGAACACCCAATCCCCCTGCTGGGGTAACAGGTGGCCACCCAAACCACTAATGGGGTAATGGTATTTCCAGGGCCGAGGCCTGAGTGTGCACTCAGTCACCATAATTGGCACTGGAGCTGAGGCCATCAGAGCCAACAGTTGATGTCCTTAAGGGATAAATCTGATAAGAAACACAAATGTTTAGTTTCTTCATATGACGAATAGGGATCCTTTGGGGTTTGGTTGTTTATCAAATTACAAATACATAAAACAGAAAACGAAACTGTTCCAGGTGGAAGCCACTTCTCCCTGAGTATTACGTGTCAGCTGTGGGGTTAAACCATGTCTATAAGAGATGCTGAGACACTCCTTCAGTGGCCAAAGGGGGGTCAGCAGAGTAGACAGCAATGGCACACAGTAAAATATCTCCTACAGAAGGTTCTAGAAGGATCCTTGAAGACTACCACATAGATGAAGATGTGGGCTTTGCTCTGCCACATCCACTGGTAAGAGAAGTGAAAATCTGCTTTGTCCTCATTATTTATCTTGATAGATGAATTTCTAAGTAAGCAGCTCTGTCTCTCTTAAACGAATGAGTGATGTCAAATTCAGAGCCCACGTACAGATAAGGGAGCCTGGCTGCTCTTCAGTGTTTCTTCTTCAAAATCCAGCCCTTACTTTCTTAACCTGGAAATCTGAAGTGGTGAGGGAAGGGGAACATGAGAAGTCTTTTTAGCTTCATGAAGGAACGGGCTCATAGAGGGGAAGCCAGTTTGTCACAACGACTTTTCCAAGTCGGTGTCTGAAACAGCAACATTCAAATGGCCAGTCATGGAAACTTCTCTTCTCTTCTCTTCTCTTCTGAACCATATCAAATGAACCGAGTCTGTGTTCCTCACTGATTTCAGTATATGAGATGATATATCAATCAACTTTTGTTTCATATTAATAATGCTTATGGTTTGCCCAGCATAATCCAAAAGAAGGTCTGAGCAACCTTGACTGTGCTTTTGTGCAAATTTTGGAATCCAAGTGAGGTTGTATCGGGGGAAATGCTTATCTGAAAAAACCTCGTGTCTCAACCAGGTACGGTGGGGAACAACTATAGTTCTAGCACCCGGGAGGCAGAGGCAGGGGTATAGCCTCAAATTCAAGGCCAGACAGTCTTAAATAAAACAAAAGCTGAGAACGTACTGAACAAACAAAAATTATGTCATTAAATTGGACTGCAAAGACGCCACGCATACCAGTTTACCGTTCACATCTTCATTATCAAAACTTACGGAAAATACAAAGAAGCAAAATAGTCGTTTAGAGGTGCCCCATGCTCACCTAGCCTCATTAAGAACCGGACGAAGTAGTCGCGCGTTTTGAGCTCGAGTGACTCTGGGACCCAGACGCAAAGAGCCAGGAGCTAGGAAGGCACAGATGTAGGGGCAGTGGGCTAGAGACTGGGATAAGGTATGGAAAACCAAAGCAGTTCCCGGGAAGGCAAGGCACGAGTACCCTGCAGAATTAAGGGTAGCGCGAGCCTGTACCGGGAGCGGTCTGAAGCATGCACCCCGCGGCGCTCACGAGAATCCTGCGCAGCTCCCATCCAATCCGGTGGCTTGCTGCTTGGGGCGGGACTACATACAGTCTAGCGTGCAGCCTCACCAAGCCTGATATCCTTGCTACAAGTGTCCTGGCGCCTGCATCTTTAGGTGCCCTGGCGTGCCTTGTTTTGAGGTTTCCGTGTATCCGGGCACGAATGTGGAAACTGACCACCTCAGGGTCTAGCGCCGCAGTTCTCAACCTTCTTCATGCTGAAACTCTTTCTAAAGTTCCTCATGTTGTGATGACCCCCGACGGTAAAATTATTTTCATTGCTACGTCATAACTGTAATTTTGCTACTGTTCTGAATCGTAATGTAATATCTGTGTCTTCTGATGGTCTTAGGTAATCCCGAAAAGAATGCAGCCTCAAAGGGGTCACGACCCACAGGTTAAGAAACACTGCTCTAACAGGAAGCAGCCCTAGCGGTGGGACATTAGGACAGCACTGGGCGTGGTTCGGAGTTCTGGAGTTCATCTGGGGATGTGGCCTGTATTTATGGAGTATTCATTTGAGTCATATGATAGTAAATATGAGATTCAGGAGATACCATTATTTGGATTTTTCATTTGAGAGTGGGGCCGAAGTTACGTATGGTAGAGGAAATAGACGCTACCTATACAGCAGTCCCCTCCGGCATCAATAGCTTTCTCTCTCTCTCTCTCTCTCTCTCTCTCTCTCTCTCTCTCTCTCTCTCTCTCTCTCTTTCGAGACAGGATTTCTCTGTATAGTCCTGGCTGTCCTGGAACTCACTCTGTAGACCAGGCTGGCCTCGAACTCAGAAATCTTCCTGCCTCTGCCTCCCAAGTGCTGGGATTAAAGGCGTGCACCACCACTGCCCAGCTCTCCCTCCTGCAGCAGCCTAGATGCTAGACCCATGCTCCCAGTATTGGGGTGCCTATGTTCAAGCAACTTGTACCTTACTTAAAATTCCCAAAGCACATGCACACCATGTGTCAGATGAGCCCGAGACCCATCGAGTATCTCCTTTAAGTGACGAGATGACCATTCTCTAATATATATATATATATATATATATATATATATATATATATACCTTATATGTTAAAGTTGCTAAGATTTATGGTAAGAATAAGTCTGTCTAAAATTGTGATGGGGGAAAAATGACTACAAGTTAGAAAGATGTCTCAGTATTATGCATGCAAAAGAATATTAATCCAATACCAAGAAGCCACGTTTAAAAAAAAAAGCCAAAGCCAGGATTAGGTGGTGTGCACTTAAAATGCCAGTGGATCCCTAGGACTTGCTGGCCAACCAGGCTAACCTCATGGGTGGGCTCCAGACCAGTGAGAGTCCCAGTCTCAAAAGTAAGGTGAGGGACATGTCTAAAGTTGTCCTCTGGCCTACACACGTGTGTACATGCATATACACACATACTCATACACTCACACACACACATAAACAAACATCCACACACATGCACACATGTGTACATACCCATGGATACACACACATGTGCACACCCCACACACATACACACTCACATGCATATCCACACATACATTCACGCACATACACACATGAACAAACATCCACACACATGCATACATGTGCGCACACTCACAAACATGCACACACAGAGAATCTATCCTAGCTCTGCTGTTCTACCTCAAACTGCACAAGATATAGCAACACCCCTTGATAGCCACCATTAGGGTAGAAATGGTATTAAGTGACCTGTAATATCCCAGGCCCTTCAAGAGATACATTAGAAGCACAATACAACCTTGATTCTGAAAGTTGGAAATGCTTGTTTAAGCTACAAACAAATTATACACAAAGTTAGTGGCATTTGAACTTTTAAAATATGTGACAGAAAGACTACTTCTTGGGCCATAAGAAATATAGGCATGGGACTGAGTTCCTAATTTGCTGACAACCTTAAAGCCATCTCATTCTTTTTCCCACTCAAAAAAAAAAAATACCTGAGAAGAAAGAAAGTAACAGAAAATCAGTGACTGGGTGTCAAAAGGCATAATCCCTGGGCTCCACAGAGAGGAGCCTGGTGTAAGACGGAGAAGCGAGGAAGGCTTGGGTAGAATCATTGACTGAATTTTGTAAGATGTGAATGAAGCGCAGGAAGACATGAAGGACCAGGGGCTTCTGCCCAAGCATCTGTCAGAGCCTGGACTGGTCCTTCTAGACCATGTTTGTTGGGGGCCCAAATGGAGCTGGAGATAAGATAGACCAACCGCGGGGGAAGCCTAAATTACTTTAAGTGACCTCTGAGAGCGATTCAAACAAAATGGTCTTATTGGATCTTATTTTCTCTCCCAGGTGGAGCTGCCTGATGCATACAGCCCCTGGGTCCTTGTGGCTAGAAATCTGCCTATGCTGATTGAGAATGGGCAGCTCCGAGAAGAAGTTGAAAAGGTTTGAAAACTAGTACAATCGTCTTTCTGTGTGGTTTCCTCACATTTTAATCTTGGCTTTAAGATCTACAGCATCCATTACCAGGGCGGAGGTTAGTCACATCTCCCTGTCTCTTCTCAGCTGCCCACACTGCGCACTGACGGACTGAGAGGACACAGGTTACAGCGCCTGGCACACCTGGCCCTGGGGTACATCACCATGGCATATGTGTGGAACCGAGGGGATGATGATGTTCGAAAGGTTTGGAGACTTCCTGGTACTTCTCACATGGTGGCTTTTCATTAGCATGAATTCGAATTCCAGCTTGCATTCAATGCAAAGTGTCTGGGCTTGGAAGGTAACTCGGTGGTGGAGTGCACGCCTGCCATGCGGAAGGTCCCAGGTTTGAACCCTAGACCTGCAAAAAGTTAAATACTAGAACTGTATTGTTATCATTATCGTTTGTGATGCTGGTGGTCGGTGCTTCTGGAGAGAGGCACTACGGTTGAACTTCAGACCTTGTATGTGTTAGGCTCCACCAGGCTTCATTTTTAAAATTTGCATTAGGTGGAAAATAAAGCACTTCCTCACTGAATTATCATAATTACATTGTAAATATCTTTCATACACTAGACAAGCATTTAATAGATTGATACCAACACATGCCCTGTTTTTTATGTTTCATAATCCTGCAAATGTTTTATAGTTACCATACAAATCTAGGTGGCGCTCAGAATCACGTGAAAAGACTACAAATCCGCATTTCAAGTCACAAAGGAGTGGCATTGCTTTCTCAGTGCCTTTTACCACACAGTGACAAACGTGACTGATGCTTTCTTCAGATATTTTTATTGCCACATGCAGTTTCACGACAGAGACACACATACAATCCACCCATGAAATCAGTCAGCTCCTGGGGTACGCAGAGGAATAAGATGATCTGTGTAACCATGAGAGTACCCTGCACTTGGTTACACTCATCTATTAGCATCCGCTTCTGCTTGTGAGTAACTGCTGTTTTGCATATTGAGACAGAGGGTGGGGGGATCAGTATTAGCCCGGGATCCAGAACTCACCCTGTATCCTGGGCTGGCTTTTAAGTCTTAACTTTCTTGTATCATCCTTTCAAGTCCTAGGTTAACAGGTCTGCAAAGCACCAATGCCAAGTATTGTGAAGTTTACTGACAACAGAATAAACATACAACACACACACACACACACACACACACGAGTGTTTCTGTGTGCTCTGTGACAGCACTCTGCTTGTATTTCTCACACGAGTCACATGCCGTGTCCTTACCAAAGCCTGTAAGTCCAGAGACAACTGAGTTTTCCTTTCTCACTGCCACTGGATAACATGGTGTCTTGTGGGACAGATGGGTAAAGGACAGAGTGAAAATAACACAGGGTCATTTGAAAATAAAACCTGCAGTCTCCTTATCTTATTTTTTTTCCTATCTGGGGAGGGGGTGGTCACACTGTGCCCTAAACAACCAACATCTCAAACAGGAGCATTGAACCATCGCCAGGATTATGTTATGAAGCAAGGGAGAGAAAAATTACACATACGGGATTCCAAGTGCTGTCTATGCTCCATAGCAAGTTTGAACAGTGAGATGAGAAGAAAATATAAGATGTTTTGGTGGCTAAAAAAATGACCCGGTGTGTATTCAACCAGGTGTTGCCTCGCAATATTGCTGTACCCTACTGCGAGCTCTCAGAGAAGCTGGGGCTGCCTCCCATTCTGTCTTACGCAGACTGTGTCCTGGCAAACTGGAAGAAAAAGGACCCCAATGGGTATGTAACCGTGAGCAGGAAGCAGATGCTGTCAGCTCGGCATATTTATTCCTTTAACTTTTGGCAGCGCAGCTTCTGTTGTGGGTTATGGTTTGCTTATTCATTGGTTATAGATCGTTGTGTCTGTAACTACGAATGTATTACCCGTGAGCTTGAGAGGAGCACCTGGGTGTTTATGGAAAAATCCAGAGAGCCTTCGTGTGCACTCTGGTATGCGCAGGCCTCATAAAGCCACCGCCCAAAACCAGCAACAGGAGTGTGTCAGTCACCCCAGAAAACACTTCCATGCTTCTTTTCATCCTATTCCTTCCTCTGCGCCCAGAAAATACATTCTCAGTTGTTGTTATTGGTTTAGGGTCTAGCAAGGTGGCTCAGCAGGCCAACGAACTTGCAGCACGTTGTCAACCAACGTTTAACCCCCGGATGCAAGTAAAGGAAGTAAAGAATTGACTCCACAAAATTTCCCTCTGACCTCTACATGTGCGCCATGAAACACGTGCCCTCTACACCACGCCCACAGAGAATAATAATATATTATGCTTTTTAAAAATTTAGTTGGTTTGTATTAAAATGCTAGTTGGGATATGAGGAGGAGAGTTTTTTTATTATTATTTTGTTTGTGTTTTGTTTCATTTGTCTGGCTTTTGACAATGTCTTGCTACGTACCCAAAGTGACCTTGAGCTTGTCTGTCCCCTGCATCAGTTTCCTGCGTTCTAGGACGCTGAGTGTGTGCCACAGCACCTGGAAAATTGGATTTCAGATCAATAAAACCATTGTCGTAGCTATGGTTTGTATTGCTGTGATAGACCAGCCAGACTGAGAGCAACTTGGGAAAGAAAAGGTTTTATTTCACCTTGGTTGTAAGTTCGTCATCCAGGAAAGCCAGAGCAGTAACTCAGAGGAAACGTAGCGACAGGAACTGGAGCAGAAGCCGTGGAAGAACCCTGCTTTCATGCCTGCTCTCTGTGCTCTCTATGGCTTAGTCAGACAACTGAATGTACCAGTTGGAATATGGGCACCACCTACACTGAGCTGGCCCCCTCCCATCAATCACCAGTCAAGAAAGGCTTGCCCACAGGCCAGTCTGAAGGTGGCATCTTCTCCAATGATGTCCCCTCTTCTAAACAACTCGAGCTTGTGTTGAGTAAACATAAACATTAGCCAGCACAAGCATCAAATGTGAACTTCTTTTTTTTTATTCAATATTTTCTTTATTTACATTTCAATTGTTATCTCCTTTCCTAGTTTCCCCTCTGAAAAACCCCTATCCCCTCCCCACTCCCCTACTCCCCGACCAACCCATTCCTGCTTCCTGGCTTTGGCATTCTATACTGGGGCATAGAACCTTCACAGGACCAAGGGCCTCTCCTCCCATTGATGACCAATTAGGCCATCCTCTGCTACATATGCAGCTAGAGACATGAGCTCCACCATGTATTTTCTTTGATTGGTGGATTAGTCCAGGGAGCTCTGGGGGTACTGGTTAGTTCGTATTGTTGGTCCTCCTATGGGCTGCAAACCCCTTCAGCTCCTTGGGTACTTTCTCTAGTTCCTTCAGTGGGGACCCTGTGCTCTGTCCAAGGGATGGTTGTAAGCATCCACTTCTGTATTTGCCAGGCACTAGCAGAGCCTCTTAGAAGACAGCTATATCAGGCTCCTGTCAGCAAAATCTTGTTACCATCTGCAATAGTGTCTGGATTTGGTGATCGTATATGGGATGGATCCCCAGGTGGGGCAGTCTCTGGATGGTCATTCCTTCAGTCTCTGCTCCGAACTTTGTCTCTGTAACTCCTTCCATGGGTATTTTATTCCCCCTTCTAAGAAGGATTGAAGTATCCATACTTTGGTCTTCCTTATTCTTGAGTTTCATGTGTTTTGTGAATTGTATCTTGGGTATTCTGAGCCTCTGGGCTAACATCCACTTATTAGTGAGTGTCTATCATGTGTGTTCTTTTGTGATTGGGTTACCTCACTTAGGAATGTGAACTTCTTAATGTATGGTGTCCTTTCATTAATGTACTTTTGAGAGTACATTAACACACAAACTTAATTTTCAGAGAGCTAGTTACATTCAAGAGGGCACACATCTTCAGGGGGAGAAGCAGAAACTTGTGAGCTTTCAGGGCAGCCTGCTCAGAAGGCAGCTAGTAATGGCACCTACAACAAGAAGAGGCTAACAGCCCCAGTAGCTATAAGCTTGTCCCTGTGAGATGCAAGAGGTTAACAACAGTCATTGTGGCTATCAGCTTGTACCTATGAGATGTAGTCTGCATATGGAAGTGTCTTGCTGTAGAAGGTACCTTCACAGTAACAAATGGTCCTGATTACTCAATGTTTAAGCCAGTGTTTCTCAAACAGTGGGTTGTGACCCCTTTGGGTTCACATATCAGATATCCTACATATCTGATATTTATATAACAATTTGATAACAGTAGCAAAATTATAGTTTTGAAGTAGCAATAAAAATGATTTTATGGTTGGGGGGATCGCCACAACATGAGGAACTATATTAAAGGGTCACAGCAATAGGTAGGTTGAGACCCATTGGTAAGCAATCTTGAGAAATATAAAAATTCATGTTTTTTTCTTCATTAAACCCACATCTCAGTACTGATGGATCATAGTATACGAGTCAATAATCAAATTCACCTGATTTGATAACTGTTTTTTCTCTCTTCCCAATTGGCACATTGTTTTGTGGCTGCTCTCCTAAGGCCTATGACATACGAGTAAGTATTTGGTTATTTTTTTTAACATAAAAAATGATGTGTAATCCAGAGTGAATGTAGGTTTACAAGATGTTCCAAATGATTAGATTTAGGAAGAAAGTAATTGAAATAATTATTTAAAAGACCAATAGCCTGGTCCTCAATTGTATCTATAAATATGACTATGTCTAGAAGAAACTGTAGCTGTAGATTCTTGCCACCCTGCTATTTGCATCTGCATGTTTGAAATTAATATGAGCAGATATGAAGAGTAGATAGCTCTATGCATGTGTGACCCAGTGACCTCTGTGACTAGATGTACTTAATAATGTCACCCAATAGCCGTATGTCTGCTCTTTTAACCCAACCCTTACCATATTTGACATCTATACTACATTTTATTAAAAGTTGGGGAGCTGGGGCTGGAGAGATAGATCAGCAGTTAAGAGCACCGGCTACTCTTCCAGAGGTCCTGAGTTCAATTCCCAGCAACCACATGGTGGCTCACAACCATCTATAATGGGATCTGATGCCCTCTTCTGGTGTGTCTGAAGATAGTTACAGTGTACTCACAAACATAAAATAAATAAATCTTAAAAAAAAACAGTTGGGGGACTAAGACCTGGCACCAGGTAATCTTACCTAGATGA
This sequence comes from Mus minutoides, assembly GCA_902729485.2. NCBI lineage: Eukaryota > Metazoa > Chordata > Mammalia > Rodentia > Muridae > Mus > Mus minutoides. The sequence continues at coordinate 149,111 of LR750297.1, read as the reverse complement.
AGTTAGGCTAAAAATACGGACATAAATTTGTAAAAGATAAAATCGGGAGCACTGCTCAAACAGAAGATTGAAAGGGGAGTCCAGAAGACTGAGTGCTTGTCCCCTAAGCCACAGGGAGTGGGAAGGAAGTTCTCGGAGGCACAGAGCTTCTGGAGTATTACCATCGTGAACCACGAGGAACCCAAATAAAACTGTGGGATAGGAAAAACACAAAGAGAATGGTCCCACAGGTCTCTGTTTATGATGGCCAAGAGTTTGAGCAGTACCTTCAATCAGTGAGCATTTTGATGCAGGGTCTCACAGTGGACACACAGTAGCATAGCCAGACTTAGAACCCAGAAATCCAAACCACTTCAACATTCATCAATACCCAGATTCTAAAGCCACCACTATACCAATGCCAAAACGTCAATAGAAAAGGAAAGGAAAGAACAAAACAAACAAAAACCAGAATCTAAGCAGTCTCTCTCTGTGTGTGTGTGTGTGTGTGTGTGTGTGTGTGTGTGTGTGTGTGTGTGTAGGGGGTAAAGGGTGGGCAGAGTTGACAGGGAAAAGAATTCAGGGCTTTGAGAACATGTTTATGATAGCATGCAAACCTGTACAATGAATGGAAACAGACCTGTTATCGGGTTTCTAGGTCTATGCTCTGGAATAAAATTCCAAATATGAGCATGGCCTTAAATGCATATGGTCTTTAGACAATTCACTCAATATGCTTGATTCTCAGTGTTCTCAAATATATAGTAGAGACAGTAGGGTGGGCATATACCACTCTGGAACAGTTCCTTTGGGAATTTAAAAAGTACGAATAAATACACTGGGAAAGTGTGTTTCCCTACAGATCCAGTGTTCGTTTTCCCACGTTGTTTGCCACCTGTGACTGCTTTTCTTAGGAACATGGACATTCTGTTCTCATTTCCTGGTGGGGACTGCGACAAAGGCTTCTTCCTTGTCTCTCTATTGGTGGAAATCGCAGCTTCTCCTGCAATCAGGGTATGTCTGTTCCCTCTTAGCTGGTTTTTTTCCTCCTCCATTCATGTGAGCAGAATTATGTGGAAAGTAAATTACAATAGCAAGGTTCACTTTACCCTGATTGAAGATGGCATCAGGTCGTATAACTGGAGACAATACATGCTTTACTAAAACAGACTTTTTTTTTTTGGTACATCACCCTGAAATATAAAATCTAGGGGTGATATATTTAGAATGAAATTTGAAATTTCAGCAAGAAATGAAACCCTTTAAAGGGACTTGTCATTAGCTTGCAGTGATGCAAATCTAGTTGTTGTGACTGGAAAGACAAAGGCAGCATGCTGGGGGCGTGGGGGTGGCTTAGTGGATGAAGTGCTTGCTGTGCACTCATGAGACCTGAGACTGGTCTCCTGATGAAAAAGCTGAGCAAGTTGACATGCACTTGCAAGGCCCGGAGATGCTCCTTGGGACGTGGGAGGTGCTCTCTGGGACATGCGAGGTGCTCCCTGGGACATGGGAAGTGCTCCCTGGGACTGGGGAGATGCTCCCTGGGACTGGAGATGTGCTCCCTGGGACGTGGGAGGTGCTCCCTAGGACTCTCTGGCCAGCCAGCTAGCCCAATCAGTGAGCTTCCAGCCAGTAAGAGGTTCTGTCTTATAGAACAAAGAATTAATAATTCTGGGTATTAAGTTCAGGTCTCCACATGAGCACAAGGTGCATACAAGTTCACATGCATCATTTACATGCAATAGAAATGGAAACATAAACTTGATTTGCTGAATAAGCCACAATTTATTTTGTGCCTATGTTTAATGCTTGCTAGAACCTCTTTCTCTCTCTCCTTTTTAAAACTTTCTTTTTAAAGGCAATCCCCACTGTATCCAGTGCAGTAGAGCGTCAAGACCTGAAAGCATTGGAAAAGGCACTGTGTGACATAGCTACCAGTCTGGAGAAAGCCAAAGAAATTTTTAAAAGGATGCGTGGTGAGTATTGTTGGCAGTGCATGTTCTGGGCTCACAGCCATTGGTGCCCAGTGTCCGGTGCAAAGAGTTGTTGTTGAGAAAAAGGAAGGGCAAGGTACCCGCTGCTGAGTGTCTGTCCACCTCACTGCATCTTTAGGCTTCTTTGTGTAGTACATATAATTATTTCCATTTGCAGAAAAGAAAACCTCAGGTTAAAAAAAAAAAAAGATGACTTAAGGTTATACCATTGGTAAACGAGGAACCCAGAATTCCAAACTGGGTCTTGTTAACACTGAGAAACTTTTCTTGCCTGATACTAAAACCCACGAGGAAACCCGTGGAAGGCAAAGGCAACTTCATGTGTTGAAAAACCTAGATTCTAGTCTGACTTAACTCTGTTTCTTCACAAATCCACACTGGGGATAACAGAGAAATGAACAGTTTCAAAACGGATGTAGAAACTCCACCAAACCAGGAAGTGCGTAAGAGTAATTTAGGAAGGAAATCTGCCTTCCTGCCTCAATTTAAGAGGTGGGATTTTGTTTGGGAGTTTGAAGCTGCTGGTGGTTGCCTGTTGTAGGAGAAAACTCTTCCAATCAAATGTTAGTGAGATTTAGGAAGACTCATAAGCGGATCTCGTTTGGGTTCCTGTGTGTGCGCGCGCGCGCATGAGTGCTTGTGAGTGCGCGCTGCTGTGGGTGATGGAGCCCAGAGCTCAGAGATGCTAAGAAAGGACATGACCACTGAGGTACATGTCTAGCCCTAGTTTGTTTTTGCAAGCACCGCATGCGCTGTGCCAGTAAGCACAGATTGATGCTATTCAGTGCTGACAGACTCATTTCGATGACAGTACTGTATAGGTGATATCACTTGGTCCCTTCGCAGACCCAATATGGAGGTGCAGGAGAGGTAGTGAGTGGGACAGAAGAGAGTCGCGCTGCCCATAGAGACTTGGTGGGTTTGCCTCATGCCTTTGTTAGAGTCTGTACTGAAGTTCAGATAGTTGTCTGCAGTACCTCTGACGCTTTGTACACACTCCCATCTTTTCACAGACTTTGTGGACCCAGACACATTTTTCCACGTTCTCCGCATATATCTGTCTGGGTATGTACTCCGAGGCTTGACTTCATTTTCTCAACTCATAGAAATAACAGACTAGATCCCAGCAGCTGGCCTCCGGGATTCTTTGTGTTGAGATAAAAATTTGTGTTGCTCACACCCATGTTGTAGAGAAAAAAAAAAGCACAGGCTTTGCTCTCTTGGTGATTCTTGGCCAGGGAGGCTCTGGGACGGGAGTGGGAAAATGATTCCGAGCAAAGAGAGAGAATGGTCTGAACCAGGGTGGAGCAAGGCTCCCCTCAGAAAGAACGTCAGAATTCCCTCAGAACTGTGTTACTGTTTTTATGAACTTGAGTGACAGGGTGGGTGGAAGAGCCACTTCTTCTGTAAGATTTTCTACTTGGTAACTAATCCAAATGGTTTTTCTTTCCTTTTTCATCTAGCTGGAAAGGCAGCTCCAAGCTGCCAGAAGGTCTGCTGTATGAGGGGGTCTGGGACACCCCAAAAATGTTTTCAGGGGGCAGTGCAGGCCAGAGCAGCATCTTCCAGAGTCTTGATGTCCTTCTGGGAATAAAGCATGAGGCTGGCAAAGGTTGGTGGGAATGGCAGTGTGTCCTTTCTTTTCATCTAACAGGACGATACCTCAATGCAGGTTAAGAATCCTCCCAGGCAGGAGAAGTGTTGCAAACTCAAAGGCATCCTGTGCTACCACCCTGAAGTCCTGTCCAGTAAAACCAAGTAAAGGAGGAGAGAGAGACTCATAGAGGCATGGGGGGAGGGGAGACAAGGAAAGATGACAAAGCAAAAACAAGTAAAATGTGCTATTAGGAAACTGTTACTTATTCTGTCTTCAAGACTAATAGGCATCTAAAGGAACAGGCATTGCTAGGGGCAAGCTGTTTAGCAAGGTCTTTGCTTCAAAGCCTCCCATGGCAGCTATGATCACCCAGCCTTCCAGACCTTGCCCTCTTTCTTTCCTAACTGAGGAAGGCCTTTCTTCCCCTAACCCCTTACCTGTCTTTGTTTTGTTGTAGAATCTCCTGCAGAATTCCTCCAGGAAATGAGAGAGTACATGCCTCCAGCCCACCGGAACTTCCTTTTCTCCTTAGAGTCAGCTCCCCCAGTCCGTGATTTTGTCATTTCAAGACGCAATGAAGTCTTGACGAAAGCTTATAACAAGTGTGTGAATGGTCTGGTCTCTTTGAGAAAGTTCCACCTTGCAATAGTAGATACTTACATTATGAAACCTTCGAAGCAGAAGCCCACCGATGGTGACAAGTCGGAAGAGCCCTCAAATGTGGAAAGCAGAGGGACTGGGGGTACTAATCCCATGGTTTTCCTGAGGAGTGTGAAAGATACAACCGAGAAAGCCCTTCTGAGTTGGCCTTAGTGTTGCAAGCTCCACTTCTATCAGGGCACTGAAAACACCTTCATCCTGTTGTAGCTCATTAAATCAGACCCACCAAGTAAGACTATAGAATAATTTGCCTGAGGTAGACTATATAGACTTCAAAAATCATCTGTGCATCCCCTGTAGGAAAATAATCAATGTGAACTATTTAATGATATTAAAACAATATAAGAAATAATATAAACTATATTTATGATTGAAATACAACAATGAAACCCAGTAAATAAAAGTTATTGTGAAGTTGACTAACTCTTGTGTCCTTTGTAGGGATAATTAAAGATTCCTCCAATTGATATCTACTTACCAGGGCTGAGTCCTGTCCTTTCAAAATGTTTATACTATGCGTCCTCATCTTGATTATCTCATTAGTCTGTATTATCAACACACAAGAAGCTTTGGGCACCAGACTATGGTTTGCCAGCCTTAGCAAATATCTCAGGAATGAATATATAAAAGAAGAAATGAGTTGTGAACACATTCATCGGGGTGAAGAAGGAAGAAGAGCTCACCTTTATGTTGGTTTGAATGAGGACTGTCCCCCATAGGTTCACATCTCTGGATACTTACTCGCTGGTTGGTGGCACCATTTGGGGGGTTATGGACGTTAGGCAGTGCAGCCTTGCTGTCTGAAGTGGACTTTGAAGGTATGGAGCCTTGTCTTCCTTGCAGTTGACTGTCTCTGCTGTCACGTGGTTAAACCAGTCAGCTTTTTGCTTCGGCTGCCTGCTTCAATGCCTTCCCAGTTATTACAGACACCCTCTCTGGAGACACAAGCCCAAATAAACTAATTTTTTTACATAAGTGGCTTCAGGTCATGGTACTTCACCACAGAAACAGAAAGCTAATAATCTCCATAATGCAATTTCTCCTGAGACCCTGGGTTATTGGCACTCACACTCTAACGTGAGTTAATTCAGAATGGGATCCTGTAGTGGTAAGTCAAGAGGAATTGAAGCGGAGTATAGTGACTTGTGCCTGTAATTCCAGTGCAGTGGCACAGAGCTAACATTCCAATACCGAACTCTGAAGCTCCATGGCCTACATCCACTTGATTTTGTTCTGGGACTGAGAGTGCTATAAAATAAAATAGTCTTTTATAGAGAAAATAGTTATTAATTTCCTTAACCTACACGATCTGCTTTGTACATCTAAACCCATCAGCAATGATCTGCCTTCCGACACAAAGCAATTTCAAGCATACAGCAGGTCTTAAAGTCGTATTTATTCAAATAGACAGGTTAGGTTACTTATATTAGAAGTCTTAACGAACAAAAGGCTAGCTAGCTTTCTGTTTCTGTGGTGAAGTACCATGACCTGAAGCCACTTATGTAAAAAAATTAGTTTATTTGGGCTTGTGTCTCCAGAGAGGGTGTCTGGTCGAGAGGGAGTGTGCATAGAATTACTCTCACGGTTACCAGCACAGTGACTTCAACGACAGAAGTCCTTTTGAATTTCCATTTTTTTCTTTTATTGGATATTTTCTTTCTTTCTTTTTTTTCTTTTTTTCTTTTTTTTTCTTTTTTTTTTTCTTCGAGACAGGGTTTCTCTGTATAGCCCTAGCTGTCCTGGAACTCACTTTGTAGACCAGGCTGGCCTCGAACTCAGAAATCCACCTGCCTCTGCCTCCCAAGTGTTAGGATTAAAGGCATGCGCCACCACTGCCCGGCTTGGATATTTTCTTTATTTACATTTCAAATGTTATCCCCATTTCAGATCTCTGTTCCATAAACCCCTCCCTCCCCCTTCTTCTATAAGGGTTGCTTCCCCACTCCCCCATCCACCCACTCCCACCCCCACCTTTCCATCCTGGCATTCCCCTACACTGGGGCATCGAACTCCCTCAGGACCAAGGGCCATTCCTCTCACTGATGTCCAACAAGGCCATCCGCTGTCACATATACAGCCAGAGCCATGCATCCCTCCATGTGTACTCTTTGGTTGGGGGTCCAATCCCTGGGAACTCTGGGAGGTCTGGAGGTTGACACTGTTGCTCCCCCCATGGGGCTGCAAACCCCCTCAGCTCCTTCAGTCCCTTCTCCAACTCCTCCATCAGAGACCCAGAGCTCAGTCCAATGGTTGGCTCTGAGCATCCATCTCTGTATTTGTCAAAGCATGAAGTATTTTTACTGGACATCCATTAGTCCTCCAGCAACTCTGTTCAGGCAGAAGAAGAACCAAGTCTCTAATTTAGTTTGAATTTACATTGTAGACAGTGAAATTTAGGAAACATGAATGCCAGAATTACCCATCTTTTGATGAGAGTACCCTTTGGAGAATCAGAGAATATTATACTCTGGACCCTTCCCTTCTCCAAGGATGGGTGTGGGCTGGGCCTTGATCACATTCATAGAAGCCGCTCCTACCTGCTCAAAAGTGATGCGATGAAGTCATTTTCATTTATCCAAAACAAAGGGGGTAACTTTTTACCAGCAAAACGTCTTTGTTTTGCTGAGTAAACTATTTGAATAAAAGCTAAATAATCAACCTCAAAATATAAACAATAAGTAATTTAGACCTAAGTGATTCTCCAGTAGTCAGAAGGAAAGCTCACAAGGGTGGTTAGTGGTGGCCCAATAGTAACCCAGGGAGATAGATCTGCAGTGTACAGGAACCCAAGTACAGGAAGACATGGGGGAATGTTGCAGATGCATTTGAGGGACACTTCAGGATGGTGCCTATTAGGTGGCTACTGCAGTGTAAGGAATGTTCCAGCAATAAATGGCAATGTCCGGAAGCGTGGCAGTGGATTGGAAACAGAGCATTGTCAATGCAGACTGATACACTGCTGCTTTCAGAGGTGGCTATCAGGTCAGCTCCAGGTGGTCGGGAGGCACTGGCATGTGCAGGCTCTCCTAGTTTACCTGATGTTCCTTTGTCTTTATATTTTCATACTTCAGAGCAAGAGAACTAATTAGGGTCATTACCAAGCCCCATCAATCATATCCAAGTTTCTGAGAGACACCATCCACCAAGATCTGAAGGAGGTAACAGTTCTGTTCTGGAGAGGAAGTGGGAGGTAATCACTTTCATTGCAATCTGTCCCTAAGAAGAGAGCCTTCTGAGCCAGGCATTCAGCTAGTGGCTGTGGGTCTCATGTTTTGCCCCTGCCTTACTTAGAAGACATCTAGTAAACTGCATGAGCTGAGATATTTTCTGTGAAAGCAGTGGTTCTCAACCTTTCTAATGCTGCAACCCTTTAATACAGTCCCTCATGCTGTGGTGACACCCCCGTCCATAAAATTACTCTATTGCTAATTCATAACTGTAATTTTGCTACTGTTATAAATCATAATTCTGATATTCAGGATATCTGACAGGTAATCCTTAAAGGGGTCATGACCCACAGTTGAGAACCATTGCTCTAGAGAATACAAGGGACAATGTCCAGCAGATGGGTGGTCCGTGGGCCTGGAGATAGGGCAACACAACTGAAGCCCAGAACTGCTAACAGCCAGGCTAGAGGGGACTGCAGAGGTCTCTGATGAGATCAGAGAGGGAAGGTGAGAAGTTAGGCCTGAATTGTGGAGCTCCAGAAGATGGCTGGTGATAGTCTAGACCAGATTTTACATTCTGGCTTTATTGGACACATATAGGACATGTGACACCTGGCTTTATTGTGACACATCTGAGCTGCAGTGTCCTCCTCAGAGGAGATGAGGGGGAATGATACCTGTGACTGACTCAGCTGTGTTGGGAGTTAAGTGGATTCTTAGTAGGTAGTTCTGACCATAGGACTTAGCAAAAGGCAAACAGGTGATTGTTAGATATGAGTTGTTGTCAAGAAGGAGGTTAATATAAAGCAGGAAGGAATAGCTATTGAGAGGGAAGGTTAAACACAAGAGTGACCACAGCACCAGATGCCTGAACCTCTAGTCAAGGAACTGGCCCCTTAAAGAATTATTAGCTCTTAGAACGGCTTGAGCCTATGACCCTCAGCGTTGGTTGCTTCTTGATGTCTGGGAACAGAAACCCATTAAACATGAGAACAAAGGAGCAATAATAAAATGGAGAAGAACACTCAGTGCTGTCTGGGCTGAGTCTTGGGTCATTTAGACTCAGAGTTCATTAAGTTAGAAACAGAAAGTTAAGTGTAGCTGATGGTTTTATAAGTCAACCTAGGAGTGTTGCCCTACGATACTCCTTTCTGAATGTGTTTTCTTCATTTCCTAAAAATTCACTAGTCCAGTTCCCAAAGATCCAAATTTGTACTCTACAAGGAGTGAAAACCTTGTTGTGTCATGAAACTTCTCATGACTACTGTGAGTCCTGAAAATGCAAATTCTGGAACCCAAGGAGGGATAGATATTTCTACCCATGGTCAACTTAACTAACTTCTAAAAGATAAACAAAATAGATACCAGAAGTGGTTTTGGTATGGTTTGTTTGTTTGTTTGTTTGTTTGTTTGTTTGTTTTTACAGTATAGCCCTGGGTTTCCTACTGCTGGTTTAAGTTCTGGGGGCCCAGTCTAAAGTGTTAAATCACGGAGGGGAATGGAAGTCTGTGATAATCATGTCTATTCCATGGGAGGGCCTGGATTTGATCTACAGTGTAAGGGTCCATGATTTGCTGAAGAATGACACCCCGGACTCAAATAGTATGTAAATGCAAAGAGTGTTTTATTCTGCAGAAGTCCAGCATGCTGGCGTCTCCCATTACCAAGACAGAGCGACAACCAAGTGAGCTCACAGGCTCAATTCAAAGCACACTGGAGTTCCAGGGTAGATGGGCTTTGTCTTACTCTATCTCTAGACATTCCAGAACCATTATGGGGCATAAAGGCTGGAGCCTGGGGGTTTTCTATTAGTAATTGACTTGCCTGGGCTTGCTTGGACTTGCCCAGTTCTTAGTCCTAGTCTCCTTAACAGCCTAGTCTGTCATGGAATCAGCCTAGCTTTCTCAACAGCACCACAAAGTAAATAAATAAAACACAGCTGTAAATAAGTAAATAATATGGTTCGTCATAGCCTGGCACAGTGGTCTACACTCTAGGTCATTGTTATAAACGTGGGACGTCCCTCCGCAGTGAGAATGAGACATGGCCCACCCAGAACATCTCTTCTGTGCCTGATACTGGGCTTGCAAATAACTTCAGATACAAAGCTGGGTTAGGTATGGGTTTTGTCGTGGAGAAGGCTAAAAGGAAACGCCAGGTGAACACATTAGTGATGATGAAATCAGGGAGACCCTGCGAGGATAGGATGAACAGGTAAGCTGCTTAGGGAATGTTGATAGAAAGGAACAATTCTGCCAAGAAAAAAATGGGAAGGCCTGAATTGGGATGCTTCGTTCTTAAGAGAGAAGGAGAATTCCGATATGGGGACAAGCAAAAAGCATCTCAGAGACAGGAGAGCTGGGGATAGACAGACAAAGAAAGGAACCAGACTCTGGCTGTTTCTAGGGCAGCTTGTTGGTTTTTGATGACTTGAACCCAGCTAGAAATGGGCACCTTTGAGTGCAAGGTCCAGGGAGCATGGGCTTTTATTTCACCCAAAGTGATATGCACAGACCCTCCCTCCACCCTCCACCCCCCAAACACCATGGCTGTGGACCTCAGAGCGACGCAGTCAAGACTGGAGATCAGAAGCCAAGGCTAGAATTGGTGGTTACAGGGAGAGGGCAATGCCTAAGGACACCAAAGCAGAAGACATCGAAGAGCGCACCAAGAGCCCCTGGGCGTTCAGACTCAGTGTACAAAATATCAGAAAGGCACAGTCAGCACAGAGGAAAGAAAACCGGAAACATGGTAGGAGAGAGAACACACTGAAAGGCGATGCTGGCTACTGAACCCTGCCGCTTCTCTCCTGATTTCTCAAGTGCTCAGCACAATGTCTCTGGGATAAACATTATTATTCCTGGAAATGGGAAAACAGGTGTGTGGAATTTTAACCCTCTCCTCAAAAGGCTACACAAATAACTACAGGCTACAGAGCAGATTCCTGCCTGAGTTTACAATGGGCAGGTCCTGAGCCAAGAATCCCGGGTGAGCACTGATACCAGCGGCCCAGACATCACGTGACAAATAATTTGTCTCCCAAAATCTTGGTTTACTAACATGACACTTTCTAATTTGCTCAGCTTGTCTATATTGTCCCTTTCAGTTCTTGTATGCGATGATTTGATGGGTTTATAACATTAAGGACAATTCTTGAGAGGACACAGAGAGAGTCAATGAAAATAAAGTGGATAGAATTGTAAAGCAATGGCGAGTGAAAAGGAGAAACTAAAAAAGAAAGGGCCTGAGTGCCCTAAGGGATGGTGAAGGAGAAGGCTTATTGTAGATAGGAGGCAGAGCATAGGCAGACTTCGGGACATCTGGGAGAGCCCAGACTGAACATGACCCCGAGCTGGGTCATCTGAGGTGAAGGGGGAAAGGAAAGGAGAGAGCCAGGAGGGTCAAGGGTAGACAAAGATGAGCAAGTGACCAAAACAGTTGGATTATATAGGGAAGCAGAGCCTAGTCCCTGGGCTGGAGAAGTTTAAGGTAGGGGGCAAGGTATGCCAGCCAAACCCTATAACAGGTAGGGTATGGACTGAGGGATTCTGGGAGAATGCAGCAGCCAGGTCCTCTTTGAAATGTTAAATAGGCACCCCTAGTGCAAAGTCTACTTTCAAAAGCTTACTCTGGAACAGGAGACATGCTCTCCTGCGAGTGGGTAAAGCCTTCTACTTGGCTATCCAGCATTTTCATGTCCAAAGGAAACTCCAGTTCCCAAACCCAAACTCCCAAAGGCAGCCCAAAGATCCAGAAACGAGTTCAACTGGACTGTAAGAGGATTCATCAGGAATTTGTGAAACTGGCTTCCCTCTGTGCAGATCCATACCAGCTGAGAGTTAAGTTCATGTCTCCCTCTGTGCCCCTGGATTTAAAAGTCGCTTTCTCATTTTTTATGAGAAAGGAAAGGGGGTGGGGGCTTCTCTTGGAGTCAGCATTTTAATTCCTAATCTTCATTGTTGACTTACTACTTGGCTTTCTTTCAGAATAGATTTGTGGAGTTCAACCTCTGGGCAAGGTTCTCCCCTTGCTGAAGCACCACACATCCACAACCTCCACAGAAGACAGAGCTGGGAAGCTCCCTGAACCTGGGCATTCCTCTGGTGCGGAGACCTCAAGCGAAAATATGGAGCCTCAAAGTCAGAGCGTGAGGCTGGAGGTGCCGTTGCCCTTGGGAAGATACCACATTTCTGAGGAGTATGGCTTTCTCCTTCCAAATCCTCTGGTAAGCACACATATCTGGATTGTTTGTCTTTACATTATGAGGTTATTAGAAGGGTCGGTATAAGTCTCCAGCTGGAGGAAGGCTTGGAATACAGTTCTGTGATTCCTGGAAGAGCAGAGGCAGTTGCTGCTGGGGACAGCACAAAGCCAGTGCCCCTCCCTGCCCCCAAAGTTTCCTTAAATATATGGTAGTTAGCCCTGACTAATCAGAAGCAAGGGTGCTGTCAGAGAGGAGAGACTGAAGGAGACATGCCGTAAGGACAGTTAGAACCCTGTAACTACAGCGAAGAGCTGCGGACAGTGCATGCAACCACACGGTGTAACACAGAATAGTGGAGTGACACCACTGTATATCCACTCTGCTTTGGAGACAGGTTCCCAGACCTAAGCAGCCAAAGGGCTTAGCTTTCTGTGTTGATGCCAGTTTATCTTACTTACTGGTGACAGCAGAGACAATGGGAGACCTGCAGTGTTTTTAGAGCCAGTAAGAAGATGAGATGTTATCGATGTTATCGGGAATTTCCAACATGCAGGAGGAATGTTGGAAAACAAGCAGGCCCGACTTTCGGTCCAACTTCACAGCAGTCTGTGATATTACCTGCTCTTGCTAAGTGTAGTCTGAGCTTGGAAGATATGTCCCAGCAAAGTGCTAGTGGCTAAGCCCATGTTTTTGGCATCTTTTAAAAACCGACCGTACCTATGGGAGGGTGAAGGCCACTGAGTTAAAAGTCCAGGGACCCGATGTTGCAGCCACAGTAACTGCTAAACAGCACCCACATCCTGACTCACCCAGTACCTCTCTTACTTGTGATTAAAAATGTCAGGGTCTCAAATACCTATCATAGTGAGACTCTTGCACCGTTTTGAAATGGAAACTATTTATGTAGCCCAGGCTGGCCACTTGCCTCCACTTCCTTGCTGCTGGGATCATAGCTGAACTCGCACATCAGATCCTTTTGTGTTTAACGTTACTGGAGGCATCTAATTGAAGAGAAGAACTAAGTTCTCCACAGAAAGATGTCAAAGCTACGACATCTGCAAGCTCTTCAGGTTAGGGATTAGTTGTTAGAACAGGGGCCAGACCTCACAGCCTGAATCAAGCTGGGCCTTCCTGCTGCTCTCTCACGGACAGTGAAGAAGCAGCCTGTACGTTGACATGATAGCTTGCAGCTGACTGCTCCCCCACCCCCTCCGTATTCTTTGTCAAGCAGGCCCTGCTATAAACTAAAGTGCCTGACTGTGACTTTCTGGTGTCTCATAAAAGTTATTAAAAGTCAGATTTCTCCTTTGTTCTCAGAATTGGTTCAAGAGCCCTCAGGGGATTTGCTGAGGGGGTGGGTGTGTGGGTTCTAAAGGGTGCTTCCCTAAAAGGGTCCTCTGTACTGCCAACGGATCTTTAATAGTCTCTCTCTGTTTCTGTCTCTGTCTCTGTCTCTGTCTCTGTCTCTGTCTCTGTCTGTCTGTCTGTCTGTCTGTCTGTCTGTCTTTGTGTGTGAATGTGTGTGTGTGTGTGTGTTTTAAAGGTAGGAGGATCTGAGCCTGAACTACACACAGCTAGATCCTGTGACACAGTCTCAAAACAGAGACACAACCAAACTCTCAACCAAGCGAAACACCAAAAGGCACACTCCATTCTGGGTGTGTGGTCTCAGTCCAGTGTATTCCAGTCCTTCCAAGTTTACGGGAGAGAAGGGCTGATGGCAGACACGCCCTTGTCATCATTGGGCATGTGTCCTGAGTTTGGAAAGAGAACACTGCCAAGCAGGGACATCAGGGCAGGCCACAGCTATAGGGGCTTTCTGGGCTGCTTTCTTCTTTGTAAATACTGGGACCAGACAGACAGACAGATAAGACACAATAGCAACATCAAGCTTTCCCCCTATTTGTTAGAAAGGATCTATGGTATGGTGTGGTGGATGGGTACCCCTTAAAAGACATCCCTAGTGCGGTTCACACAGAAAGGAAATATTCCCTGTCCCACCCAGCTACTCATTTATAGCCCATTGATTTCAATATGATTCTTTGTTTCTGTTTCGATTTTCTTTCACTCACATGATGGTTTTCAATGTCTTTTTTGGTAAAGGAGGAGGAAGAAACCTTGATTAGGATCAGGTCCTGGCTGCCCCAAAGGTCAAGACAGACTCAGTTTGGCCTCACTGTACAAACAGTCCTGCAACTTTACACTGGTTGGGAAAGAACAGTGGGTGTGGCCCAGTCCAGCGCCCTAGGGCACAGCCAAGACCTGTTCTTCTCAGGCCAAGGGCAAGCGGTAGGCGGCAGACCTTCTCCATCTCTTTCAGAAAGTCTCACTGAAGAAAACCTAGCTGGCTAGTGAGTTCAAGGGTATTAATTACCCTATCCAGCTGTTTCTATCAATTCAAAGACTCCCATTTTTTAGTGTCTCTATGGAACTTTGCTCCTCACATCTGAAAAATACCACAAGAATTCTTTGCTAGGACATCTGTCCTCTGTGTATGTCTGGGAGGACAACAAAACATCTTTTTCAGATGAAGAATGTGAGGAAATCAGTTTGCAGGAGAGGAGGTGGTTAAGAGGAGGCAGCAAGAGGCTGGCCTGCAGCAGAGCGATGACCCAGAGTGCCAGGCCGGCTCTGAAAATTGATTTAACACCCTTCCTAAACACAATGTGACTGCTTCTTGAGTCATTTCCTCTCACAACACTAAGGGCAGGGCAGGTTAAAGCAGTGGTTCCCCGGCTGTGGAGTGGGACCATTAGGGGAGTTTTAACAAACAATCCAGATGCCAGAGCCCCACCCTGTTTATTCAGACTCTAGACCCAAGAGCTGTGAGCTGGGAATGCCAGATAGGGAGAACAAGCCAGGGAATGCCAGATAGGGAGAACAAGCCAGCAAAGCTAGCTGTGAAGGTGCCAAGGCTAATAGAGACTCCCGCTCCGAGCTTAAGGGGAAAGTCTCATTGTAGATGAGAGCGAGAAAGTGAGCAAACGAGCAAGCAAGAGAGAGCGAGAACGAGAGCAAGAGTGAGAGCGAGAGAGAGAGAGAGAGAGAGAGAGAGAGAGAGAGAGAGAGAGAGAGAGAGACCCAGAGGCAGAGACCTCTGGATGATTCCATAGTAGAGAGAGAAAGCAGACTGAAGATGGCCACCAGACTGGACATGGCCAAGGCTCCCCGGGAGGAAAGGAAGAACAACAGAAGTCAGAGAATAGAGAAAACCTAGTGAGGGAAGCAGGCAGATAGGGCAGGGGAAGGAAGCGGGGAGGGGAATAGAGAGAAATTCGCAATGACAGCAGAAGAAAGAGTTGGGGAGGGGAGATCCTGTGAGCTGGAGGGAGGGGAGGAGCTGAGAAGGGACAGATGCTGGCAGGGACTTAGAGATGTACAGCAGGTACTTGTGATAGGAGACTGGAGGCCACGGTGACCATATGTCCCTTCTGCAAGAGGTAAGGGAAAACATTCCTTTAGGTTGAGGGAAACCAGTGTCACAAGTCCCTGAGGAAAGCTGGCTTTTTATCTAACCCCCAGAAATCCTCCTGTAGTCCAGGTGAAGCTCATTTCTGCATATACAGGCTGCCTTTTGGAGTTTGGGGAACTGGAGTTTCCTTTGGACCTGACAGTCAGGAGACATTGCACACGTACCGTACCATAGGGGTAGACACAAAACTGACAGGAATGGCAATGAGGACAGCCTCTGGGAAAACCAATTTAGAATTTCTCTTCTCAGAAATTCTAAGCACTTGATTGAAGCATTGGGCCACAGCTGGAGAGAAGACCGGGTAGGAAATTAATTGCCATGACAGCTGTATTTTTTAGATAAGACAGAAAGGAAGAGGTCTAACATCACCCTGAAATATGAGGTTGTCACTGATGATCTCTGGGCACATGGGACTGACTAGTCAGCTCCAGGACTCAAAACACAATGAATCCAGAGACAGTAGTAGAGACAAAAAGGCCAGATTGCAAAATGGTTAATGTTGATCAAGGCTGGAAAATGTGAATGGAAATAAGAGAGAATGTAATAACTAAAGCAAGAGGGTTTGTTCTTGTGCTAGTATTAAAGAACAATAAAATAAGGAAGAAAGAAAGAAAGAAAGAGAGAGAGAGAGAGAGAAAGAGGAAGGAAGGAAGGAAGGAAGGAAGGAAAGAAAGAAAGAAAGAAAGAAAGAAAGAAAGAAAGAAAGAAAGAGAAAAATGGAGGAGAGTCATGGGGAAACAGGTAGTCAGGCTTGAATTAAAAAATAAAAAAGAAAATAAACAGTTAAAGGACTTGACTAGTCACAGGTTTCTGCACCAGATGAATTTAAAAAAAGAAAAGAAAAGAAAGAAAAGAAAAATAAAGAAAAAGAAAAAAGGAAAGGGAAAAAGGAAAGACAGAAAAGAAGGAAGAAAGGAAGGAAGAAGGAAGGAAGAGAGAGAGAGAGAGAGAGAGAGAGAGAGGAAGAAAGAGAGAGGAAAGGGCCTGGTTGCTCCTAGTTACTGTAGATAAACAGGAGAGCAAAGCCCTGAAGAGCATAGCCAGAGGCAGGGACAGCTAGGGAAGTCCAGAGTGGTGATGACCCTGAACCACTTGAGGAGAGGGAAGAGAAAAGGGCAGCCCAGCCCCCAGGCTAGAGAAGTTTAGGGTAGGGGCAGGGTTTGTCAGCCAGTAGGCCACTGTAATAGATAGGGACTAAGGGATGCATGGAGAACCTGGTGGAGGCTTTGATATGTTAAGTAGGTACCTCAGCCTTTTGTCTTAGGTTTGAAACCCAGAAGGCCTAAACCAGTGGGACCAGCCAAGCCACTTGGAAAGCAGAGTTTT
Source organism: Mus minutoides (assembly GCA_902729485.2). NCBI lineage: Eukaryota > Metazoa > Chordata > Mammalia > Rodentia > Muridae > Mus > Mus minutoides. Next base: position 132,712 of record LR750297.1, on the reverse strand, counting down.
AAAGGGTGAAACAACTGACCAAAAAGTTGCCCAGGCTGCAAAGAGACCTTTCCAGGGAGCAGGGACAGGACACACCCTGAGATGGGGTGCTTAAATCAGCCCTGAAAATACGTGTCTAATACAGGAGGCTCCCAAGATCTACTGGTTTTCTAGCACAGCCGTAAAATCTAGCTATTTTAGAACAGGAACCAGTTCTCTGAACTCCCCACCAGCCTGTTCCCCAGTTTCCAGTCCTCTGTTTCAAACACTTCTCCCAACCCTTCCCCCCTCAATTCCCTAACCGTCTTCTTAAACAATCCCTTTCCCCCATTCTCCCAAGACTAGCCACTCCAAACAGTTACAACCATATCTTCCCCACCAACTGCCTTCTCTTCTCCCTATGCTAGCCCAATCCCCTCCTTCCATGCCTCAGCTGGCTCTTTTATACTCTCTCCTGTTCCCAGACATCCAAGAAGCAACCAATGCTTAGGGTCATAGGGTCAAGCCTTTCTAACAGCTAAACATTCTTAAAGAGGCCAGTTGACTCGCAACTGGAGACCCTTTATTACTTATTTATTTTTACGTATATGAGTCCACTGTAGCTGTCTTCAGACACACACCAGAAGAGGGCATCAGATCCCATTACAGGGTTGTAAGCCACCATGTGGTTGCTGGGAATTGAACTCAGGACCTCTGGAAGAGCAGTCAGTGCTCTTAACCCCACCTGCTGCTGAGCCCATCTGGAGACCCTTAAAGGGCCAGGAGCCCAAGATAAATCACATTATAGTTACATATGACCCAAACTCAGGTGAGCTAGACTAGCAGAGACTTAGTCTGATTTCTGGAAACGGGAATTAAGGCATTGGGCCTGCAGCACTTCCCTCCAAAGCCTGCAGTGCAGAACCTGCCCAGGCCTTTCCCAGGCTCCAGTAGCTTCAACCGCTTCCTGGCTATTAGCTCCTAGATTCTTTCCACCTCTTCCTTATATGTATGTCCTTCTGCTGCTCAGTGTCTTCTCCCCTGATGCTTTTTCTTCTTCTTTTCTTAGAAGGATGCTGCTCATTGGTTTTTAAGACCCAAGCTAATCCCAGATAATCTCATCAGTAAAGATCCCTCTCCAAATAGTATCACATACTTAGTTCCTAAGGGGACAACTTATTTGTGTTCTCTAAGACTTGGGGCAAAGTATGAGCAGATGGTGCAATCTTAGGAATGCTGACTGAAAGAACTGTCTTGTCCCCAGATTCCCAAACCTGATCTTTCAGGAATGAATGGGGGAAAAAGCCCAGGACAATGACAGGCAAGAGTGTAAAATATCAGTGGTCACCAAGGGGCTTCGGGACATAAATTCAGTGACTGATTGCATTCTTACCATGTATGAAGACCATGCCAGACATAGACATAAATAACAAAAATTAAAGATTAAAAGTAAATAAGTTGGCCAGATGTCATGGCAAATGCCTGCATACCTAGTTACTAGCAGAAGCAGGGAGGTATCAAGTCCTAGGCCTGCCTGTAACATTGAACAAGTATGAGACCAGCCTGAGATATGTAGACAAACAAAACAAAACGAAAGACCATTGATCAATCAATGACATAAACGTTCAGGAAACACGAGCCACACAATTGGGGAGGCTTTGCCCTTGTTTAGGGGCTGGGGTTGGTTTTTAAATTTTCCTTCTTCTTCTACTTGTTTGTTTGCTTTTTGTTTGCTTGCTTTTGTTTTTTTCAAGACAGGGTTTCTCCATGTATCCATCCCTGGCTACCCTGGAACTCACTCTGTAGATAAGGCTGTCTTTGAACTCAGAGATCTGCTTGCCTCTGCCTTCTTAAGGCCAGGACTAAAGGTGTGCATAGTCACTGCCACCTACCTGCTGTTTCTTTATCCCCTGCATTAGACACCCTCCCATACCTGCCAGTGCTCTGGGATAGAGACTTTGTGTTAGGGAATGGAGCCTACAACTTTTGTCAGGTGCTATGTTTTAATTTACATTTTCTATTCCTCTATACTTATTTGTCTGTGGTGATTCTGGACAAAAAATGTTGATCTTTTATAATTACTCAATAGGATACAAACATTAAAATATATTTACAATGTACTCTTGTATATCATTCATAATACTTATCTTATTTCATATTATACTTCCTTATAGTATATAACATATTTTGATAACAAGGTCACGAGGTCCCAGGCCTGGAACCAACTTTTCCTATGTAATAGGTTGAAGTTACTGACACCATAGTAGACTTAGCCCTCTGGAAACAGCCTTTGGCAATGAATTTAACTCTGTTTCAGGCAATCATCACTTTCCTGGAGACGGTCTCTGGCCCATTACATGTTTCTTGCCCATCTGTGACACCCTCTGGGTACAATCAGCGTGACTCACTAAGAGGGTGTTCCCGTTTTCTTCTGATTTCTGTGAGAAAACAACCAAAAGCAACTCTGGGAGGCAAGGGTTTATTCAGCTTATAAGTCCCTGTCACAGTCAGTCGCTGAGGGATGCCAGGTCAAGAGCTCAAGCAAGGCCCTGGATGCAGGAAGCAGAAATAAGAGAAGTGATGCTCTGTGGCTTCCTCTCAATTTACACCTCCCGGGAACACCTGCCTAGGAATGGCCCCTACCATAGTGGGCTGGACCTCCCTCCACCAATCACTAATCAAGAAAATACCCCACAGATTTGTCTACAGGCCGTTCTGGTAGAGACGATTTCTCAGTGAGGGCTCCTTCTGACTTAATGTCAAATTGGCAAAAACTAACAGGCATGGATGGGAACCAATCATAACAGTGCTCTGTACAGTTTTCCCATTGCTCTTTAGACTGGTCCCACGTGGCCTCTCACAGTGCTCACACAGCTTCTCCTGGGAATTTAATGCCCCTTGCTTCAACTTCTCTTTGCTGTGCCATGATGCCAGCCTTTCTTATGTCCAATCCCCCACCTCCCACCCACTGAGGTTCTTGTAGACCAGAGACAGACTACCTGAGCCCTTGTCTTAGGGGTAGGCTGGCAGGGTTACTATTTCTATAAAACATACTTTCAATTCCATTCTTAATGTTTTACATGTATTATATATATTTATATTATCAATGTGTAAGGAAAACTGTACAAAAGAAAGAAAAGGATGTCCTGGGCTTTTCTTACCAATCATACTGAAGTCAGAAGGCTTGCTATAGAATTATAGGTGTCCAATAGGACAAGGCGTTCTGTCAGGAGCCATAATGGGATAAGCTAATAACTATCAGGTGATCATCCTGAGATGGCCATTATTATATAATCTGCGACAGGTTCACCCTTATTAAGCAAGGCTATAAGGGATTCATTTTATGAAAGAGTCCTGCTATCAATATGCTTTTCCTGTTATTGTTAAACATATATAACAATCACTAAGTAATAACACACCCCTTTGGAGCAGATCTCTGCAGATCCACAAAGATGTAATGTCTTGTAGTGATGCTATATAGATAAACAGATGACTTAAGTCTTAATGATGATCCTGTAAGAATTCCTAAAATTATATCTGTGGTTATTAAGCTCTTTTATAGTGGGACTGCTATTAGGTCCTTTTCTAATTGTCAAAACTGCAATGAGAACTCTGCCAGTCTCCCAAGTGTCTCTAGTTAATTGCTACTAGATAGTAAACAGACTTTCTCCTACTCAGAGCACATTCCAAGAGGTTGTAAGACAATCAATCAAAGTTTATAAAAAGGGAAAATTTATATATATATATATATATATATATATATATATATATATATATATATATTCTGCTAGGACAGAAGATAATATATTGACTGGCTTTATCGATACAAAACTTCACTAATAACTTAGTTATGGTTTTAAACCTTCAGTGAACAGGTGATGAATGTTTAGCAGGATAATTACTCCTAATGGATATGCATGTAAACTTTCTCTGTTATAAACTTATATATCAATTTATGATTTGATTTTTGTGTGTGAACTTGTGATGAACTTTGTAACATGTGACCATTCTGAAAGATGTATAAGTACTGAGGACAAAGAGATGAGAGGCAGATAGAGTTGAATTTTTTCCCCTCCCCTGCTCCCACCCCGAAGAATCTTTTCCCTTCCTAAAATTTTTGCTCCCATAGAAAATTTTTCACTTTCCCCACTTAGGATCTTTCTGCCTTTCCCCTTAGTTAGCTTTCATAGAAAGCTTTTTACAACTTAGTAATAAATGCTATAATCATTTTTCGAAGTGTCCCCTTTTCTTCCTGCGACTTCCGACTAGGAGTCTCAAAGTTAGAGCTCCTGCTGAGATAGTACAAAGGCTATTTACTTTATTCTTTGCTGTTTGAGGAAGAGATGCTAAGTGCCAGAGACTGCAGTTTCTGGCCTCAGAGGAACACAGAAGGCAAGTCAGCTACAGTAGCATCAAGAAGAACCGGACAAGAAAGAAGAACTCCATGCCAGGGCTGGCAGCATTCCTATGTTTTATGTAATATTTACTGCTGAGCAGGGGACAATATCTGACATCACATGTTACTTATACTTTTTTGAGCCTCTGTTGATTAAAAACTAATATTCATCCCTTGTCAGCATCCACAGAAAACCAAGGCACGTGGATCTCTGTGAGCTTGGGGCCAGCCTGTTCACATGGTGAGTTCCAGGCCAGCCAGAGCTACATAGCATGACCTTGTCTCAAAAAAGTATAATAATAATAACAACAATAACAATACAATATTACTTATTATATTTTATAATAAATAATAACAATCACTAGTATAAAAATAAAATAAAATATAAAAACATGCTTGTAAAATACTGCTTTATAGGACATTATTTGACTGGTTTTAACCTGACACATACCCATCAGCATTCTTTCTCAGGACTTAGTACCACTCGAGGCCTCTTTGACCCACTGTCTCGGTTATTCAGCACTCATGAGCTAAGGGTATTCTTGGCACACAGTTCATATTGTAGACAGCACTTTGTAATTTTTTTCTTTTATGTTTACTTTTTTTTTTACTTAGATAAATAAGTATAAACCAGGAAATTTATCTGTAAAGTGAAAGGATGTGTATTGGAAAGTTTCTATGAACTTTGTGTCAGAAGGGGTTTGGCTTGGCCACCGACCACATGTGCTACAGAGGGAGAGTTAACCTCCCCTCTCCCAATGGGGAGCCTTAGCTGTTTATTCTGCTGCTGTGGTAAGATGTCTAGGTAAGCAACAGAAGCAGGGAGGGGAGGGGTTTGTTTGTGTTCATAGTTCAGCAGAAGCCAAGGTGGCCTGACCTTAAGGCATCTGGCCATGTTGCACCCAGAGCCACGCAGCAGAGAGCCATGGATGGATGGTGGATCTTAGCTGCCTTTCTCATCATTCCATAGTCTAGGGTCTCAGCCCATGCAATGATGCCGCCCACAGCCATCCTAACTAGACAGCCTCTCAGAGCTGTGCCCAGAGGCTCGCCTCTCAATCATTTCAGACCCTGTTAAATGGACAGCCAGTACTGTTACACTTTCTGTATTTCAGTGTGGGAAGAACAAAAGAGGAGCCTCATGGCGCAAACACCCACCGATTAAAGACATGCATCAGTATGAAGGCTAGAAGTAATATTAAAAATGACTTTGGGAAGAGGGGAAATTTTTAAGTATGGTTTAAGACCAGAAAACAAGTGAGATATTTCATTATTCCATTAGGAACAGCTATTTAAAATACACATAAAGGACACCATACTTGGGATATAGACTGGGTTTTAGTCTAGCCTGGACTAAAGGATAACACTTGGTTTTAAAACAAAGGAAAAACTGGGTGACTAAAGCTTATGAAAATTGAACTTGCAGGAATCTAAAATTTTAAATCTAGAATAGTAACAAATTGATAATAATTCAGGAGCTACATAGATCACCTAACAAACCACATTGGAACCTCCTATGCATTATCATTTTAGAGGATAAGAATTGGGGTACTCTTTCATCTACTTTAGAGAGTTCATGCTTTTTTGAATGCCCTGTTAGCAATGTTGACCCAGAAGACTATTCATCTTCTTCTTCTTTATGAAGTGGGAAGCCATCAACAAAGAACTGAGTAGCAAAGACTTATTCTTGGCTAAGAATAGGAGACACAGGAAACAAACTCACAAGTTCACTCCGTGATCTGTTGTGGTTATAGGCATAGGATCAAGGAGTTGAGTGGGAGGGAGAGGCTAGTAATCAGGAGACATATTGTTACTGGGAGACATGTTCAAGTATTTCCTAAGACTAGGTGGAGATTTCCCAGGAATTCCATCAATATGTCTTTTTCAACTATTTCTAAATTTTCACTTATTTATTTTAGTATGTGTGTGTGTGTGTGTGTGTGTGTGTGTGTGTGTGTGTGAGAGAGAGAGAGAGAGAGAGAGAGAGAGAGAGAGAGAGAGAGAGAGAGAGAGACAAACTTCCAGAGCTATACTGAATCCCAGAGGTCCCACAGGTCTCTATCTTCCTCTCTGCAGACCCCTCAGAGCTGATTTTGGGCTTCCTGATGCTACACGGATATATAAAATAACCCGACTGAATGTATCAGACAAATTCCCTAGATAACCAGATGGGAGAGAGCACTGTCTAAGTTACATTCCCCCGGGGATGGGGGAACCTCATTAATTAATTAAATGAGTAAATGTGGTAGGTATATGTATGAACTGACATCAAAGAAGATGCATGCTGTCTAACCAGAAACTTGTCTGATGCTACTGTCTCTAGTATGGTAAATTTAAATCTGACAAGTAAGAGTAACCAATATAATGCTGTACTTTCTTCAGTCTCTAGAGCAGAGATTCTCAACCTGTGGTTTTGAGACCCTCTTTGGTGGCTGCATATCAGATATTTTGCATAGCCAATATTTACACTATTATTTGTAACTTGTAACAACATTACAGTTATGAAGTAGCAACAAAATAACTTTATGGGTGGGGGGGAGGGGGAGGGTCACCACAACATGAGGAACTGTATTGAAGAGTCACACACAGTATTAGGGAGGGTGGGACCCCATGCTATAGAGGAAAGGCTGGAAAGTCAAATGGTTTTTAAATGAGTTGTAGTGCTGTCTGTTGCAGCCCCAATCTCTGACCAGCAGAGAGTGGGAATAAACGACATGAACTCCAAAGCAGGTTCAAAGCAGCTGCAGCCGCTTCTCTTTATTTGGAGGTTTCTCGCAGCTTTCCCAGCTTCCTGCTTCTTCCTTCTTCTTCATCGAACATCCTCCAGTCAGCCTCAATCATCATCATCAGTCATCAATCCTCTGGGACTGCCCACAATTTATCCTCTTCCATTCACTCACATCACCTCACACCACCCAATCATAGACACACACGTCCAAGGCAGCAGGCAGGATTGGCTGATAGAATGGTATCACGAGATGTTGCGCTAACCTCTCCAATGAGTTACGCATGCTGCTTTTACTGCGCCTGATTGAGACTGAGGTAAACAAGTGAGGTCACGGGGCTTAGCATAGAGCCAGGGCACCATCTTTGGCCCATGCGGCCACGCCCGCTCCCCACAGCTGTCTAAGAGGAGTGTTTAGCAATCTTCTGGGTAAGAATCAAAGAGACCCTGGAGCCTCGCAATACTTGTGGTTGAGGTGTCACCTCCTACTTAAATGGATTGTAAAACACCTTTCAAACTGCTCTCCTCTCTTCTGGATTACTGGCAAGCCTTGGTCCCTGTCAGTGGTTGTCAGACTCAGGCTGTGTCAAGCACTTGGCTGATGGATAACTGGCTGCAGAGCTCCACCAGAAGGTCAGCTTCCGTATGCCTGGGGTGAGGACCAGGAGTCTGTGGGTTGAACAGTTGCTGAGGGATTCAGGCACTGTGGACGCTGAGCGCACTTGGATGCTTTGTAGTTGAGTTTGTCTGTTGAGTTTACAGGAGTCCATGCACGAGACATTGGAAACAAAGAGCTGCAGCCTTCCTCTGGGATCTAAGGGGAAAGAAGAGCCTAGAGTCAGAAATGAACTGTTTAAGGTTTCTCACATAAGCTCGGAAAGTGGAACCCAGGTTTCATTTAATTCGGATAGGATTCCTTATTTAGGTACCAAAGAAGGAAAAGGCACCATTGGTGGTTAGTGACAGCTTCTTTTCTGAGTCCCAGCCACTCAAGGGGCATCTGAATTCTACAGACTTTACATGCGTGGTTTTCTATTTCAAAGTAAACATGAGATATTCTAGTCCAGCGTTTCAGTCACTATGTTCAAATATATTCTAAAATGTCCAGATCACACCAGTGAGACTAAGTAAGTTGAGGGTTCACAGATACATCAGCATGAGTCTGTCTATCTATCTATCTATCTATCTATCTATCTATCTATCTATCATCTATCATTATCTATCATTATCTATTTATCTGCCTACCTATCATCTATTTACCTACCTAGTTATCTATGTCTATCTTCCAGTCTATAAATCTATCTGTCTGTCTGTCGTCTGTCTTTCTGTCTATCTCTCTATCATCTATCATTATCTATTTATCTGCCTACCTATCATCTATTTACCTACTGTCTTAATCAGGGTTTGTATTCCTGGACAAACATCATGACCAAGAAGCAAGTTGGGGAGGAAAGGGTTTATTCAGCTTACACTTCCATACAGCTAGCTGTTCATCATCAAAGGAAGTCAGGACTGGAACTCAAGCAGGTCAGAAAGCAGGAGCTGATGCAGAGGCCATGAAGAGATGTTCTTTACTGGCTTGCTTCCCCTAGTTTGCTCAGCCTGCTCTCTTATAGAACCCAAGACTACCAGTCCAGAGATGGTCCCACCCACAAGGGGTCTTCCCCCCTTGATCACTAATTGAGAAAATGCTTTACAGTTGGATCTCATGGAGGCATTTCCTCAACTGAAGTTCCTTTCTCTGTGATAACTCCAGCTGTGTCAAGTTGACACAAAACTAGCCAGTACACCTAACTAGCTATCTATGTCTATCTTCCAGTCTATAAATCTCTGTCTGTCTGTCTGTCTGTCTGTCTGTCTGTCTGTCTCTTTCTCCCTGTCTACCTACCTAGCTATCTATTTCTATATTTCAGTCTATCTATCTATCTATCTATCTATCTATCTATCTATCTATCTATCCATCTATCCCCCTACCTATCCTCTATCTACCTACCTAGATATCTATGTCTATCTTCCAGTCTGTAAATCTATCTCTATCTGTCTATCTATCTATCTATCTATCTATCTATCTATCTATCTATCCTTATCATTTATCATCATCTTTCTATCCATTCTTCCATCTATCTCTCTCTCATATGTCTCATGTCTATGTCTATGTCTATGTCTATGTCTATGTCTATGTCTATGTCTATGTCTATGTCTATGTCTATGTCTATGTCTATGTCTGTCTATGAGACCCTCTCTTCTGAGAACGGAATCAAGGTTCACAGTCCTAGGCAAGTGCTGTACTCTCTGGCAATAGGGCAGCCTTTGCTTCTATTCTTAAGTCTTTTCCTTGATGCTAAATATGTATCAGCTTCAATTCTGCTCTCTTCGGCTGTGCACCTGCAGCTGTTTCCTGGAGAAAATGACACCATCAACCATTTCTCTCCAGGACAAAGGCTGGGTGGGCTGGGAGGGGTGTGGTGGGGTGAATGCAGGACAGGAGACAAAAGACTGAGCCTGATGAGGGTCTTCCCCAGCAACACGTCCACCTGTCCAGAACTCCAGCCACTGCTCCCCATGCAGTTTGACTCAAGGCTTCCAGTTCGTCCTGAGTTACTTCAGAGTCAAAAAAAGAAAAGGGAAGATTAAATAAAGTTCAAAACCTCTACAGTGTATGGCCAGATGTTGGAAATACTAGGGTTGCAAATCAACCAGGAGTTTTAGCCCAGAATCACAGGAGATCTAGGTGTTCATGACACCCGTACCCCAACCCCAACCCCAACCTCAACCCACACCCCTGCCACCTCAACAGCAACAAGAAGTGACACGTGGGTCTCCCGTTGATCTCTGCTTCTCCAGAGCTGGACTTTCAAGCATCCTGGCTTCTCACTGTCCCTCCGCATCTTCACCTTGGCTCAGTATCAGCTCCCTTCTCCTCTCCCCAGTTCTTAGCATAAGGCTTACACCTCTCTGTAGTCTCACAGCCTGACCTTTATCCCCAGTGAGCTGAGAAACTGGATCCATGGGAAGCCAAGCCCCCACTTCTGCATCTGCCAGGATACATCTCCCTCTCCGCTCCTCCTCCTCACCTTCTTCAGGCCCGGCTGCCCCTGTGTCCCCCCGACCTCCTCTTCTTCCCACTGTTCCCCTTTCAGTGGCAGACCATGAACTGCTTACTGCTCTTATCCCTAGAAGACCTCTGTAAAGGCAGGTTCCCTTTCGCTAATATCTCTCCTAAAAGGTCCCTCACACTGCCCCATACTTCCCCTGCGCAGGACTATTTGGACTTAGCTTCTGAGATCCTCTTCTCAGTTCTATAACAAAGGCGTAGAGAAACTGGCACGGACCTCTTTGTGTTGCATTGTCTCTAAGGGGTGGCCTTACTTTAACTCTGTATTGATGCCCTTGATCTTCTCATTATTGCCTTTTATAAAATTATCTAACGTTTCGACTGCCATATGGTCTTTCTCTATGGCTCATTGAACCCCTAGAATGTTCTTTTTATCTGTGCCAGGGGAGTCAGTTCCTGTGCCTACCTTGTAAATATCTCCCAGTGTGCTAATCTAGGCTTGCTCGATGTTTCAGTTTGCATAACCTTAAGAAGCACCAGCCACACTGTGCTTTCTCTTTCAGTGACTTCTGAGTCACACTTCTTGGCACATCATTTGAATTTCTACAGAAGTGGAAGCCGACTTGATTGAGAGAGAACTGGCCTTTTGCCTACTCTGACCTCTACTTGTATTTCCTATATGTGCTCTGACCTGTTGCATGGCTGCTCTGTCATAAACACGGTCATGGTTTTCATCCCATTTCTTCATATCTTAGAGGCTCTATGGGCTCCATCCATGTTTCGTGTGTGTGTGTGTGTGTGTGTGTGTGTGTTGGTTTTTCTGAGACAGGGATTTTCTGTGTAGTCCTGGAACTCACTCTGTAGACCAGGCCCGGAACTCAGAAATCGATCTGCCTCTGCCTCCCAAGTGCTGGGATTAAAAGCGTGTACCACCACCGCCCGGCTTTGTGTACATTTTCTGAAAGACCAAATAAACTTCTTTTGCATCGCATACAGCTTTCTGCTGAGGTCGCCCAGGTCTGTTGCTTGTATTCAGAAGCTGACATAGACAATGGGAGTGGGTGAGTTTCAGTACAAGTGGATTCATAGAGATAGATGCAGCCTAACCAGGCAGCTCAAGCCTTCGATTCCAGTCATGCTGGAGGCTGAAGCAGGGGAATCTCAAGGTCGACGGCAGCCTGGGAAATTCACAGTGACTGTCTCAAAAGGAAACAAACAAACAAACAAACAAACAAAAACTATATACTTGACTCTTATCTGCAATGTAGTACATGGGAGGAGGCTGAGGTAGAAGATTGTGAGTTTGGTCAGCCTGGGTTACATAGCAAACATCTGCCTCAAAAGACTGGAAATACAAAACTAAAAGTGAAGAAAGGAGAAGTCACTTTCAGAACCAGGCTTGATTGTCATGTTTCTGGGACTATTTCCTTTCCATTCCCATAGTGGGCTGACAGAATTAACCCCCACCCCTTCCTGAGAGTCTCAAGCCCACCCGCCAGTACAGAGCATGTGATTTACATCGGGACCCATTTTTCCTCCACTTGTCCCCTCCCGAGCTATCTGATAGGAGCCCAAGATCTGTAACCTTGCCATCTGTGTGTCCGTGTGAGTCGTCTAGCCTAAGGCCAGGCTTGCCGTAAGTTCTCTTTGCACACGTGGGTTGACTTGACTTCTCCTGAAGAGCATTCCAAAGCTGCTCTCTGTGAAATACTCAGCTGTTTCTGTTTGAAATGCAGGAAGAACTTCCGGATCATTACAAGCCTTGGATGGAAATTGCCAACAGACTTCCTCACTTAATCGAGAGCCACCAGCTCCGAGCTCACGTGTACAGGGTACGTCGGTTTGTCCTTTGCTTCATGTCCCTCCTCTCCCTGACCCATTCCATCTCCAGATCCCTTTCCTTCTCAGCTTCCTGGGAGTGAGACAGTTGACCTGGAACTGACCGTCACCACTGAGGCTGTCAGCCAACCTGACTTCATCCTAGCACGTACAAACAGTGCCTAAGACTCAAGTCCTCATTGTGCGTTTGTGAAAAAAAAAAAAAAGACATGATAGATCAGAATTAAAAATAAATTGTGGGGAAACAAGGAAGACACACATGAAGATTGGTGGGAGCCATTTTGCCTGCTTCTGTAAAAGCCTGCCTGTTAGGCAGAGTCAAGTCAGGCCAGGGCTCCTGGCTTCAAGGCCAGGAGCTGAATGTTCTGTTGATCGTGGAGGAAGGAACAAGGAGGAATAGAGGCCTCCAGATGGGTACAGATATCCGATATACGTCAGCTGCTGTCTCTGCTGGCTTGTGACTTTGTTTCCCACGATACTATAAAGTATATAAAGAATTGAAGGCAAGGTTGCTGCAGTACTGACTGGGCAGCCCTCCCTGTGTCTAACCTTTGTCTCTGAGTCTTCTTCTCCATCTTTCCTGCAATCCTCACTCACCCCTCAGAGGACTGCTTGACTTTGTACGGGCAGGGCCGGTATGGGAGATGCTCAGTGGACTTGTCCTAAGCCGCATGGTCACTGCTCTGGTTCCTCTGGATGGGTGCATTGGCCTTAGTGTGTTATATAGTAACTAGTTGGATCAAATGTTTTTCTGACCTATAAACTCAGAGTCAGCCTTGGCTATGTAGATGTACTGAAATCCATAAATACCACATTAGAATCTGCGTGCACCCAAGTATATGATGCATGTTTGTGACAGAGTGATCCATCTCCGTCCAAAAGGAATAAGAAAAATATGACCCCCACAGAAGGCATACTTCAATTCAGGAGTTTTATACTAAGTGTGAAACGGAGAGTTGGCCTCAGAATCTTGCTTCCTTCTTTGAGAAATGGAAGAAGTCCTCATTTAAGGGTTGTGAGCATTAATGGCTTTTGTAAGGATCCTTTCGTAGTTCCTGCTAGGTAACAACATCCACTATTTGCATATCACTCCCCCTCCTCATCCTCATCTGCCTCAAGCACGCCACAAGATGTCAGATGTTCAAGCAAAGCACTCCACCCTCCAGTACCTTCTTTGCTGATGCTTAATGTCTAATTATGAGTTGGTTTTAAAAATATTCATTGAATAATCCTTACGGCATATTCAGAAATCAGGACAGGCAGCTGGCCCCGGTAATACTCTAGATAAATTCCCCTCCCAACCCCCCACTGAAGAGTGAAAGGGACCCTTGTAAGAAAGTGCAACTAAAGGAGTTAATTGTTGCACAGAACTCACACAAAGCCTCACAAAGGTGGTTTGTACACACTGTTGACACATTACACTAACAAAAACATCAAGGGGAAACAAGATAGGAAACAGTAGAAGAAAATAACTAATGGTGACCTATGGCCTACACACACACACATGCACACATCACCACACACATGTGCACACATATGCTCACACATGTACAAACATATATCACCACATACGTGACACACACATACACACTCACATCACCACACACATGTGTACACACATGCATACACATATCGCCACACATACGTGCATACATAGGAACATATAGTACAGACATATCACTACATACACGGCACACACACTCACATACCACCACACATGTGCATGTAGATAGACATGCACACACATGCTCTCTCACACACACACACACACACACACACACACACACACACACACACACAAAACCTACAGTGAACACACTACCCTGAGTCAAGCTATGAGTTTAAAGAACATACACACTGTTCCCCAAAACTCCTCACAAGGTGTTTTGCCCTCAAAGGGCCCTCTATCTGACTGATGTCTAGAACCCACAAAAATGTTAATTGTGCACCAGAGGGGAAGGCAAATGGTTAGAAAGTAGAGGGTCTCCCACAAACCCACGTGTCTGTCTTCATTCACCATCTTTTACACTGATGAATGAGTTACTAGCCAGGATGCAGTGAGGTAAGCAGTTATGATGGTTCTGGGCCACAAGCAAGTGAATAGTATTGGTGAGCATACGTAACACACACGTGTGCTTTGCTACAACTAGTCCGTCATGTGAACTGCCATCTTGCAGAAACATTCATTCATTCAAAAAAAAAAAGTGCAGATGAATGTGCAAAACTATTTGCTGTCGCCACTTTCACAGCAATGGTAAATACAATGTAGCAGAAGACTGGAGGGCAGAAGGAGAAGCCCAGGAATCTCCATTCATAAACATATCTGATACATAAATGAAAAGGCACCGCTATTAAGTGGTCTCCTAGGCACGTGCCTGTATCTTCCCGCCATGCTACACATCTTTGCTCTGTAGTTTACTGAGTGATAGGAAGTCCGTGACAGTATCTATATGCAGAATTATTGAACCTCTACTTCAATAACATGTGCATGTGTGCTTGATATTTATAGATATGTAGATGATAGAGGTAGAAACAGATAGACATATTTACCATCTGAGAGAGTCTTAACATGTAGCCCAGGCTGGCTTTGAACTGGACGTCTTCCTATCTCAGCCTCCAGAGTGCTGGTATGAGTCTTCATAAAGACTCTCCTTTCCCTTCTGCATGAAAACAAATGTCCTGTTTTCTATGTATTGGCCTTTGTGTCAAACTATACTTTTCAATAAGTTCAAGAAGTGATGTCCACAAGCACCTGGTGTGCGTCAGAAATACTCAGTCCCACAGTGACGTCGGCAGGACGGCTCACCTGGTCCAGAGAATCCTTGAGTGTTTACTGAGTTCTGAGAGAAGAGTATTGAGAGGAATTTTCTTAGGTTAAATACACAATCAAATAATACCAGGGAGATAACGGGTGTGTGTCATTCTCCCTGACCATCTGCGGCTGTTTGAGTAAGCAAAATGATTAACTAAAAAGGTAGTGTTTCCTTTTCAGCCCCTAGAGTCGCTTTTGAATCAGGTGAGGTCAGCAATCCTGAAATGTGCAGGGACTCTCCAGTAAGCATTCATCCCCTGAACCTCTATACTGGGGCGTCCTAGCCTGTAGGTGGCCTTCTTCAACAACTGAGGTGTGACGGAGGACAAAGCCTGAGAAGACACAGACTAGATTTTGAACTAGACTTTGAAAGACTTTTATACTGACTGCATGCTAAAATATCTTTTATACGTTGACTCAACAAAGTACATTATTAGAACTAATTTTACTTCTTGTTTGCCTTAAAAAAAAAAAAAAAAAAAACAAGGCTGCTGAAAAATTTCAAAGGAAACCGGTGACTCATTGCATGTTTCTAGTGATCGGGGCTGTGGTCAATCTGCACGCAGAACTGCTTCATTCCTTCTTGATTCTGTGACCTCTGAGAGGATTTTGTCTTTGGCTCCTGCAGGGGGTGTTTAGCCTCAAATTTCAAGTCATCCTCTTCCCCCTAGCGGTCGAAGGAGGAAGGGTTCTTCATACCTCTGTTCTCAAGGTCCAGCCCACCCCTAGGAAGCCAGTGTCACCAGGATTTTACAAGCGGCGGCGCATGCCCTCTGAGGCAAGCCTNTTCTGTGACCTCTGAGAGGATTTTGTCTTTGGCTCCTGCAGGGGGTGTTTAGCCTCAAATTTCAAGTCATCCTCTTCCCCCTAGCGGTCGAAGGAGGAAGGGTTCTTCATACCTCTGTTCTCAAGGTCCAGCCCACCCCTAGGAAGCCAGTGTCACCAGGATTTTACAAGCGGCGGCGCATGCCCTCTGAGGCAAGCCTACCGAGCAAAGGGAGTGAAGTGGCAAGAGCTGAAGCGATGAGCGATGAGCCAGCCGGTGGTAGCCAGGCAGGACAGGGAAGCTGGCGTGGTCGGACTGTGTATGTACTGATGTTGTTTTTCAGGGTGGCCTGTCCGTGTTGCCAGGAGCTGTGGTTTCCCATGGGGATTAGGTGGGGACAGAACTAGGTGGAAAGCCCCGCCACCTCATCTGGCTGGGTTGTGGTTGTCTGAGCATCTGTGCAAGCCTTACATCCAGCGGAGCAATGGTTTTGTGGGGGAAGTTAACATTCCTAACCCCACTGGGTCTCTCTGCGTTCAAAATTTTAATACAGTTAAAGGGTTCGAAAATCTGAGGGCTTCCAGGTATTACAGGTCTATTAATGCTGCTGTGCAAATATCTAATAAAAATTGAAAGAAAAAAAGCTGCTGTGCCGGTTTGGGGGGGGGGATTTATCTCACCCTCGACGCTTACTCTGTGATCCTCAAAGCAATAAATGGAGACCAGTGTACAGTACAAATTGGGCACTCCTTAGGCCATGGACCCCAGGATGTGGCACCTCCCACAACTGCATTCCTCTAAGAGCTGGTTTAAGTGGGTGTGCATGAAGCTATTTAGATGTCTGTTGAAAGCCAAAGAGTGGTCTAATAGCTGCAGTAGTTGTAGGACCCTCAAGTCACGGGACCCCGATCCTGGTCCCCCTAATCCTGTTAATCCTTTTAATCTCTTGACTAGATGCCTCTCCTGGACTGCAGATTCCTAAAGAGTTACCGTGAGCAGCGCCTGGCACACATGGTGCTGGCCTCTATCACCATGGGATTCGTCTGGCAGGAGGGGGAAACTCAACCCCAAAAGGTGAGGGGCAAGGAGAGAACTATCAGGCTCCGCTGAGCTCCCTGAACCTGGAATTACGACACGAGCTCCCAGGTTCCATTCCCCAGTTTCCAAAAATCAGTGAAAGGCAAGAAAAGAGGGTTAGATTTTTTTTTTTTCATTTTCCTCTTCTTCTTTTTTTTTTTTTTTTTGCTACCGAGCTGATTTTCTTTTAGACTAATGGCCACTTTCAAAGACTCTTCACACCGCCCCAGCCATTCCAATATGTGAGGAGCGTCCTTAGATCCCAAGAACTCATAAAACCCTGCAGTATTTTATACTTCTAAATACATTGGTTATCATGATTTTCATAATTACCCTATTGTACAGACATCTGAGGCTCTGTCCCAAGCTCAAGGCTAACTCCTTTGTCCCAGAGCAGCCTGAGGACAGTTGGGAGAGCCAGTTTCTGAGTCCACTGAAGCAGCCATCTTTCCCTAGTGACCCCATGTATACTTGTACACCCCCTTATTTCCTTACTATTACGTTCCACCCAGCTGATTGCTGCTTTAGTTTCTTAACCCTTTGTCTAACTCTCTCCATAACTCTCTAGTTTCAGTATGTCCCTCAGAGCAGGAAATCTTTCTTCTCTACCGCAGGAAGAAACTAATATTCCTTTTCATTTTTTAATCTTTTCATTTTATTTAATCTTTTTTTTTTTGAGTCATGGTCTTACAAAGTAGCCCCAAACCAGACTAGAACTTGCTCTCTTGTCCAAGTTGTTCTCCAAACCGTGATCTTCTTGCCCCAGCCTTCCAAACGCTGGCATTTACAGGCACTACAGGCACCTAACGCCCTGTGTAGTTATGCTCCCAGTCAGTGCTGGGACGGTATCCAGGACCTGTGCGTGCCCAGTTAATACTTTGTCACTTGACAGGACCTCCATTTCCTCTTCCTTTCCCCTAAGTTTCTCTTTCCCAGAAATCCAGGTGTTGATCTCATTCCAGAATGCGTGAGAAGCCCGAGGCGTGCTTCCAGGGCTCATCTCACCCTCACAGAAATACTTGAGACCGAGAAGAAAGGACAGCACAGAGCTCCCGCTCCTTCAGACTCTTACACGATATATCTCATCTAAAGGACTCGAGTGCCTAGGGTCTGCTGTTGGAAAGTTTAAAACCCAGGCCAATGTGACAGAACCTCCTGATGAGTTCCACTATATAGGCCCCCTAAACCAATCTCTTGAATTATGAGTTAGAGAAGAGAGGAGGGAAGCAATGTCCAGTCCCCAAGGCCACCCCAGGCTCATCACCCCTCATTTTGTAAGTCTTCCCTGACCTCCCCACCACTGGGTGGGTGGAGTGTCTGACTCACATCTTCCCATTCTCTCCTGCCCTGCCTTCTGTGGACACTTGGCAGAGTTCTATGCCCTGTGAATTGTAACTGTTCTCTACCTAAAACACACCTCTATCCTAACTCCGAGGAAGAAGGAATGGCAGACACAGATCTTCTTTAAAATCTTCAGTCCTGGGCTGGGGAGACAACTCAGTGGGTAAGTTGGGAGCAAGCAGGCCTGACACGGAAGCTAAGATTCCCACAATCGACGAGAAAACTGGCACAGGCAGCAGGGAGCAAGACAGACCCTGTTTCAAACACGGTGGAAGGTGTCAACTAGACTCCACACACTCCCCTTGGCATGAATGTGCCTACAGTTATGTCTGTCTGTCTGTCTGTCTGTCTGTCTGTCTGTCTGTCTGTCTGTGTTCTCTCTCTCTCTTTCTCTCTCTCTCTCTCTCTCTCTCTCACACACACACACACACACACACACACAAACACACACACACATACACACAGAGACAGAGACAGAGACAGAGAAAGACATAGAGAAAGAATGCCGTAGACCCTTTAGATCCCCTATCTGTGTGGACGGGTTTTCTGGAGCAAGTGGGCAAGAATTCAGCAAGTGACAAGCAGACACACACAAGGGAGTGTGGATCTGAGTGTAATTTCACAAAGTGGACACCAGTCTTATATAATACAGAAAAACAAAGCAGGCAGGCAAAGTACATTGAAGTTACCTGACACAAAACAAAGGAATGACTTCAAAAGGACTTACAGGAACCAGGTAATATTTACAGTAAAGATAGAGCAGCTCTGCCTAGGGTCAGCTAATGACAGGTAAGGATTTCCCACCCTAGTCACAACTTGTGCTACTCCTTTGAGCCTTGTGAGAGCTAGTACCAGGGGGTTCTGCTCTAGCAGACCTTCTAATGAATAATGTATTACCACAGCCCCCCTATTTCCTAGGCCTAGGTACATTCTTGCATATGAAGGTAACTTGGTTGTGCTTTTAAGAATCTGTGGGGAATCTCCATTTGTCAGAAGAGTTCACCAACTTGCTTCTAATATGCAGTGTAGTCTGCTATACCTGGCTGTAGAAGATTCTAAGTATATACTTAGTTAAGCTTGCCCTCAGATTTCTAACTCTTAAGTAGTAAAATACTGTAAGAAACCATGTAGGACCCTCCACGATATTGCAGGGACAAATCTGGGTCTTTCTAGCTATGGGAATGCCAAGGTTCCAGGAGGATGGGTTTCCTTTGAAACTCTTTGCCTCAGGATTGCTTCCAGGTTTTCAGGCCTGCCAAGCGAGTCACTACTGGAGTGGATGTAGCAGAAGAAATTTCTATTTTAGAAGGAAAATAACTGGGGGAGGGGGGGAATATGTTTTGTTTTGTTTTGTTTTGTTTTGTTTTGTTTTGTTTTGTTTTGTTTTGTTTTACTCCTCTATCAGTTTGGCCCTTTCCATGGCCGGGGACCTCATGGATCTGAGCATCTGCTCTGGACTGTGGACAGATACATATCTGCATTCAAGGGATACCCCAAAAGTTAGTGGGTGAAAGGGTGAAAGGGTAGAGATACGGACGGGGCTTTGCAACCTGAAGGGTACTTGGGGTGTGAGCCAGCAGCTTGTGTTTCAGGGTGTCCTGAATGGGTGTTGGGAGGTTGATGTCATACCCCAGGTTGGAACCCTAGCAAATCGTGTTGGGAGTCAGAAGAGACAAAGGACGGTCAAGGTCATTGAGTTTATGGGGCTTGACTCACGAGGTGGCACAAGCATTAGTTCTACATGCTGAGATTCTCTGCTCTCTTTATCCTTTCTAGCCTGTGCTCTCTTGCTCTCTGTTTCTCTGTCTCTCTCTTTCTTTCCTACCCCCCCTCTCTCACACACACACACCTCTGTTTTTAACCTATGTACATCTTTACTTCTATTTTGCATCATGTGCATCTATGCCTGTATCTATATATAGATCATATACATTATTTATAATCTATCATCCATCTAGAAAGCTCTTTACATTGCTAGTTGTTAGTCTTCAATTTACACTAAACATTTTGGTAAAATAATTCTCCTTCTCCTTCTCTCCTCCTTCTCCTCCTCCTCCTTCTTTCTCCTCCTTTTCCTTCTCCTCCTCCTCTCCCTCCTCCTCCTCTCCCTCCTCCTCTTCTTCTTTCTTCTTTCTCCTCTTCCTCCTCCTCCTCCTCCTGATACAGTTTCTAGATGTTCTCTGTATCATGTGTATGTTCAGTATGTTCCATCTCTGGGTTTTGTATCTCTTGCAACATGTTCTCAGAGCCAGCATTCTCACCAGGTCTCTCCTGGAAAGCATATGTAGGGTACAGGTGTGGAACACTCAGGGAATTTGTGCTTGAACTCCAGGTCGCTTATCACAGGCAACCGTGGTGATTTCCTCTGCCAGTAGAATATACTAATTGTCTGGATTCCTGTCCTAAAGGTGCTGCCAAGATCTCTTGCCATTCCTTTTGTTGAGGTATCCAGGAACTTGGGACTCCCGCCTATCCTGGTCCACTCTGACCTGGTGCTGACAAACTGGACCAAAAGGAACCCAGAAGGGTAAGGAGGGAAAGGATTCCTTCAGTTAGCAGCAGACTGAGGAAAAGACTCAGGACTTGAACCGTCCTCACAGAAAGGGCTCGGGGTCTTAGGGCTATTTCATAGTGAGCTGTGTGCTCCTATTCATTTGCTTTAGGGTTCCAATGAAAGCGAATACACACATTTAAACCTGAGAAGTTTCTTCTTCATGGACTCTCAGGCACACTGGCTGGCTGCTTCCAGTTCCCATCTGGCTCTCTTCATCACACTGTCAGCTTCCAGCTGTAATGACACTGGCTTGTTTTTTCTCAGCATGTTCTGTGCTCTATTCAAGTCAGGTTAGGATGGGGTGTCTGGGGGGGGGTGATCCTTATGGTTCTGAATAAATGATTTCAGGTCAGTGGAATTCTGATTCACACCATCTATTCTGTCTAGTTCACACCATTCCACACTTGTCCCGGACACAAAAGCATCTGTCTATTGACTTTTCAACATACAACAAATCCATGGAAACTTCATTTTTCACAGTCAAACCTGTCTCAGGCAGTCGACGCAAGGCAGCATTTACTTTTGTGATAAATTAAAACAGCAAGCGAGAAGTCAAGGCTGGACATAAAGGGAACTTTCTTGGCATGATGGTTGTAGGTAGCCATGCGGTGCTGAAAGAAATGGTTGAGATCTGCTGTGGACGCTTCCAAGAGACCCTTCCTTTTAAGAACTGGGGACGGCTCCTCTCATCTACAGACTGCTGAGCCTTAGAACTTTATGCTTTCTGGGATGATGATGTCATATGACGATGATGTCATATGACAATGATGTCATATGATAATGTTACATGATGTCATACGATGTTGATGTTGTATGGTGATGCTATATGATGATATCATCATGGCATCGTATGTTGATGATAAGCTTGTTTGTGACTGGGGACTGAATGAACCTTTGCATGTGAGGCAGGAGCTCACCCCTGTTTTCTATCCCCAGCCCTCTCTTCAGCTTATTTATATAAAGTTTATTTATCTCTTCAGTTTATTTAGATACAGTTTCTCACACAATGCCAAAGCTGACCTGAAATTCACACTGTAGCATAAGCAGTCCCTGACTTGGTGATCCTTATACCTGCTCAGTTCCTTGACTATCTGTAACTAACAGCATGCACAACCAGGCCTGGCTTGGTCTTTGACCAATTAATTATACAGCAACGAAAAACTGGGTCTGCATTGAAAGCTACTAAATCTAGCTTAGAATTGGAGTGGGTGAGATGATAAATACATGCGTCTGGACTACTGTGAAGCTGGGTTTGTGATTTGAGAAAAAGGGGGAAAGGAAGTCTGAAGTGAGAATGTGTCTGTACTGGGGCGACAGGGTTGAAAACAACCACAGGAAAGGAATGTCCCAGCAAGTGAGGTACAACACCCAGAGATGCAGATGTGGGATTGGGGCTCCCCCGCCCTATTTCTTCTGGGCCATCATCTTCCTGAGTCTTTTAAGATGTCTACCCAGGGCTTATTTAGTGCTTTGAAGAAATGAAAGAAATAGACAACCCCACCCCCACGCCACCCCTAACCCCAAACAGTTCAGTATTGAGACGCAGTAGCTCTTAATAGATGTCAAAGGACAACATAAACAGTATCTGTAGAACTCCGTGTGTGTGTGGGGGGGGGCAGCAAGGAAAGCCCGGTGCCTGGGCAGATGCTGATGTAAGGCCACTCCTAACAGGTGGGTAGGATTAGGGTAACTGAAGAGGGGTCTGCACTGAGAGGCAGCTGAAGAGAGGCAAGCAAGAGTGTGTGCCTGCACAGACACACCGCACGGGCTGTCAACTAAGATCTGGGGTCTGCTGTCACTCGGTGACTCACTGTCCATCCTAGGTGTGTGCTGATCCGCACATGTGCCAGGGCATTGCAGATGAGTGTGGGAGCCTGGGTACCTGGGACCTCGTGAATTATATCTGGTTATTAACCAAGTTGGTTTTTTTTTTATTTCTTCCTTTTTCTCTTTGTTGTCACCAATAACTCCAATGCGACCAGACCGTTGGAAATCAGGTAAGATGTCCTCTTAGAACCGCCCACTGTTACCTTTAATGTCTCGTGATAAAGCAAGAGGTGGGCGTGGCCAGCACGGTATCAGCTGTCTACGAACTCATGAAAATTCAAAATGTATTAAAGAGTCAATAGTCCAAACACTAGCTCAGATGGAGGCTAGCTTCTAAGGGTGCAGGAATTAGTTTTTATTAACCACATGTTCCTGTCTGTCCATGATTTTAAAAAAAGTGTAGTGTAAGAAAAAAAAACAAACAAACATGGCTCTGTGAAAACTGGCAGAGATTTCTTATTTCTGAAGAACATCAGCAAAAGCCCAGACACAGGCAGGTCACAGTGACAGAAGGGTCCTTTTGTAATCCCTTCTTACCTGATGGATCTGGAGCCCTTGTGAGTAGGTGTGGTCTATAGTCATAGGCTCCACCTTCCCCAGGGAGCAGAGCTGGCAGAGAAGCCACAGTCACACCCTGCGCTCTCGCACGCGTACACACACACACACACACACACACACACACACACACACACACACCCTCCCTCCTCAGCTCCGTGAAGCGTGCGGGTGGAAGGCAAAGATTCCCCAGGCTAACACCTCTGCTGGACCGCTGCGATGTGTGACTCACCTCTGCTTTGCTGTTTTGAACCTGGGCTTTGCTTAATGCTTAAGATGCTGGGGACAAAGCAGATGTGTGCGGTTACTCATCTGGGTTCTGTATCAGGTCAGATTTGGTTCTGATGGGAAGACAGGACAGCAGCAGGTTGATTAGAAATGACCCCTCTCTTTCTCTCTTCTTCTCTCATACATTATTCTATCCACAGTTTCCCCTTCCCCTACTCCTCCCAGTCCTCCTCCCATCTCTCCTCTTCCCTAAATCCACTACTACTCCCCCCCCGCCCCCGCAAAGCAAGCCTCCCAGAGATATCCTTCAAACCTGCCCTGATTTAGTTACAAACAAAAACCCCTCAGATCAAGGTTGGACAAGTTAAACCAGGAGGAGGAGGGAGGACGAGGGTCCAAAGAGCAGACAAGAGTCAGAGACACTCTTCCACTCCCACTGTTAGCAGTTCCACAGGAACACACAGCCACAACGTATGAGCAGACGGCCTAGGTCACGCCGATGCAGGTTCTGTGATTGCCACTTCAGTCTCTGTGAGCCCCCATGAGCCCTGCTTAGTCCTCAGTGGGCTGTGTTCTCACGGCATCCTCAACCGCTGTGACTACTGTAGTCGGGCCTGCCCTTCTTCTGTAGCGTTCCTGGAGCTCCACCTTCTGTTTGGCTGTGGTAATGACAGGCTTCCGGCCCCGGCTCTGTGGCAGCAATTCTTCCCGTGTTAGAACTCTAGTCAGGCACCGAGGCACACACCCGTAATGTTCACAGTCCTCAGGTCATCGGAACTTGGCTCTAACTGACCTGGTCTTCTTCCTTCCTTGGCCTCTTCCTCCAGTAACTTGGAAACCATCATCTCTTTTCCGGGGGGAGAGAGCCTGCGGGGCTTCATCCTGGTGACAGTCTTAGTGGAGAAGGCAGCAGTACCCGGCCTTAAGGTATCTTCTTACCCTCTCCCTGTGGTGGTTTTCCCCATGTGGACAGACAGAGACCTCCTCCTCCTAGGGTTGACTATGAGGAGACAGATCTGAGTTCTAGCCTGTGGTGTCAGTACCCTTTTAGCCTGGAGCAACCGACTTCTCCGTCTACACCCAGGTACCACGCGAGGAGTCCAATGGGCCTGCAGAAGCTAGAGCCCCAGAGGTCAAAAAGAAAAAGACTGTTTTATGGAAACTATATCCATGCTTGAAGGAGCAGGCAACCCACCACTACCCCCCAGAAATGGCAGCTGAGTTAAGACCTGATGTGGGGGAGGGGCATATATTTCTTTCAAGATATCAACTCTGCAGATCCACAGACGAAATGGTCTCTTCCAGATAGCTGGCATCACTGAAGTCACCCAGGTGACCTAGCCCTGGGGACTTTGAAATTCATCCCCCACCCCTTCAGATCCCACAGGTTATAGCAGGGCAGGGTATAAAACAGTTGACAACGAAGCACTAGCATTCATAGCTGACATTTAGGTTAATATAGATTTATAGCTTTATTAAATGCCCGCTCTGTAGTGGAATGCCAGTGATGGTGTAGGTGGAGACGTGAATCTGGGGCATCTGATGTCTGATGTCACGCAAGAGCTCTGTAGTTAGTTGGGGGTGCCAGAGTAGAAACGACTGTGATATGGGAAATCTAGAAGGAATGAGGAAACACTTGTGTTGAGGCCCTTGATGTCACAATTTACGCTCCAGAGATATTCCAGTAGTGTGGGCTGCTCTATGGCGATCTGCATCCTACGGGGGTGGGGGGGGGGGNGGGGGGGGGGGGGGGGGGGGGGGGGTTAATAGAAAGTTACTTCGCAGCACCTGAACTGAGAACGTGGATCTCATTCCTAGGCCCTGGTTCAGGGAGTGGAGGCCATTCGGCAACACAGGCAGGACACCCTATTTGAGGCCCTGCAGCAGCTGAGACTCTCCATCCAAGATATCACCAGAGCCTTGGCCCAAATGCACGGTAAGATGCTGGAACAGCGCCTCCAGTGGCCTGGACCTGGGCAGGTCCTAGGTGGATGATGGTGGTCCATCTCTCCACTAGATGGCGCAAGCACTCTTCCTTTATTTAGCGTAAAGCATTCCAGTCAGAGAATTGTGTTTTTCAGTGGGAAGAAATTTTTTTTTTTGAATCGTTCTTTATATTTTCGTGTGGTTGGGGTAGCTTCCCTTTTCCAGGGTCCAGATACGACTGTGGCATGCTGAGCTTTTGCCGAAGCCTGGGAGACTGGATGGGTCTCAAGGGGGAATGTTGGTTGGTTGTGTTCCAGTGTCTCAGGTTAGGCTTGCTGGTGGGCAGGGCTGTCCCGTGGAGGTGTCTGCAAGCCCCTCAAGAATCATTTGCTTTTCCAGCTGGACGTGGTGGCGCACGCCTTTAATCCCAGCACTCGGGAGGCAGAGGCAGGCGGATTTCTGAGTTCGAGGCCAGCCTTGTCTACAGAGTGAGTTCCAGGACAGCCAGGGCTACACAGAAAAACCCTGACTCGAAAAAAAAAAAAAAAAAAAAAAAAACAACAAAAAAGAATCATTTGCTTTTCCTCTCTGACCATGTTACAAATCCAGAAAGACCCTCATGATCCACTGAAGGAGGTCCAAGGACCCGGGGAGCTCCCTAATATACTCCTTCCACCCCATCTGATCCTGAGACAAATTTCTCTATGCGATGACCTTTTCCCCAAGGTTTTAGGACTAGCTGTATTCACACACATGACGAAGGAGAAGGACACCTGTCCACATTTTTCAAACAGTATCCTCCACACCATCCCTTGAGGCCCTTAGTGTGGGCAGACCCTCCTCACATCTCCGGATGGAGGGTATGTCCTAGTCTCTGAAATTCTTGCAATCAAAATAGGGCAGTAGTGAGGACAGTTTAGTCCAGTGGCCAGCAAGTTTTCATCCCCAGTGCTGAGACGCCATGGGAAAGGCAGTGTTCCTGGCACCACCAAGCCACCTGACAACAGCCAATCAGAGAAGGACACACAGCTAAGGCGCTAAGGGCCATCCAATGATCTGTCCCCACTGCGGAGCAGAAATGGGCCCGCCAGCACCTTGCCTATGCAGGCACCTTGCCAGCCAGTACACAGTCAGCGAGGGGAAGGGCTCGCCATAATATAACAGTAATTATAAAAGAGAGATCATGTTTAAAAACAAAATCAAACCCTGGAAGGCATAGGCAGGGGGTCGTGCGTGTCCTTGGCACGGCGTCTGGTCTGCAGGTGCTGTTTTTGTGTGTGGTTCGGAGAGCGTGGCTGGGTGGATTCCCTCTGCTCCCAGTACCCCACATAGATTTTACCAATAACCAATCACTGTGTTTAGAGCCCAGCTTCAGCAAGCATTCTGGGTTTGCTCTGTCCGTCAGGACATCCTTCCTTCCCAGGCCTGTAGGGTCCATAAAAATGCCTTTTGTGGATATCAGAGGCCCACTGTGCTGCAAGCCAAGTCCCCAGGCCTTTGCCCAGCCTAACATAGTTGTACAAATAAGGTTTGTTTAATGCCGTTTGCAAGCAAAAGTTCTCCACTGAAATATGGTCCCAGGGCTGTTTGTTAGCTCTTACGTAAGAAATGATTCCGAAAGAACAGGTTGGAAATATAATCCCCCATACTTTCTTCTGAAGTTTTCATCTTTTGTACTTAAGTTCTTAATTCGTCTATTATCATCTGCGTATGCTATGAGATAGGAAATGAATTCAATTTCCCTCCTGCAGGTAACATCCACACGGTCTCTCCTCAGATTTTGTTAAAGGGGCAGGTTTCCCGCAGTGGTCTCTGCGGTTTCCCTTTGGGTGTGTCCCTTTGGGTGTGTCCCTTTGGGTGTGTCCCTTTGGGTGTGTCCCTCTGCTCTGTGTGTCTTCTTCCTTTTCTCTGGAACATTCCCTCCCTACTTTTCTCCTTTAGGGGCCCGACTGTCTCTCAGGAGCCTTAGCAGGAACCACAAAAAGAAAAACAGAAACCTAACCCTTGGTTGGGGACTTGCTCAAGCTGCATCAAATATGGATTGTGATATTATATGCAATTTCTATCACGGAAGCAAAACAGGCAGAGATACAAGAAACAGCGTAAAACAATAGCCAGCATGTCCTGATGATCCCTTCTAACTCATTTGTCACCGTTGCTGGGCGGTCTTTATCTGTCACATGCTGTCTTGACACAAGGACCCCTCTCTGGTATACACCTCCACTGGCTATCCAGTTTCCCCGTGTGAGAATTCAGTGTCTGCATCTGTGTTTTCATGTGCAGGGTTCCTTGAGTTTCTCTCAAAGTAAGGCAGATGCCTAAATTCTGTTTTATTAATAGTCACTTGCATTCTTGTGTGTGGCAAACGTATCTTTTTATTTAGTTACTTCTGCACTGTTTGGTTCTTCTACCTTGTAGAATGAAGCCGGTATTTAAACATTAACTTGGAATCCAGCACTTTGGTAAACATTCTTATTGATTACAGAAGTAATTTACAGGTTAGCTGGGTTTCTATGTGGCGATCTTGTTACAGAGAAGTATTCTTAGGTTCATCATTAATTGTTTTTTCCTCTTATTAAAAACGATTTTCCCTCGTATAATATATCCTTCCCATTTTCTCCTCTCAGTTCCTGCCCACCTTTCCTCCCATCCAGATCCATCCCCTTCTGTGTTACTCTGGAAAACAAAGAGGTTTCTAAGGGGTAGTAGTGAAATAAAGTAAGAGAAAGCAAAAACTATCAGATTAAGCTGGACAAGACAAACAGATGGAAAGGAGCCTGAGAACAGGCACACACTCACACACACACACACACACACACACACACACACACACACACACAGGGTGTGAGGGAGTGAGCTGGGAGGTGAGACAGACAGAGAGGTGAGACAGAGACACAGAAACAGAAATGAGACAGAGAGACAGATCCTGTCTACAGTTCTGTAAGACTGCCTGCGGCTTACGCTATCTGGGTTCCAGAGGAGGTGGCCAGAGCTGTATAGGAGTGAACAGTTGAGAGAAATAATGGAGGCCAAGACATGTTTCTGTTCAAGGCCCCTAGGTTTAATGCTTAGAGTCTTAGGTTATAGCAGGGCTCTCCATCCACCCTGCCATCCCATTCCCGGGACCCCTGGCTTCATCTTGGAGACCACGTGGAGCTGCTGTCTTCTTCCTGGTGTCTGGGCAGCTTTGGGCAGGCCAGCAGTAGAGACTTGGAGGCAGGCGGCTGTAGTTGCATAACAAAAGGAGCCAGCCTAGCTGGGGGGCCAGGGCTCCCCCATGGCATCAGGTCTGAACTCCCAGCCTGGAGCAGGCATGGCGGAGGGGGACCACAAGTTTTATGTAAACTCAACACATATAGATCATCTAAGAGGCAAGAGCCTCAGTTGAGAAGAGCCCCCTCCCCCCATGTCAGGGCTGTGCTCAAGCCTGTGGGGCATTTTCTCAATTAGTGATTGATGGGGGAGGACCCAGCCCATAGTGGGTGGAGCCACCCCTGGGCTGGTAGTCCCAGGTTCTTTAAGAAAGCAGGCTGAATAAGTTATGAGGGGCGAGCCAGTAAGCAGCATCCCTCCAAGGCCTCTGCATCAGCTCCTGCCTCCAGGTGCCTGCCCTGTTGGAGTTCCTGTCCTGACTTCCCTTGATTAGGAAACATACGATGGATAAATATGGATAAATGCTTTGTTGCCCAAGTTGCTTGGGTCAGGCTGGTTTTTCACAGCGACAGCAACCGTAACCAAGGCAACATATGAAGTAAAATAAAAAAATGAAAATAAGATGTACTCTTGAAAATGGAGGGGCTAGGAGTCCCTGCTGTGACATTATGAGACACTGAACCTCCAAAGACGCCATTTTGTTTGACTTCTGCTGCAGTCTAGTCCTGGGCATGCAGCCTGCCCTAAGAGGTGGGGACCAGGAGGGGGAGCAGCAATCGGGATGTAAAATGAATGAATGGATGGATGGATGAATGAATGAATGAATGAGGAAAAAGGAGTATTTTGTTTCCCCAGTGAGACTCCCTTGGAGAAAACTAAGTTTTCGTTTTCAAGGAGCCATCGTTTGGAGACAGCATTTGGGTGAGCAATGGGCACATGTGACCACTTCTCCTCTCAGCTGTGACCCTGTGTGGTGCAGGTCAGCGCAGGCCCTGTGCATGCTGCGACTTCATTGACCTTGGGGATTGAAAAGGCCTTGTTTTCTTCATGTCCTTCATCCTCCCCGACTTTTAATTTCTGTTTTCTTTCTCTACCACATGGTTCCCTGAGCACCGGGGTGGGGGGGTGGGGGGTGGGGGGGGTGTTGACAGAAACATCCAAGTCCATTTAGAACTGAATGTTCCAAGGTCTCTCCCTCTCTGCACGCTGTCTGTCTGTGGGTCTCTGTGTTTGTTTCCCATCTGCCACAGTAGAAAGCATCTCTGACGATGGCTGAGCAAGGCGCTGATCTCTGAGAACAGCAGAACAGTATCAAGAGTCATTGTGTTGCTTTTTGTTTGTAAAAGTCAATATTATTTAGTTTCCCCCTAGGTCTCTGGGCTATCTAGCTTCAGCTTCTTGGTCACCCAATCAATTTCGGACATGAATTCCATTTTGTGGAGCGGGACTTAAGTCAAATCAGATATAGCTTAGATACTCCCACAAACTTTGTACAATTGCACTAGCATATCTTGCAGACAGAATACCATTGTAGAACAAAGGGTTTGTATATATATATATATATATATATATATATATATATATATGTTATTGTTTTCAGCAATAGGGACTTGTCAGTGTGTGAAGAACAGAATATATTCTCGGCAACAGCCTGGGTTGTTTGATGGGGGGAGGGGTGTTGCCATGGAACACCTTTGGTCAACAACTCAATTAGATATAACCCTATCATAGTACTAGAAGTTTTATTTGGTGACAAGAGATGTCCAATGAGGGCCCTGTCTCCCCCCTTATTTGGCAATTTCAGTTAGGTCACCTTCATATATGCATATTTTTTAGGAAGCTTCTACTGGGTTAGGTTTCCACACTTCCCCTCAAATGGCCCTTAGTTTTAGCTGTCTCTCCCTGTATTCCTTCTCTCCCTCATCCAGCTCTTCTGTCTCCTCCCCACTCTATTCTCTTGTTCTAGTCCCATTTCCTATCCATCCATAACGTCTCTTCTATTTCCCTTTCCTAGGGAGCTCTATCTCCATGCCTCTACCTCAGTCCCTTACTCGATACCTAACCTTTGTGGCTCTACTGATTGTCATTGACCTAATAGCTAATGTGCACACATAAGTGAATATACACCCTATTTATCTTTCTGGGTCTGGGTTACCTCACTCAAAATGATATTTTTTCTAGTTCCACCCACTTAGCTTTGAATTTCATTCTTTTTTTTTTTTTTAATGGCTGAGTAATGAATGTTCCACTGCACAAATGTACTGCATTTTCTTTATCCTCCCATCTGTGAGGGACATCTGGGTTGTTTTCAATTTCTGGATCCTGTGAGTAAATCGGCAATGAACATGGCTGAGCATGTGTCCTTGTGGGAGGATGAAGTGAATCCTTTGAGTATATGCCCAAGAGTGGTTCAGCTGGATCTTGAGGTCAATGTATGATTTATGCTGTGATAATGTTTCTTTTGTGAACCCAGGTCCGCTTGTGTTTGGAGCAAAGATGTTAAGAATTGGAATGTCCTTTTGGTGAATTTTACCTTTGATGAGTTTGTAGTGTCCTTCCCTATCTCTTCTGGTTGGTTTTGGTTTGAAGTCTGTTTCATCAGGCATTAAATCGGCCATACCAGCTTGCTTCTTAGGTCTATTTGTTTAAAATATCTTTTTCTATCTTTTTGCCCTTAGGTGATGTCTAACCTTGATGTTAAGTTATGTTTCTTGGATATAGCAGAAGGATGGATCCTGGTTTTACCTCCATTCTGTCACTTTGTGTCTATTTATTGGGGGATTGAGAATATTGGTGCTGAGAGCAATAAATGAGCAGTTTGATTCCTGCTATTTTGTTGTTGTTGTGGTGGTGGTGCATGTGTCTGTGTATGCATATGCTTGCATGTGAAATGCATATGTGCATGCACATGTGCATGTGTCTGTCTGTGTTTTCCTTCTTTTGATTTGCTGATCTGGGATTATTTATTCATTGTGTTTTATTGGGTGTGGTTAATCTCTTTAGACTGGAATTTTCTTTCTAGTGCCTTCTGTAGAGCTGGATTTGAAGATAGATATTGCTTAAATTTGGTTTTATCACAGAATGTATTATTTTTTTCCATCTATTGGTCATTAATTCTTACAACTTTTACCTCTTCCTTCTGGCATAGGAGCTCTAATACAGTCCCAAATCAAGTATGGATTCTTCTTTTAGGAATCACTTTTGAAACATCTACTGAATATATTTTATATTTTCATGTAAACTCTATTGTATCTATCAAAATGATCACTTGGCTTTACCTTTAATTCATTGAGTTGTGTAAAATAGTAATTCATACACATTTCACTCCCTATGCAAAGGGCTGGATACTGTACTTAACAATCTGGAGGAGAAGAGAACATCAAAGTCTAGGAGAAGTTCCAGAAAACAGTCTAGCACAGGGAACACAGTCTCACTGGTGAAGAGAGGGTGTGACCACACTAGGGAGTCACACTGGTGAAGAGAGAATGCGACCACAGTAGGGAGTCACACCTGAGAAGAGAGGGTGCAACTACACTAGGGAGTCACACTCGAGAAGAGAAGGTGTGACCACCTTGGGGAGTCACACCCCAGAAGTGGGAGTGCAACCATACTAAGGAATCATACTTGAGGAGAGGATAAGAACACCCTGGGGAGTCACACCTGAGAAGAGAGGGTGTGACCACCCTAGGGAGTCAGGAAGTCACACCCTAGAAGAGAGGGTGAGACCACACTGAGGAGTCACACCTGACCGAGAGGGGGTGACCACACTGAGGAGTGTCTGAAAGCATTGAGACTGTACATCTCAGGTTGTCGAAGCTTCAGAGAAAACGGACAGGGAGAAGAGACAAGAACTAGATTCTGTGTGCAAAGAGGGAAAAGGAAGCAGATGCGAAGGGCGTGCTGTTAGACTTTATCTAAAGATGTTTCTTTCAGAAATAAAGAGATATAAGCTTTAATATGGGTGAGATAAATGTGGTCTAATTTCTCAGAATGTAGAGGAACTCAGTAATATAGCGAGATCGGCCTTTCAAAGCAGACCAAAGACATTGAGAATTAATATAGCTATGATGGCGCACTTTCTTAGGTGGAAGTCCTGTATGGAGTCCCATCCTCCCCAAATGTGACTGGTCAGTGCAGCTTGGGGCTAACAGCTCTGTTGACCTGTGGTGACCCCTGGAAAGCCCCGTGGGATAGAGGAACTCCTGGATGTCAGTCATTTGCTCTGCCTCTCCTGTGAAAGCGGTGGTCTCTGTTTTCCTTCCTTCTCTCGGCTTTCCATGTTCTCTTGCACATCCTGTCTATTTGAAATATTCCTTAAAGGATTCTCTTAGTCTCTCCCTGACAGTGGTGAAGTACAAAAACCTGCTGCACAGCAAACAGAGGGGGAGCATACGGAACGGATTAACAGCCCTATGAGGGCCCATGCCCTCTTCAAGAGAACATTCCATCTGTATTTGCTGCTGCCATTCTGGGCTCTGCATAGATCAGATAGGGGTGGGAAGCCCTGGGAAAACAGCAGGGTCCAGGCACATGTGGCCAATTGCTTTTTGCCCTTGGTAAAGTTCACATTTGATTGCTTTCCAGATTATGTGGACCCAGACATATTTTACTCGGTCATCCGGATCTTCCTCTCTGGGTAAGTACAGCTTAATTGGTTTCCTGCTTGAGACCTCTGTACAGTTCCCCAGATTTGTGTGAGGATAGACAGACAGAAGCTTCCTAAAGTAACAAGTATAGCAAGTGACCCAAGCTAGCAAAGTCATCACCTGCGTCCACTCTAGGAGGCTGGAACCCAGGAACCATCAGAAGGAAAAAGGTTCCAAGGCTGGGAACTTAAGTCCAAAAGGGGTTGCCTCAGCCACCAGATTGAGACCGTGGATCCTCTGAGAACCCCAGCTTGATGATGAGGCAAAAAAAAAAAAAAGATGGGAGAGAGAGTGGGCAGGGGGAAGGAATGTGGGGAGGAGATGGAAGAGACGGTAGAGGCAAGGAAGGCTGGAGAGTGATAGCCACAGTTTACCTCTTTGCCCTTTGACCTTTGAGGTTTGAGGACATAGCATTCAAGGGACCCATCAGGAGACAAGAGTCCAGGCTGTCACCTGACTGAACCATCAATGCCTTGATCTTACACCCCCTCTCCTTCGGAGCTGTGAGAAATACAGTTTGATTGTTCATATTCAGCTTGAAGTATTTTGCTATGGTGGTAGCAGGAACAGTTATTCATTGATCCTAGTTACCTTGATTTGTCTCACGGCTATACATTTCTCTGTCTGTCTGTCTGTCTGTCTGTCTGCCTGCCTGCCTGCCTGCCTGTCTGTCTGTCTGCCTGCCTGCTTCTCATAACCCCTGCTCCATCAAGCACATGTCCTCACCCAGTTATTTCTCCTTTGACATGCTTTAACCAGGTTGCCATCCAATTCACCAACCAACAGATCCGATTCACTTTTGAATGTTTGTGTCTTGTTGACTTGGAGGGGCTATCAGGAGAAGCATCCAAGCTGTGCCCGGACACAGCAAGAGACAGACCAGATGCCGAATCTATTACCATTACTGCCCAGTCCCATTGGGAGAAAAACTAAAGTGCGCGTATGTGCGCGCGTGCGTGCATGCGTGCATGCGTGCGTGCATGTGTGCGTGTGTGTGCGTCTAGAACTGAAATTTTCATTTCCTTGCAAGTGTCAGACTAGAGCTTTCCTGGCCTGCCAGGTCCTCTGTGGCCTCGCCCACCATGTCCCCAGCTTGACTCCTGACACAGCCCTGGCACTTGACATTCTTCTAGAATTACGCGTTTTCCTGACTTTTCTCTTGACTACCGTCAGGGGAAATTTCTCTTAAAGGGGCTCCTGTGGCTGCGCTCAATCTAGTCGGATGAGTCAGGGAAATTCCCACATTAAAGCTAAACTGATCAGTGGCCTTAATCTCATCTGAAAAGTCCTTCTGCCCTGTCCTATAATAAATATATCAATGGTGACCGGAACAGCTCATAGAATTAAGAGTCCTAGGAATTCAGTTGGGAACCTTGGGGAGCTATTTTTAGAATTCTACCCTCCAGTGTCTTTCAAAGGAATCATTTCTACTCCCTCTTGGCAGAGACTTGATAAGAACCAGAAGGGGACTTTGTTCCTTTGACATAAGTTCCAGGCAATGACACTTTTTATCTGGTATCTGGCATAAAGGCCATCCCTCCACTTCAAACGCCCTCCGAGACTGTTTACTGTGCTGCTAAGTGGCCGTACAAGATCCTAAATGTAACTGCAGTTTCAACAAACATCTGGATTGTTGGGAGTTTCCAGTAGACTTGTCTTTAAAATGTCAGCCTTGCCATTTTACATCTATCTCGAGTTTCTCATTTGCTTCCTTAAAACACATTTATATTTAAGAGTGGATGTCATGTGGAAATGAGATATATTTTCTCCAGTTCCCAGCCCACCACAGAAAGGCCAGGAGCCAGGGCCCAGGTTTTTGTTGTCTGCCTTAACTTCCTCTTTCCTTGGGATTGCTAGAAATACACCAGGAGCAGGTCTAAAAATAACCTTACGGTAGAAGCCTGAAATGAAAATGGCCCCATCCCTTTATAAACTGCAGCTTGGCCTGTGAGAGATGCTCACCTACGTGGAGAGAGAGGCATTTGCATCTCCCAGTGCTGCTGGGCATGGGGTGTGAAAACAGACCCGAGTTCATCATCCGACCTCAGTACTGGTGTTTCCTGCATCACGTTCAGCATGGCTGGCTTCAGCGAAGGCACTCCAGCTAGTGCTGAAAGGACACTGCCCGATGACGTCCTTGACATTTGTCATAATGTCTGCAACAGTAATGGCTGTGCCGTATTGACTGAAAAGCTCTTTTCTCATTCATTCATTCATTCATTCATTCATTCATTCAAATAAATCCATAGTGAGAGCCTACTTCATGCTAGATACCATTGTATGTGCTGGAAGCAGCAGTAAAGAAAAGCAGTCATGTGGCCCCTGTGGAGCCTGCAACTTCAGGATGGGGAGAAGGTATCGACGAAGCAAACGGAATCAAAGCAAACATCCCACAGTATGCGTTCTAACAAGAGACTGCATGAAGTAATGCCCGGTAGGATACAGGATGCTAGGGAGGGACCACTGGGTGTGGTGGCTCAGGTATCTTGTTTACGATATCTAGAAATATCACATCCCCGGCGATATGCGAACAGATATCACGGAAAATGGAGTGGGCTCGGAGGAAGATTCCTGTTCTAAGCAGAGGAAACAATTCCTATGACCTGGAGGAGGAAGCCGACATGAAGAACAGATGAGAAGAAAGATGCCTGCCGTCGTGGAGGACTCTTAGTGTGGGCAGTGCTGGCTTCCTTTCTGCGTGGCACAGTCCCGTTTGGGGCTTCGGGTTGTCAGTACCCCTGCTGAGTGGGGTAGGGTGGTAGAGAATAAGATTACAAAGAAAGCATCAGAGGTGGACCCAAAGGGAAGATGCCGAGATGGAGATGAACGTCAACCATCTTGAAGATGAGGGGGGAGGTGGAGTATATCCATCCTGTGGGTCCTAATGCCTGTCAGAGAGAAACAGGAACACGTGTGTGCCCTTGGCTGCTCTGGACACAGATTGCAGCCCTTGTGCTGGCGTGGACCATGTCCGTTATCCACACGGCCATCATGTCTGCAACATTGCTTGTTTATAAAGTATCATTCTACAGTTTCCCTAGCCCTGAACTCTTATATTTGTTTTGGGGTTCAGGCTAACACAGGCCTCTTTGGATTCCATTCAAATCTTCGAACAGGTGCAGGAAGCAGGCTCCCCTACAGACTAGGGGATCTGAGAATCAGAAAGGCTGTATACTGTGGCTGAGAGATGAGAGCAGCGGCAGGCATTCTTAGCCTCTGGGTTGCTAGAACAATAAATAGGGCTGGTGCTTACTGAGTGTCTAATATGCTCCAGACACCTGGCAAATAGTATTTGAATCGGGTCTGACAATGACCCATAAGCTAAGTATGAATGTCAATGCCAAACATAGCTCTTATCTCAAAGGAATAAGAATTAGTTTATTCTTTGGCCAAATATTAGTGCCCAGAAACACAGATTCCAGTTGTCCCAAATTAACATGTTCCAGTGTGGAAATGAAGGAGTTTTCATAGCTCAAGGGCAAAGCAAGTCACTAATCAAGGGATTTTTCGAGAACACTGGTGGGGGCCCCAGACAGGCAAGTTACAGCAAACAAGAAGAACTCTGTACATAGTCACATGCAGACGGTGAATGGAAAGCCCTTTCAGCTTTAAGGTGGTGGGAGTCTGTTGTCTACTAGGTCAATACATTCCAAACCATCAAAGATAGTTGGGTCAGGCAGGAGAGAGTTAACGATAGCCCAATGTCGTTTGGCTCTGGAACTTCAAATATTCCAACTCTCCACTATCAATCAGCTTTGTAGAATCTTTAACATAGGAACGGCTTCCCTCCCTCCACCCTCCCACACACCCCAGTGCCACCTGGAACTTCAGTTCATACTAACACTACTCAGACTAGGGAAAGGCTCTGAGAGGTCCCATGTGCTAACCCAGGGCTAGCAACCAATGCACAGCAAAGTCGAGCTTAAATTCTGTATCTGCCCAGAATAGAGACCTTGTCCCACAGCTTGTGTGACGCTCCCTTCTTCCTGTGTATCCTTTCTTCCTCCTTTCACTGTATCTCTTTTCTGAACATGACATCCCCAGTTGGTTACCATTGAAATTCACTGATCGGTTAACTTTAAACAGCCACCAAATCTGGAAACCTGGCCACTTGCTGTGTTTGCAGCCTCAGAGCAAAGTCCGGGGAAAGGTCTACGATGCAGGTGGGGGGAGTTAGCCTGAACACAAGGCTTGAATTGACAGGGAGCAGAAACAGCCATGTAAACCTGCTACTTACCCTGTCAACCTGGGACTGGTTTGCTTGCTGGCAAAAGAGGTCAACGTGCTTCTTGGTGAAGGTAAACATCTATGGGATAAAGGAAAGTAGAACTGCAACTTAGGGATGCGTGTGTGTGTGTGTGTGTGTGTGTGTGTGTGTGTGTGTGTGTGTGTGTGTGTGTTCCTGGAATGCTGGGGGGTCTGGGAATTTAGCTCAAGTCTTTGATTCTTTAGGAAAGAAGGTAAAAATTGCCTGGCCCTATCTAGGGCCAAGTGGTCAGGGTGAGAGAGTGAGTGTGTGCTCCGGTATGAGGCATGAGCACTGCAGGTGTCGTGTGGTGTGCCGTGGTGCTCCACCGGGCTTCATGCTATGCTCCCCTAGGCTTCAGCTAACAAGTCAAGACTGGGTCAATCATGGAGGGTAAACAGAAGAGAGAGAGAGAGAGAGAGAGAGAGAGAGAGAGAGAGAGAGAGAGAGCAGAAAATGAGGGACACCGGAAAGGTAGAGGGGGAAAGAGAGGCTTGGGAAGCTCACATGTAAGCAGGAGCCCCAGGCTTTCTTCTTCCAGCCGCCCGTAGGCTCTGGTGCCCACAACGTTGGTTACAACCCTGCTCTCCATCATCGTGCTTGCATCATTGCTGTGACAAACCACTTGATAATGGTTCTCAGGGAGCATTAAAAGCCAAGCCAAGTTTAATGCCTCGAACATTTCCAAGCATTATAGGGAATAACAGTTAAGTGTCTGGGTGTGCTTGTGTGTAATAGGGATTCTGTACGGTGGGGTTACCAGTGTTGAGCTACAGTGTTCGCGATAAGCAGAGGGGGCGGGGTCTTGTTCAGAGCTTTTATCTTGTCCTGTTGATGTTGGTTATGTAATAGGTGCACGCCTATGACAGAGCTGTTTAAAGCGTTGTAAGACCAATGAGTAAAGTTCCTACCCTTGCTTCTCTGGAAGAATCCTTTAAGTGGAGCAGAAGAAGACTCCACCATGGTGTGGTGTAAAGATGAAGTCAATCTAATACTTCCTTGGGTACTCTAACAAGCTTCATTCACACTTTTCTTCTTTTTCTTCTTCTTCTTCTTCTTCTTCTTCTTCTTCTTCTCCTCCTCCTCCTTCTCCTTTTTCTCTTCCACTCCTTCTCCTCTTCTCCTCCTCCTCCCCCTCCTTCTCCTTCCCCCTCATCCTCATTATTATTATTATTATTATTATTATTATTATTATTATTATTATTGCTCCTGTCTAGG
The DNA here is from genome assembly GCA_902729485.2 of Mus minutoides. Taxonomy (NCBI): domain Eukaryota; kingdom Metazoa; phylum Chordata; class Mammalia; order Rodentia; family Muridae; genus Mus; species Mus minutoides. The sequence goes on along the minus strand of LR750297.1, from coordinate 94,390 downwards.
TGGAAGGACAACCCAGCCATGCCTGTGGGGCTGGTCTATGAAGGTGTTGCCTCAGAGCCTCTGACGTACTCTGGAGGAAGTGCAGCCCAGAGCTCCGTGCTTCATGCCTTTGATGAGTTCCTGGGCATTGAGCATTGCAAGGAAAGTGGTGAGCAGTGGTCCGATCTCACCTAAGCTTTGACGGGACAACTGGGCAGAATAGGGAGACATCTCTAGCAACTGATAAAGCTGGGTGTAAATGAGAATGTCCTGAGGTTTACCCTTGCCTAAGCCAGCAGGCAGCTGTGTGCATATGCCTTCTCTTACACTGAGTTAGTCAGTAGCGGGGCATCAGATATCATTAGGGTCTTCAAACAGTCCTGTGACCTGGGCTGTTCAGTCATGTTGGCTTGGGTCTTTTATCCATAGATTCCCCTTTCTACAGTGAGGTGATAATGTCAAATTGAAAGGCCAGTCTGGAGCAGCAAGTAATAGTGCTGAACTTCTCTGCTAAAGCCTTTCCCATGAAATGGCCCAGCCTCCCACTGAATCCACATGGACCAGGCGAGGGAGCCCATCACTTTGAAGCCTTTAAAATAGTTGTTATTGATTTTCCTGGCAGCATAGAGCTATCCTATAATGACTACCAAAAAGGGTATTTATTGCTACCAAACTTTAACTTGGATTAGAACCAAAAAGAATTAAAACTCCTCCGCACGAACCTGTTCTCTGGAACAGTCGGGGTTGTTTCTGGGTCTCAGCATTTGACTTTAGTCACAGACTCTCAACAACCAACCAACCAAACAAACAAACAAACAACAATGAAACCCAACCCAAACAACATCAGTTAAATATATAATGATTTTCAAGAAAACACTGAGTTTTGGCTTCCCTGGGTTTTTACTAAAATACCTGCTTACCAATGTTTTCTCTACATGCACAGTAACTTCCATTTCCTGGCTCCCCCCCCACCCCAGTTATAAGCGTCTAGCAAACAGAATTCACCAGGGTGTTCTGCCATCAGTGTAAGGGTTTGTGTGTGTGCTTGTAGACATGCCTCTTAGTCCTCTGCAGGGAACAACACATCATTCATGCACACGGACCAGTAGATTTCTGTCCTACTTTATTATCTGAGGGATGCTTACTTCTTTTTCTCCCTTGCATCTTCTGTCTACAACCAGAAATGAGCATTTGAGCATTTGGCAGCTATAACAAAAGCCCGACAAGGCTGAGGGAGGGCCCTATCAAGCATTTCTGGTACCTGAGTGTTTAGAACAGCAGGCAAACCCTCCTGAATGTCTGCCTCAAGCTAAAGTATTTCTCCTGGCTGTTTCTTTCAGCTGACTTTCTACACAGAATGAGGGACTACATGCCGCCTTCCCATAAGGCTTTCCTGGAGGATCTCCACGCAGCTCCTTCTCTGAGAGACTACATACTGGCCTCTGGTTCTGGGGGCTGCCTCATGGCCTATAACCAATGTGTGGAGGCCCTGGTAGAGCTGCGCAGTTACCACATCAATGTTGTGGCCAGATACATTATCTCTGCTGCCACCAGGGCCAGGAGCAGGGGGCTGGCTCATCCCTCACCCCATGCCTTGGAAGACAGGGGCACTGGGGGCACTGCAGTGCTGAGCTTCTTAAAGAGTGTCAGGGAGAAGACCATGGAGGCCCTCCTGGGTCCTGGTGCTTAGCAGTCATGTCCTGCATCCCAGTGCTGAGATGTTCTCATCCTGCATCCTTGTGCTCAGCAGTCTTGTCCTGCATTCTAGTGTTTAGCAGTCATGTCCTGTGGGAGCCAGAACCAGGGTCGGAGCTCTGTCTGAGCCCAAGCATGGCTTTACTGCTTTGTTCGTAAACTGTGGCTCCCACCTCGACCCCACCCAAGCCAGTTTGCTCGCTAGAAACCTTTCTGCACTGCCCAATCCCCCTGCCTCACAGCAGAGAGCTGCAGCCATGTCCTCCTCATTCAGTATTAGGTGGGAAAGTCGGAGATACCCAAGCTCAATTTTAAAAGAACCAAGTTGCTTTTGGGCATGTTACTTCATCTTTTCTTACCCTGGGCCTCTTCCCTTCTTCCCTACCTCCCTCATCCCTCTGGCTCTCACCCCTCCCTCTTTTTCTTCTTTTGTCCCCCTCCCCCTCCCCTGTTTACTCTCTTTCCCCCTCCCCCTTCTCCTCATCCCTCCTTCCCTTCCTCTTTCCCTTTTTGTCTGTGAAACACAAGGTCTGATGGGCCTCAAACTGTGATCTTCCTGTCCCACCCTTCAGAGGTTATATGTGTGTGTGTATGTGTGTGTGTGTGTCTGTGTGTGTGTGAGTTTCTTTTGTTTTGCCCTAGTGGAGATGACACCCAAAGTTTTGCACGTATCAGGTAACTGCTCCACCACCTGGCTGCAGTCCCAGCTCTCTGTATTCCTGAAGGAAAGTCTTGATGAGTTGCCTAGGCTGGTATTGAGCTCTTTAGCCCAGGCAGGCCTTAGTCTGTGTAGCTGGGATGTACAGGGATGAGCCACTGAGCCATGCTGCTGCTGCTGCTGCTGCTGGTGACGACGATGGCAATGATGGTGATAATGACAGTGATGACGATGATGATGATGATGATGACAAAGATGATAACTACAGTCACTGCAATGATGACAGCAACAATAATGATGGCTGTCCCTTCCTTTTTTGTTCGTTTTTTTTTTGTTTGTTATTTTATTTTATTTTATTTTATTTTATTTTATTTTGAGACAGTATCTTACTATGTTTTAGTCCAGGTTGCCTTGAACTGCCTCAGCCTCCCCAGTGCTTAGATTATACACACGGTCCACCATGGCTGGCCCTAGATTCTTTCAATTCACTAAGCCCTACTGTCCTTAGTCTGTGACCCGGGACAGCCTTGCCCTCCACGCCCAGGCTGAAGTCAGCACTGGGGGGTTAGATGCTGAGTGGAGGTTTGTGGGGTGCTGTCCATGCAGAAGTCACCTGCATGGGAGTGATCAGCTACTGACTTGGAACCGATGGGACTCCCCCACAGGGGGCTAGACACTGCCGGTTCTATTTTAACTCTCTCTGTTCTATTTTTAGGACCGTGTTTTTCTTTCTCCTAGTGACACTGGAAATTTGTATGTGAAAAATGCTTTGATTGACCCCTTGAAAGCAAGTGAGCCAAAATAAGAATAAATAGTAAGTCCACATGTTTAGGATAAAAATAAATGTGGCTTTTATATCCGACATTTCTAGCTCAAAGTCTTATTTATTCTTCCTGGCTGCAGAAAACTCCAGTCCCACCAGTTTAAAGTAAATTCCATCAATTAGGGTTTCCCCACTTTGCAAATTCACATGTGTATATACACACCCACAACAGGCTCTCCTTTCGTGGTCCTGTCTAGAAGTATAGCATCAGCGAGAGCACTGCTCATTGCCTGGCCTCTTCCAAATGCTTCTCTCCTGAATGGAGCCTGGTAAGGTGGACTTAGCAAGCCGATTCATCCTACCCAGAAAGCCTTTCAGTCCCTTGGCCCTGTTGTTCAATAGTCCCCGTGACCATAGGGAGACACGAGACTGGTTTAGGTTCTCTGCTTCCCAGTGGCTGGGGGAGAGAGAGAAGTCTTAACTCCAAGAGAGTACTCAGCCAGGTCCTACACCAAAACTTCTGGGCTCTTCCTGTCTTCCATCCTCTGGGCTCCATCTGCATATGGGAGGTACATGTGACCAGGCTAAGGGCTTCTCAGAGACGGGGTGCCACATTCCTCTGTTGCTGCTGTGGCTGCTCCTCTTTCTGGAGTAGGTTCAACAGTGCCCACCGGGAGCTTACGATGATAACTCAGAAAGCCTTTCCTCTCTACCCGATATCCTTGTTGCCTGTGGACGTCTTTTTTGCACCTCAGCAGAAGGGCACGGGTGTGCTTATGTACTCAAATCTTCTCTGGGATGAACCACATGTGTGCGGGTCTAGAAAGTGTCTTGGATGAAGTCTAGATATCTCCGTGCCCACACCCCTTGCTTTTCTCAGAGAGGAGCCTTCGAGATAAGACCTGGCTTCCGATTCTACTGGGTCTCAGTTTTGAAACAATATGGCTGCCAGATGGTGGTGGCACGCGCCCTTAATCCCAGCACCTGGGAGGCAGAGGCAGGAGGATTTCTGAGTTTGAGGCCAGCCTGGTCTACAGAGTGAGTTATAGGACAGCCAGGGCTACATAGAGAAACCCTGTCTCGAAGAAACCAAAAAAAAAGAAGAAAAGAAAAGAAATGGAAGGAAGGAAGGAAGGAAGGACGGACGGAAGGAAGGAAGGAAGGAAGGAAGGAAGGAAGGAAGGAAGGAAGGAAGGAAGGGAAAGAAAGAGGAAGAAAGGAAGAAAGAGAGAGAGAGAGAGAGAGAAAGAAAGAAAGAAAGAAAGAAAGAAAGAAAGAAAGAAAGGGAACGATATAGCTTTCGATCGGTGCCAGAAGGCAACTGAGCTTCAGTTTCTTATTTATTTTGAAAGGAAGTCTTCAAATCTCGGGGTAGCTCTAAGAGAAGGAATACAGCTTGGGACAGAGTTTGTTTTGAAGTGGAGTTCAGGTGCATTTCCCGGATGTGTTCCTCATTTAGGGGTGTTGGGATGCAGGCAATGCTAAGGGCATGGTTTGATATGGCGGACTGACCATTGTGGGGTCCCTTCAGCTTGTGACACTTGCTGTACTGGCAGACACGCTGCTGAGCCCTTTGAAGCCATGATTCCTCCTCTGCTGCAGGAGTGCAGTGTCCTTCTGGCTGTATGAAGCTGAGACAATGCTCTTTGGCCTTCATACTGCTAGCCTGGACATCCCATTGAGAATCTTGGCACCCTGTAGAGAATAGACATCGCCCCCTTGTGGTTGTGGGGCTGCCCAGGGGTTACTGCTGGGGCCTATACTGTCCAGCATAAGGAGAAAAGACCCCCATTGCGTGCTACTGGGTAAAAAAAAGTAAAGTTCAGAGTGGTTTCTACTGGCTGCATGCACTCTCACGCCTGTGAGAACAAACGTCCTAACATCTGCATGTGGAGGAAGGGACCAGGGGTGCTTAGGGTGTTGTTGGTCCCACCAATGTGCTACTTATCTGGAAGACCTTGTCTTGGTTTTCCTGCCACTCGGACAAAGTGGGACTGGGTATCTGTCTCCCCATGTCGGGCAAACGTGCTTGAACAAGCAGCATAGTGGACCAGACCTGGGACTATTCTCAAAATCTCATAGACACCTGACTAGTGAAAATGAAGACATTTGACTCTGAGAAAATAATATTATCCAGGTGCACGCACCCCCCCCTAACCCCAGCACTCAGGAGGTGGAGGCAGGAGGGTCAGGAGTTCAAGGCCAGCCTAGTATACATACAACACTCTCAAAAAATCAAAACAGAGAGGAGAGCAGGAAAGGAGAAGGGAGAGAGGGAGAGAAGAGAAGAGGAAGGGAGGGAGGGGGAAATTGAGGGAGGGAGATGGGAATGGAGAGGAGAAGAGGAGAGAGGGTTTACAGCTCAGGCTTATCTTGAACAGGATCCCTACTTAGTCCCTCAATGTGACAGGACTGAAAAGATTATCCCAGACTTTTGACTGCAAAGCAAGGTCCACTCAGAGACCTCAGAGCTCCCCAGATTCTGGGGAGATGACACAGGTGGTGAGAGGGATGAATGTCTTGCTATGCAGAAGCTTGCCCAGTGTGTTTCGTTAGTATGGTAGGCAAGGAGGGGACAAATGCAGACAGGATAGATTTTCTTTGTAATGAACAGCAGTGGACGGGGGTGGGGTGGGGGCTTGGGGGACTTGGGGGGAGCCGTCCTAGTCACACATGAAGAGATGAGATCTTGGGGCAGACAGGGTCACATTCAGTCCTCCTATAATACTGCGTCATAAAAGACAGAATTTCACAGAGAACTGAAAGATTGCCAAGCCAGCCCAGGGTTGGCTCTGGAACAAACCCTGTGATCTCAGGTTTGAGCTGTTTCCACAGTAAGAAAGATGAGGCTGCTTCTATAACCACAGCTGACTGTAGACTCCTTGACAGGCCTTGACATTTCAGATGCTGCAGGACCTATCAGCATCCAGATGACACCGGATAGAATGGACTAGAGCCACATCCAGATGAAGGGACTTCTACAAAGTGTTCCAATGAGAACAATATTTCCAGACAGTACATCATCTTCTTGTCAGGGGCTCAGTGGAGACGAAGGTGTGTGTTTTCTTTGTCTTAGGGAGTTTGTATTGCTGGTTTCTATAGGAAGTCTGTAACCTGTTGATCATCAATGCATGCTTACATACAGATCCCTCCTTCAGGAGTTTCATTAGTAACCATTATTTCTTTTGTATGAGTCTTGTATTTATTAATTAGGATTTTCTATAAAATCTAAACAGTATAAGTCTTATTTATATATGGAAAGGAAGAGGAGGGGGAGAAATGGAGAGAAGGAGAAGGAAAGGAAGAGAGAGGGGGAGGGAGAGAAACAGAGACGGAGAGACAGAGACAGACAGAAACAAAAGGAGAGGGAGACAGAGGGATAGGCAAGTCTGCAAATCCACAGGGCTGTCTGGCAGCTAGCTGGTGGTCTGGGAAGATCTGATGTTGCACCTCAAGTTCAAAGGTCATCAGCTGGACAGTCTCCTAAGGCCTTTCTGCTTAGAAGTCACTGTTCTCTAAGACCTTCCCTGAGTGGAAGAGGCCCACCCACAGTAAGGAAGGGAATTTGCTTTACTCAAAGTCCATCACCTTAAATACTAAATAGTTAAATCTCATCCAAAGAGAACCCAGAAGCACAGACGCAGGAGAATGTTAAACTGTATAGTTACCCTTAAGAGGATGAGAAGGAGCAACTTAAGGCATTGTCTATGCATTCCGCACACAGCTGGGGGAAGGTCCTCCATGCAAACCGATGGAGAAGAGTTAAGACATGGTGTTCACCGAGGTCTCAGGATGGAAGGCTGAGGGTCTGGGTGGAAATTCTTGATGGAAAGTTGGGAACATCACTCAGGCAAACCTGGCACAGCTGACAACCAAAGGCTTCCCGTGCCAGCTGAGCCACGTGGGATCGTTAAACTTAGTTACGTCAGTTTTTGTTTGTGTGTATGCCTGTGTGCCCAGTTGTCTGTATGTGTGCTGGTGATGAGAGGCCACGAGAGGGCATCAGATCCCCCGGAGTAGGAGTTTACAGGTGGTCGTGAGCCACCAGATGAGGGTGCTGGGAACCAAACTTGGGTCTTCTGCAAGATGGACAAGTGCTCTTAATTGCTGCTACCCTCCTTCCCCTCTGCCTTTGTTTGTTTGTTTGTTTGTTTGTTTGTTTGTTTGTTTTTCGAGACAGGGTTTCTCTGTGTAGCCCTGGCTGTCGTGGAACTCACTTTGTAGACCAGGCTGGCCTCGAACTCAGAAATCCACCTGCCTCTGCCTCCCAAGTGCTGGGATCAAAGGTGTGTGCCACCACGCCTGGCATGTTTGTTGTTTTTAACTCATTAAAACCCTTGCAGACACCAGGGCATTAAGCATTCTTGGCAAATGCTAGGCTGCACCCCAGCCCTGAGCATACAGTCTCTTAACAAAGCTGTAAACTTTGCCTTAGGAGGATGCTGATGTCAGTTCTCATCTGTGGAGACAGGGCTAGCCTTCAAAGGTCAAAGCTGTTTGCTCAAGACCCTCTTGCTCAAGTTGCCTCTGTCACCAGTGTAGGAAACAGGAAGACACTGGTTCCTTTAAAGGTTCTGTTCACGTACAGCTAGAATTAGTTTTGGTTATTTTTAAGAAGAGCAGTAAAGACTCAATACGATTTTAATAGCCAAACAACAAAACCAATAAGGCAGTCAACCTATGGACCACGAAAGTGTTCAGTGGCTCTAATTCTGCCTCCACCCCTGGGCTGGCCTTCGAGAGGGACACAGCATTCTCAGTTTTCCCAGTGCGAAGTGAAGGCAGTGAACCCAAATCGAGGCCCAAAGGAGTCTTCTCTGGCTCATTTGACAATTGTCATTCATTGTTTCCAAGAAAGTATTAAATTAAAGATCCTCCGGGAAGGGGTGGGACTGGGCGTGGTAGCACACACCTTTAATCCCAGAACTTGGGAGGCAGAGGCAGGCGGATTTCTGAGTTCGAGGTCAGCCTGGTCTACAAAGTGAGTTCCAGGACAGCCAGGGCTATACAGAGAAATCCTGTCTCGAAAAACAAAAACAAAACAAGAAAAGAAAAAAGAAAAGAAAAGAAAAGAAAAGAAAAGAAAAGAAAAGAAAAGAAAAGAAAAGAAAAGGAGGTGAGGGAAGGGAGGGAGAAAGAAAGGAACAAGGAAGCATGGGAGGAAGGAGGGGAAGGAGAAGGAAAGAGGAAGAAAGAAAAAAGAAAAACTAAAAGGGGGAGAGGATTTCAACATTATAGTCCCACTCTGATTCAGTTTTCAGATCTGAGATAAAGCGCTGCGTACCTGCTAGTCAGTTATCGCTCCCAGACAAGAGCCCTCGTGCCGGAGGAGGAAGTCGGTCGGTCCTGACTCTAGCCTGCACAGATGTTTTATTTGCTTTGCTAATGGAGGAGACGCTTGTCTCTTCCTCTGCTCATTTAACAGTAAAGTTAATAAAGAAGTCGGGCTTTACTGCTTTCGGAGAGCGATTGCTGCTTACTGCCTGCAGCTTAGCATCTGCTTCTTAGGAACATTAAAAACTGATTTCTTGAGTGTAAGCATCATCAAAAAAAATGAATTAAAAAAAAATTTTTTGCAAAGTCATTAGCTTTATAAACTCACAAATCTTTGGGGCTGTGGGCTTTCATGACAGTTGCAGAGCCAGCACACCAGCCCTAGTCCACGTTACCTTTAATCACTCACATGGCTTCATCCCTCTTGCAGACAGGTACCTGTGGGCAGTCTGTGCTCTGTGAAGAAGCTTGTGTAGAGCCTAAGTCACCTCTCTTCCCCAACCCCCGGGCTGGAATCTTCTCAGTGGGCTACCCTCTTTGTAGCTGTGAAGTGTGTGTAGACTTGACATGCCAACCTCCCTGTACACTCTGACCCCCAAGCCTAACCAACATTAGAGATGGGAATTGCATTTGATTTGATGGGAATTGCATTTGCTAGGAGTCTTGCACCAAAGACTTTCCCTTAGAGCCAACAAGGCACACAGCCTTTTCTAGCCAAATTACCCCCAAATTACTTATTAATTATAGACATTCATGTTACTTTATCATCTATTGATATGACTTCTCACACACACACACACTTTTATTTAAGTCTCATCTGTCAATTAACACAGACAGTAGTCATTAATAGTCTGGCTAATCAAACACACAAATAAAATACATCCGCTCGTGCCTGCTGGCATTTCAGTTACTTAAACACAGAGGGGAAAGAAATTGGAAAATGTAAATCACCACATTCACAATGTGAATGATGAACTTCATTTTGTCTCAGCACAGCACAGAGGTGAACCCACTGCCAGAGGGAAAGGTCAGGACCGTCATGCACAGCAGTGGCAGGCTGTGGTCATCTCCCTCTGGGGACAATGCATGGGACACTGCTGGGTACCACAAGTCGCTGCTATCAACACCAATGCTTGTCTGGGAAGGGTGACAAGGACCCATGCAGGTGAATAATATATATAATATTCGCTGGTCACTTTAATCCACAGTTTGAGGCTCTAGAATCTTTCTTTAATCCTTTGCTGGAAAAACTTAGGGCATGAACCTACCAACAAAAGAAAGATCCAACAAGCTGGCTCAGAGCCCCTGATTGTCTGAAGAGCCCAGGTTACCCCACAGCCACCAGCGTCTAGATTGTGCTCTGGAGTGTGGAAGATTGGAATTCTTAGCTAGACTGGTGTCAGACTCCTGGAGTATAGTCCACATCCTGGGTTCTTTCCTGACTGTGCAGTTGGTATTGATCCAGCGAGCGTGGGGGCAGGGTCAATGGGGCGGCTCCTGCATACAACAGAACAGAGCTGAGTGCAAAAGGACGCTGAAGCAGGGACTGACCGCATCTGTGTCTCCTGCTTGACTCGGAGTCCTAGGAGTCTGACTGAGCTCAACTCGCAGCATATGATCTGAGAATTTTGATTTGAATGTGGACTTGTGTCATGGTGGGTGTCATATGACTTACTGAAATCATTTTCTATGCTGCTGCTTTGTAACCGAGCAGAATTTATATGCCAACACCCCTTTGCACTCTGACCCCAACCTTACCTAACTCTAATGGCTTTTGATTGCTTAGTTTTTGCTTGCAGATCTGCCTCTTGACCACAAGAGGGCAGTAGCAACCTACAAATCTTTACGGCACGCTCAAAGGCGCTGGATTCTGTGCTAGCTTATCTCAGGCGGAAATATGCATATTTTTGGAAGTCTTTCTTTTCTCCACAGGGCCCTGGGAAGACCTTGAGAAGTTATTTCACCCCAGGTGATGCCTTCAGCCAGAACCACATTAAATCAGCACAGATGGCTCTCTCTGGGCCCAAGAGCAAATGGCAGTTTATTTGTAAAAGCTGAAGTTAATGATAATGACGTACAATAGATATGATAAAGGAAAACCCTGAAAGATTTATTTTAACAGGAGAGGAACTCTCCCTGTCTCCACGATCAGTGTTATCTGACTGTCCAGGAAGCTTAAATGGAGACAAATTAGGAATTCAGCAACAGGAGCAAGAATTGGGGTAATCACACAGACGGTCAGGCACACGGGAGAAGCCACATGGCTGCCAGGCTTAGAGAGCAATTAGTTGGGGTTCTGTCTTAAAAAATACAGGGGGAAAAAGGGCAGATAGCACTGTGGGAATGAAATCTCTTTCTCTTGCTTTCCCTTACCCCAACTGTGTTTCCCTCGGTGGGACATGTGACCTCCTACTATGGAAAACTCAGTGTGTGCCAAGTCTATTCCCCAAGAGTATCCTGAACCCCACTGCAGCTCACGATGGGTCCAAAGCATTGATTTATCAAGGCAATGAGTTGTTTGCCCTGATTGTTTATTATCACAAAGCTCAACCTTCTCATAAAATACCAAGTACACATAAAAGAATACAAACTGTGTGTGTGTGTGTGTGTGTGTGTGTGTGTGTCGTGTATGGTGAACCCCTGCTTTTTTTTTTTTTTTGCCAGTGACCAGGAATTTCAAAATTCTCAGAGGAAACCAGTAAAATAGCTTGTCCAGAGTACACCCTGTGGCCGCCATGTAGCCACAGGGTGGAAGTCAACTTCAGATTCATGTCTGCAGGTAGACCCTGCAAAGCCCACTGGACACATTCACACCAGCCTCCCTGTCTGGGATGCCCACCACGCTCTAAGTCCGGGTTCCTCTGCTGGGCACAGTTGGAGCCCTGGGAGTGTGGGGAGCAGGAGAGCAGCTTCAGGCAGTCAGGATGGAGACACAGCGGGATAGGCTGTCTGTCACAAACCCCTATCGGCTTATGTGTGCGGAGTGTACTGTAACTGGTTGCTGTGTTGTTAGGGTTGCTAGGGATTGTTAGACTCACTGTTAAGGGTCTGGAAGGAAAGCTCGCTCCTTAATCATAGGCATTATGTAGTGGAGAAGGCCCTGTGTTTCCATACTCCCAAGGCTGTCAGCAAGAAAGGCTGCAGTCTGAGAGCCTACGTGGGGGGTAGGGGGTGTTTTTCTGACACTGATTACAACCCTGGCAACCCCGGAAGGCTGTTCCACCCTATGTCACATTCCAGATTATATAAATTATGTATGTGAGTGTATGTGGGGGCGCATGTGTGTCAGTGAGTGTGCACGCAGGTAGGTGCTTGTGGGGAGGCCAGAGGACAGTCTCAGGTATCACTCCTAGGATCATCCTCTTTCTTTCTTTCTTTCTTTCTTTCTTTCTTTCTTTCTTTCTTTCTTTCTTTCTTTCTTTCTTTCTTTCTTTCTTTCTTTCAGCAGGGTCTCATCCGGAGCTCAGCAATTGGGTCAGGCTGGCTAACCAGTGATTTCTGCTGTTCCTGCCTTTCTGGCACCACCTTTACAAGTGTATCCCATCATATTTGTTTATTTACATTTGTTTTTGTGGTATAGGTGTGTGTGTGTGTGTGTGTGTGTGTGTGTGTGTGTGTTCATGTGAGTGTGAAGGTTAGGTTTTCCTGGAGTGTCTTCTTCAATCACTTTCCACCTTAATTTTTGAGACAGTCTCTCATAGAACATAGTTCTGCTAGGCTGGCTGGCCAGTGTACTCTGGGGATACACCTCTACCTTCCAGCCTCCTCCCCCTCCCCCTGTCATCTTATGACCAGGTGGCCTGTTCCCAGGTGTAGCAGAACACCAGGTGCACCAGGACACCTGGCCTTTCACGTGGTGCTGGGTTCTGAACTTGGCTTCTCCTGTGCTGAAACGGGTGCTCTCCCGACAGAGCCATCTCTCTCTGTCTCAACCCATCTACTTTTAGAATTTAACCAAAATCATCTGTTTTGGTGCAAGAACTGCAGACTCTGGGGTGCGGCTCAGCCTCGGATACCTTGCTGCCCATGAGTGGACCCTCACTTCCATTCTCAGCACTGGCAAAATGTAGGGCAGACCAATAGCAACCCTTTTGATACCACGGAGCCCGAGGACCAGCACGAGGCTTCCAGAGGCAGAATCTCGCTCAAGGCCACTGGCACAGAAGCGAATTCTCTGGGTGAAGACTTGGTACCCAGCAGGACTGGCTAAACTGTACAGTACAAGCCTAACATCTCACCTTTAAGGTCCTGGCCCTGGTCCTGGGTCCTGGGGCTTCTGATCTCCCGGGCTGGTGGCCTCTCCTCTTTTGGAACAGCATCTGTTTTTGTGGAATGAAAACAGTCCCAGAATAGCAGCCTGCTTCTCTCTCCTATTCAAAACGACCCAGGGATGTCATTAGCTACTCATGGTGGTTGATGAGTTTGGGGGTGTAGGCTCCTCCTCGTGGATCAAGGCTATGGAAGTACTCAATATCTGTTTACTCTCCAAGCAGTGGGGAAAATTACGGGAAGGACATTCATTTCTGTTTTGAAGAGACTTCCAAGAAGACCTCTTTGTATCTTGTTTGCTTTGCCATCGTCTCTTACTCTTGTGGACTTCATGGTCACCGGAGAGACTTCTAAGTGTAATTTAAGAGAACAGACATACACTAGGCAAAATGTTAGGGGTATAAAAAAATCATGCCTGTGTTTTTTGTGCATGTGAACGTTGGATGACAAACCCATTTATTCTTTTTCTTTTAAGTTTTTAAAAATTTAAATTATATATGTGTGTGTGTCTCTGGGGGTGGGGTATGTACACATGAGTGCAGGTGTCTGCTACTGCCAGAGATATCATCTGGGTCTGGAGCCACAGGCAGCTGCCACAGGTGGAGGCTGGGAATGAACTCCCGACACCTGTGAGCAGTGCTCAAAATTCCTGAGCCATCTGACTCTCCAGCCCTCCATTTTCAATTCATCTTCCTGTCCTCTTTCTCTCCTTCCTTCCTCTCTTATTGTTTTATAAAACAGGGTCTCCTTCAACATGTAGCCTGGGCTAGCCTCAAACTCAAAATCCTCCTGCCTTAGCTTCTCAAGAGCTTGAATTCCAAGTACCCGTTGCTATGCCCTGCTCCACATAGTTCTTAGTTCAGTTTTCTCTGTGCCCTTCATATTTTTCAGCCCGTCTCCTCAGATAGGAGTCTAAGGCACACAGTGTTGTGTAAGAGACCAGCACCGGATGAAGCCATTAACACCACCTTCTGGATTTGCATTTTGATAAGATTGAAAACTAAGTATAGTTGTTATGCTCCACTAATGGAATTTCAAGACAGCACCCGGGGCCGTGTGGAGTTCCCTTCCCTCCCATCTGGCTTGCCAGTGCACACTAAGGGTTGTGAGCCTGCCTGCAGCCTGCAGCTGTGACAATGCGGAACCCTGTCCTTCCAGAATGGCTGCTGTCAAAATGAGCAGAGTCCCACCACTCCTGACGATGTCAATGGATTTCTTAAAGGCTTGCGCTACTTAGCGTCTCATCACATTGCCAACCCCGCTGATGCAGACACAGAGAACTTTGTTTCTGCTCCTAGTTGGAGAAGGTCATAGCCTGTGGCCGTAGGGAAGGTACAGCCGAGTTCATGCCAGCTGTAGCCTTGGCAGGGGATTCAATACAGTGGTAGGTCAGAGAACACAAAACCAGTGTCAGGCTAGACCCTTCAAAGGCTCCCCCTCAGTGATTTACACCTACCAGCCAGGCCCCACCCCCGCACTCCAGCTGGGGAACATGAAAACCATTCCGTGGGGACAGCTCATACTCAGTCACCACAGGGAAGCGGTCCCATTTGCAGCGTGGTACTCACACTCTAACCTCACAGGAAGACGTGGTGGGCCTGGGTGCTCTGGCCACTCTCAGGGTTCCTGAGTCAGTGAGCCCTGAGTTCAGCCTGGAGACCGCTTTCCCAACTGGTTCCCACGTGATGTCATCATCATCTCGGGTGTGAGAGCCCTTAGTTCACTGGGGCTCCTTTGTTTTGCTTGTTCTCCAGAACACTGTGGACGAACTCCTATGATTCATCTCACGTTTAATGCACGGGATTTACTTTTTGAAGAAGGGGAAGACTTTAGTCATGTTTTATCATCAAAATCTATGGTCCTGGTTGTTTAGCTCCTGTCCGTTTCTCTGTCTGAAAACGCATCGAGATGTTTATGATAATAGCGAGAGGAGGCTGGAGGTCAACTCTGAGTATCAGTTGTCCGGGATCATCCGCTTTGGTTTGGAAACGGGGTCTCTCACTTGGCCTGGAAATCACCATTTAGACTAGGCCGGCTGGCCGGTGAATGCTGGAGACTTCCTGGTCTCTGTTTATGAGAGACTGCCATCCGCACCAGTCTCTTTATGTGGATTCTGGGAGAGAACTCAGGTCTTTCTGTTTACATGGCAGGTGCTCAGCTCCAACTTTAACATGGCTGTTAAGTTATAGAAAAACTCAGGAGTTGGGGGTGTAGCATGAAAATGCTTCAGGTTCTGGCTCCAACACTGAAAGAGAGAGACAGAGAAAGACACACAGAGAGAGACAAAGAAGGACACAGAGAGAGAGAGAGGCAGACATAAAGGGACAGAGAGAGACAGAGAAGGACAGACACACAGAGACAGAGACACAGACAGAGACAGAGCAGGACAGAGACAAACAGAGAGAGAGAAGAAATTTCCAGTCTTAGGAAAGAGGTAATACTATGGGTAAATGAATAAAATTGTAAAATCTCAAGAAATTGAAGGAACAAATAAACAGCCCATAAAGGGATTGATGCTTTTTTCAAAATGGGAATTTATCAAGTCCATGGTGACTCTCTGGCAGGTCAAAGCAAACTGGTTTGGTGCAGCCAATAAGTGTTATCTTTCACATTAATGAGAAGAGTCAGTGTTAGCACCAGGACACTCTAATTCCCTCCTAACTGTGTGACACTTGACCTGTGTTGCCAGGACAACGACCTTCAATCCCACAGTCCACTTGGCCCAGTCCCCACCCTCAATGGTGTGATGTCATTTTCAGTATAAATTAGGAAGACACCCCCTTCTCTCTCTCTCTCTTCTCTTCCCTCCCCTCCTGTTCCCTTAGCCGCTGCAATAAACCTCTCCCACGTGGAGCCCCTCCCCCCCCTTTGGCCTGGTCTGCTGCTTGGTTATTCGCCCAAAACACACTGATATTATATTTTTATCAACAGTGCCCATCAGTGTACCTTACTACTAGTACTTGATGGGCTGTTAAGAAATACTCGGTGAGGGGTGAGGGCTGGAGTGATGGCTCAGCAGTTAAGAGCACAGACTGTTCTTCAGAAGGTCTGAGTTTAAATCCCAGAAACCACATGGTGGCTCACAACCATCTATATAATAAGATCTGGTGCCCTCTCTGAGGTAGTGGTGGCGCACGCCGGTAGGATTTGCTGAAGGAGGCAGAGGCAGGAGGATCACGAGTTCGAGGCCAGCCTGGACTACACATTTATATTTTTATCAACAGTCAGACTTGGAGATGTTTCAAAAAAAAAAAATCAGGATTCTTCTACAAATAAGTAGAAATTGTAAGGTGAAATCCCCATGTTGCCTCTCTGCCTAGCCGTAGAGCCTTGGTTTCTTCATCTGTGAGGAGAACGTTCCAAACTAAGCCCAACTCACTAGTGGCGTATTCAGAGGCTCACATCAACGTGGACTCACTCTAATCCCGGCCGTGGTCCTTGGCCTGGTCCTTGGCCGTGCAGGCGGGCCTTTGCTCAGTTGCATTAAACATAAGGAACATCCAAGACAAATGGGATAACAATGGACGGAGCAGTTAACCGTGTCATAACAAGGACAGTTACATAGAACATGCCTGTGCAACATGCAGTGACATCAGGGTACCCCCTTCTCAAAACCTAAAACTTAGATCCCCTGAACAGGGGCTCCCGACTTAGCTGCTGAGTCAGGGCTTCCGGTTTTCCTCTAGGATTTGGAGCAGCTTTCTGAGATCATACTACTGTAACCGCCTCCCAGTTAGTGTGGTCCCTCCCATCTTCTTCTGCTGAGCATCCCACATACTTAAACTTACCCCCACCCCACCCCACCCCTGCCTTGTTGTCTCGTGGCTACTCTCTCCCCTCCCACTGCTCTCATTCCTCAGTTTCTGGTTTGTTTGTGCTTAGCTGTGAGTCCAGTGATGTCACTTCCTGTTGCAAGGCGGTTTCCTGTTTGTGGAGCGAAGGAAGACTAGAGTAATCTGAGAGGAGCTTGGGGAACCTTGCTAAGGGTACAGTCAACACTAAATACAACTCATACTTCTGGCATAAATAGAGGGTGGCAAGAGCCACTAAAAAATAAAACCAAGGGTCTGCTTATTCATAGACATCTACGTGGTCTGTAGCAAATTGCCCGGGGCAAAGGACTTGCGGAGTCTACTTCCTTCCAAATCGATTTTATACCCAGACCTTCTTATTAAATTTAAATCAAGCCAGCTTTGAGGCCTGAAACTTGAGGCTGGGTGAGTGTCCTGCTCATCCGAGAGAACCCCGTTCAGGAAGACAAGAGCAGAGGGTGTTTAGAGCTGTTTAGATCTTTCCACACTCATTATCTCTGTCACAGACATGTTAACCCAAACACTATAGGTATCTCAGTTTAACGCAAATAAAACTCAAGGGAGAGAGGTGACCCGCCTGTGCTTTGCAGCACAAAGAAGCAGGACCCAAATCAACCTGGGTTGTTGAGTCTGATGCAACATGCCGTTGTTCCATGATGTGTCCTGATTATTCATTCAGGACCCAGTTGTCCTAGGAGAAAGAGGTCCACAGGCTGGTGAGAGAGACAGTGTGTTGCAAGCCAGCTCGAGCAGGTTCTCCATCAGTGGAGATCTACAGTCATTCCGTGCCTGTTTATGGAAGCTTTCACTCAGCCCCACTGTTCCTCCACATCTGAGCCTTTGTGCTAGGCTGGCAAGCAGAAACCTGAGACGCAGGAAGCCACAGTGAGCCTTAATTGGTCACTACAATAACGGCTTTGGATGGATATTCCCTTCCAATGAATCACCCTCAGGTGGCCAGTGAGTCAGGCTGCTTAACTGTAATCTTTAATTCGGTTCTCACTCATAAACAGTTCTCCTTACTTCAGAAGTCTTTAATTTAAAAAGTCAGGGCAGTAGGAGCAGCCATTTCAGAACCTCCCTCACGGCTGGAGAGAAGCCTGAGAAATAAAAAGCAAGACTCCTCGTTTGCAACGGAACTCACAAGTGTCATACAAACTGTGAGATCACCTGCAGGGTTCCTCAAAGATGGAAAAGGAAAGGAGGGACCGCAAGGGACATTCATAACTGAAAGGGACATTCATAACTGGTTCTGCTCATGAACCCAGAGATGGGGTCACGGAGAACCTTGCTGAGGTGATGGCAGAAGAGTTGAGGTTTTTAAAGAGATATTTCCGTTCTTTGTTTATGTGTCTGTATGGTCTGTGGGAGTGGAAGCTAAGTGTATGCAGGTGCCCGTGGAAGCTGAAGACTGTCAGATCCCCCAGAGCAGAAGTTACATATGGTGGTGAGCCATCATGTGGTTGCTGGGAATTGAACTCAAGAAAGCAGCAAGGGCTCTTAACCATTGAGCCATCCTCTCTCCGGTCTCAGAGGAGTTGAGTTTGAAAGCTTCTCTTCAGCTTTCAGAGAGATCTCCCTGGCTGAGGAAGCAGAGAGCAATTCGGCTTGTGGCTTCCTCAGGGCCACCTCCAAGGCCCTAACAAAGCCAGACCTCACTGAGCTGCATACCTGGGTGGTCCCTTTGTCCAGAGAGGAGGGCAGGGTTGATTTATTGATGGTTTAAGACTTAAAGGACCAGATCCTAAACTGACAGTATTCACAATAGTAGAAAGAGATGCCTAACGTGGGTGCTACCTATAGCTAGCTCCGCAGCTGAGCCAATGCCAGCCTCTAAGCTTTTCTATGCAAATGCATAGTGTAAGACTTTCCTGCTTTTTACGGAAGGATGAAAAGAACGGAAGCAAGATACTCTGATTCCTGACTCCTCAGAGCATTCATCTCTAGGTCATCAAGCAATGTTTGGAGCAGGCACAGACCAGCAGCACACATATCCATATGCTCATGTTTGCACACACGTGTGTGTACACGTATACACAAGTACACAACAAAGTGTGTCAGGCCACCCTCCCAAATGGAAAGTACATTCACACTTGAATTTGCTGCAAGTTAAAGAGGTTCAAGATCTCAAAAATAAAAATAAATTTTAGCAGCCAGAGAGATGGCTCAATGGTTGAGAGCCCTGGTCACTCTGCTGGAGGGTGCATGTTCAATTCCCAGCACCCACATGGCACCTCACAATTGCCTGGAACTGTCACAAAACTGTCTGTTTTGTGTATCTGACACCCTTGCACATGCAGACAAAACACCAACACACATAAAATTCAAAAAGAAAAAAATGAAAATCTTTAAAAAAAATTTTTTTTAATAGTTTCAATATGCCGTTTCACTATCATGTAGGCCAGGTTGCTGGTCTGTCTTCTACCACACTCTCGGTTTTAAGGGTTGCTATAAGTCCTTTCTGGGCTAAGAGTCCATATTCTATGCACAGCAGCACAATTTACATGCTAAATAATATGACGATATTAACTAGACCTTTCTTTTTTAAAGATTTTATTAATTCTATTTTTGTATAGGGATGCTTAGCTTGCATGTATGTCTGTGCACTGTGCACAGGCCTGGCACTCAGGATGAGTCAGATCCCCTGTGACTGCTTGTGAGCCACCATGCTGGTGCTAGGAATTGAACCCAGGATCTCTGGAAGAGCAGCCAGTGCTCTTAACGGCTGAGCCATCTCTCCAGCCCATGTTATATTTTTAAACAGGATTTAAAAAAAAAAAAATTCAGGCTACAAAGTCCTCCGTCCAGAGAAACAAACTCAATCTCTTTTCCAACTGGGGCAACATGACAAACATTCTCAGTGAGTTCCTATTTCACTGGCAGCCAATGGGATGAAAAAGAAAACCCGACTTTCACAATCACCGCCCCAAAGGAAGAATGCGTGCTGGGTTATTTTGCAAACATGATTCTTGCTACTCCAAGAGCAAAGAGTCGGGTTCACGCAACATCATAAAACCGTGGTGCTGTCACAAAGTTAAAACTAGGACAAAATAGTTTAGTGTCTTGTTTCCTGTGTCCCTTTGCCTCCTCTCTGCCTTCCACACCACCTCTCTTGGCTTCCTGTTCAACTCGAAGCCTTTACCTGCACTTGTGCCTTTACAGCCGTGGCTCTCAGCTTCCCGACGCGGCCACCTCATGCAGCCACAGAATCATTTTCATGGCCTGCTTCCTAACTGTAATTTTGGCTTTGTTATGAATCGTAATGAATCAGAATCTGAGATTTCTGATGGTCTTAGGTGGTGTATTAGTCGGAGTTCTCTAGAGTCACAGAACTTATGGGTAGAATCTATATAGTAAGGGAATTTGTTGATGACTTATAGTCTGTAGTCTAACTCCCAACAATGGTCAGCAGCTGTGAATGGAAGTCCAAGGATCTAGCAGTTGCTCAGTCCCACAAGGCAACGAGGCAAAAAAAGAGAGAGTAGATCTTCCTTCTTCCATTGTCCTTATGTAGGTCTCCAACAGAAGGTGTGGCCCAGATTAAAGGTGTGTGTCACCAAGCCTGGATCTGGGACTTGCTTTGTCCCAGGTGACCTTGAACTCAGAGATCTCCCTGTCTTAATCTTCTGGAATTCTAGCCACTATGCCTCAAGATCTCCATGTCAAGATCCAGGTCAGAAACTTGTATCTCCCAGCCTCCAGATTAGGACCACAGGTGAGCCTTCTAATTCTGGGTTGTAGTTCATTCCAGATATAGTCAAGTTGACAACCAGGAATAGCCACTACACGTGGCCCCTGAGGAAGGATCATTTGACTCCCAAAAGGGGTTGAGACCCACTGATTTCCATGACCACACGTGTACATCATAAACTATTTGTTAAATTCTGGATATGACCTCCTGTTTCTGAAATACAGCCAGTGAGGCCTTTCTTGGTTCCATGAGTTTTATGTTTGTTCTGCTAGTGGTTTCTTTTGCTGTGTAGAAACTCTAGTTTCGTGTAGTCACATGTGGTGCCCCTTGGACTGTGCCACTGGGGCTCTCTTCAGAAAGTTCTTGTGTTGCCAGGTGTCTTGAGCAGTACGTCTTCCTCCGGCATTTTCATATTTCAGGTTTTAAATTATGATCTTTGGTCCACGTTGAGTTGACTTTTGTACAATGTGAAAGGTACAGGTCTACTCTGCCTGTGGACACCAAGTTTTGCCCGTTACTGTGTGTTGAGTAGGCTTTTTCTCCACTGCATGTTTGAGCCACTTTGGTTAAGACTTCAGTGGCCATCGTGGTATTGATTTGTTGCTAGCTGCTCCAGCCCATGCCTTTGGTCTATTTCTATGCCACTACCAAACGGTCTTTATTACAGCTCTGTAAGGAAGATACCAGATGAGGTCAGGTATGGGTGCCTGTAGCTGTGTTCTTTCTCCATCGTTCACAAATTTGGCTGTCTATTCCTTTTCAGCCATGCCTTCTACAGGATATGTTTCACTGATTCTTTTGAATGTGAATACTGTGCACTTGGCTCACACAACCCCCACCCCCACTCCATTACACATAGGTTTCCCACATACTCCCACTGTTCCCCTTTCTCTTTCCTATACCCCCCTTATACCTTAAAGCCACTTATCTGTGGGCGATATGTATATTCATTTACATATATAAATCAAGATTTTACATATGAAAGAATACTTGTAATATGTACACTTCTGATTCTGGGATACCTTGTGACCTCCAGTTCTATCCAAATGAAAGGATTTTGTCTTGGCGCGGGAGTGAACCTCCACTTGAATATTCACCATGGTCTTTGTCCATTTGTCTCTTGTGGGACATCTCTGATGTCTCCTTTTCCTGGATGTTGTAAAGAGGGCAGCAAGAAGCATGGATGTCCAAGTGTCTCTGGTGTGTTGACTTGGAGTCTTCTGGGAATCTGCCCAGGAGTGGTTTAGCTGTATCCTACCGTAATTCTAGGTTTAGTGTTTAGTTGTTAAGGAACCTCCCCACTGATTTCCACAGAAGCTTCAGCAGTCCGTACTCCCCGTAGCAATGACAGACTCTGCTCCCCTCACCCTGACTAGCTTTTGCTGTCACAGGAGGGAATGGTATGGGGTCGTCTCCTTCCTGTCCTTTCCTTCTTGGGCCATAGAACTCCCCCACTCCCAGCAAGCAGACTCTTGGGGTAACTGTGAAGCACCGAGACTTCACAGGGCCCAGTATAGCCTTAGAGAAATGCAGTCTTCCCAGGTTGCCCTCTGAACTCCTGTGCAGCTATGTGAATTTCCTTTCTGGATGTCCAGTTGTTTCTTTTGTGGGACCCCACCCACACTCCTTTTCTTAAATCTCCTGGTCACCACGTGCTGTGCCTCAGTTCTCCCCTTGCTGGTGTGCCAGCCACTGCATCATCATTCAGAGGCAGTCTGAGGATGGCTTTTGCCCAATTCATATATTCCAGGCACGAGAACAATTCAGTTCTCCTGAGCGTCGGTGTGGACCCATAACTCGGTCCCATGTGAGCGGAGTTCTCCAATTCAACCCACAGCACAGTAACCATCATAGACTCGTTGGGCATAGGAAGCTTCCAGGATTCAGGAGATTTGGATGCCGGAGTTCAATATGATAAAGTTTGAACTCATTTAGAAAAGGAGTATGTCGGAGAACAAAAAGCCAAGAGACAGGGAAACCGAGTCAGGAGAGTGACAGAAAGGAGCTAGGAGAGACACACAGAGAGAAAAAGGCAGCTTAGAGGATGCTTGCCGAATCACTGTTCCCAAAGCCAGCTCACCCTTTGGACTCAGCAGTTACCCAAGCCAGGAAGCTAGAAAGGCATATTTTATTTACAGATATAACCGAGACACAATGGACTGCTGTTTGCATTTGCCCAATGTGACCTCAAAGTTATTAAGCCTTCTATGCTCATAGTTTCTTGGATTTTATAACTCCCCGAGGCAAAGTGTATTTCTCCTGCTAGTCACACCCCTGGCTGTCTTTTTTTTTCCCCATGATTAAAAGAGCACGAGAGTCTTGCTTCTGATTGGCTATTGAGGTTTTCCAGCCTAACACCCTATTTGCTCTTTCTAGTCCACTCCCACTTGGCCTCAAAGCTCAGGGCCATTTTTTAGGTGTGCAGCGGAGACTATACATCCAGGCAGGCAACACACGAGTGGCTCCGGAAATTGCTCATTGCAGGCTGGCCCGAGTGGGCCTTCACTGTGTATGCACAGGATCTATGGTGTTCCAGCTAAAGAGGAGCATAGATGGGGCTTCTCACAGTATGATGGCTCAGGGCTTTGGAGCCTTCTGGGTATTCTTAAAGCAAGGCTGTAGTTTTGGCTTCTTCCATTCCAGGTGGGCTCAGATGTCTAAGGAAACTGCTTCTCTGTTGTCCTTGATGCATAATGGCTCCTGGTTCGCCCTGCTTGACCCAGCTCTCTTAGGCTATGAGGTCACCTTGAAGGAAGGGCATTGTAGATTGACAAAGCTCTTCAAGTAAACTTTTAAGGTGGAAAAAAAAGGAAATGACCCATAGAAAGTTTATTTTCTCAACGACTCTGTTCTGTTGCCAGGGTTCCCATCCAGTTTTGTGGCTCTCTGACTTTAGAAACCAGCGCAGTTACACCACACAGCCTGTGGCTGTAGGAAATCGGCCCTTGTACTTAACAAAATGCCTTGGAAATGCCATGGTGTTGCTGGCGTATCAATAGTTCACTCTTTTGGACTTTTGAGTAGCATTCTGTGCTACTGGGAGGCAATCAGTTTTAATCATGCACCTGCTGTGGGCCTGTCAATCATTCCCACCTTGGGGCTGTTAACAAATAGAACTGCTAGTGAACATTGCGGTATAGTTTTCTGTGTGAGGATCGTTTTCAGCTCTCTGGGATAATACCCAGGAACGGTGGGTAGGGAAGGCTAATGTGTGTTTACTCTTTCAGGAAGCTGTAACCGCTTTCCATAATGATTTGCCCACACCACTTACCTGCCAAGGAGGGTTCTGAAAAGAAAGTGGAACCAGCCCATTTTACAGAAGTGTACTGCCGAGGACCACAAAGCTAGGAGGGAAGACGTCGAATGAACTCTTGACCATCAGACAGAGACTTGCAGAGTCTGTGGTTACCCCCACTGGTTTTCTTTCTTGCTTCGGGTCAGTATTTCCTCCCCATGCTCCATACCTGCGCCATTGTAATGTTGGTAGATTGTGATTTGCTTTTTGAGGATTTACAGGTAAGAGATTGCCTTGAGTCTTGAGACTGTAAGAGACTATGGGGACGTCTTAAGTTGGACTGAATGCATTTTGCATTTTGATCCAGCTACAAATCTATGGGGCCAGGGAATGGAATGTGGTGGTTTTAATGAGACTGACCCCTGTAGGCTAATACAGCCGAATACTTAGTTTTTCATAAAATGCTTTCTTTAACAGGTGTTGCCTTGGCTGTGACATTTCTTCATGGCACTAAAACAGTAACAAAGACACTTCCCATCTCTCTCCCTCCCAATCTAACTATTGTAGCAGGGTATATTAAGAGGACAAGCCTCTCTCCATTGCACTGGTTTCATAGCTCTGTGAAGATCAGTTGGTCCTACTGTGTGAGGCTGCTCTAGGGTCTCCAGTCTGTGACTCGCTCCCATTGAGTTGATCTATGACACCATCTATGCTAAGAAAAAAAATTTCACTTTTATGTGTGATGTGTGTAAATGCACTTGTCTTGGTGTGTTTGAGTGTGTGTGTGTGTGTGTGTGTGTGTGTGTGTGTGTGTGTAGGTACAGGTGTATATGCATGGCAATATATGGAGGGCACAGGACAACCTTGGGAGTCATGTTCAGGAATACACCATCCACCTCCTTTGAAACAAGACCTCTCATTGGCCTGGAGCTGACCAGTTAGATGGGGCTGGCTGACCCATGAGCCGTAGAGATCTTTCCTGTCTTTTCCTAGTGCTAAGGTTACAGATGAACACCACCACACCTGGCCTTTCTTCCTATCCTGTACGACACAAACTTGGTAATGATAACTAAGTAATAACTTTGGAAATTAAACCCAGTTATTTCTCTCAATTTATAGTGTGTGTACATGAGTGTGTGCATGTGTCTGTGTGTATGTGCATAAGTGTATATATGTGTGTGCATGAGTGTGTATGCATGAGTGTGTATGTGTGTGTGCATGAGTGTGTGTGTGTGTGTGTGTGTGTGTGAGAGAGAGAGAGAAAGAGAGAGAGAGAGAGAGAGAGTAGGGGTGAGAGATAGGTAGATATAGATAGATAGACAGACAGATAGATAGATGGATAACAGTTTTTCTGTGTGTCCTAGTTGACTGTATACCCACTATGTTGTCCAGGCAACCTTTAAGCTCCTGATCCTCCTGCCTCAGCCTCTCAAATGCTGGCTTTATAAGTATATGTCTCTACACTCAGATCCCGCTTTACGTTTCTCTCTAAAACTGCTTTTAAATTACTCGATTGCCTTTTCTTCCTCCTAAGCTTCTAGAACAAACGTATCTGTATAGACAAAGGAAACTTTGCTCAGGTTTTGATCAACCTTTTACTAAGTTTACGGATCACTTTGGGAAGAGTTCACACCTTTACTGAATCGAGTCTTTGAACAAACAAAGGCAGCATATGTCTCTGTTCATGTAGAGCTTTTGATGTCTTTCATCGGTGACACAGTCTTCAGTTCACACACAGACTTAGCCAAATCTCCAACTGAAATTGTGAATTGATATTTTCAACTCATTTCCATGAGGTTTTTTTTCATATATTTTGCAAGTCTTCTGTTTGATGCATAAATAATTAGCTTTTCTGACTGGTGGATTGTCTCTTTCATCATGTGCTTCTCTTCGAGTCTGAAAGCTCTCTTTGACCTGAAGTTTAATTTTGTATAGCCATCTCTCCTTATAGCCAAACCTTTTTTTCTTTTGCTTTTCTATAGCCAGTGCTTTCTCTGATTTATCTTTTCACGTACATGTTTTCCATTCTTTAAGTTTGAGCCTAGTCTCACCGCTATGCGTGCAGCGAGTGTCTGTACAGAGACAATAGTGAGGCCTTGCATTTAAAAACCAGTCAACTTTATTCATCCTTCATCCGCATATTTAAAAATGAGTACATGGGTTTCGGATGGAAAACTACATAAAATGTAATTGCAGCGAGAGTATAAAAGCCTAAACAGAGTGCATTATTTCAAAATGGCCGTTTTAACTGTACAAAAGCTCACAGGGATGTTTAGCTTGGAGCTGAGCAGGTGTTTATTTGAATGGCTTCCTTAATATATCTGCAAGATGTTTCTATGTATGAGCTTAATACAATAAAGATACCTTTATTTAAAAATTGCACTTAATGTAATTATTGGCAGGATAGGCTTTATTCTGCTTTTCACCTGTTGCTATCTCTCAAAGTTTTTGTCCTTCCTTTCTCTGGCTTACTGTCCTTCTATGGCTATATGGGGATTTTAAATAAAAAACCCAGAGCTGATCTCTATCAGGCCAGTCAAGTTGGTAGTGCTAACATGTTAGCTTCATTTAGTAATTTTAAAACCAAATGCAGGGAGTGAAACACAGAGACGGAAAATAACACACCTGCACCATTGCTAGGAAAATCAGACACACCCACCTTTACAAGCAAAGGGACTTCATATGACTGATTTACTATTGTGGAGCAGATGTTCTAAGAGGTGAGTGTGTGCTGAAAACTTCCAAATCACAGGCTGCTGGAACCTTGGCAGTGGTTCAAGTGCAGCCTCAAGTGTGGCAAGGGGAGATGGTGTGACTGGTTCTCATCCCTGCTGTTATACGTACTTTTTATTGTTGTTGCTGTTGTTAAAAGATTAAGCCAATTTAGGGTGATCATCAAAGTGAGTTAGTAACATTTCAGTGCAACCTTGTCTATGTGGCTGCAGAAATCCCCCATTTTTGACTCTTCTTTATTCTGACAGTGTAACTGTTCAGTACTCTGCCATATGTTTGGAACCACAGGATGACCAGAGAGCTATGACTTTGGTTCCTGATGCCCAACTGTAAACTTGCGTGTAAGAGCAGAGAGCGGTACAGCCTAACCTTGTGTTGCTTGCCTTGTATTCTGTAGAGGTTCCTTTGAAGTAAATTGTGCCCCAGTAAGGTGGGATGGGACTCATTTCTCAAGAACAGTGGACATTTCAGCTCAAAACTTCCTACCATCAGTTCACTATGAACATCCTCATTCTCTGACCAGACCGCAGTCTCAGTGGTTAAGAATTAGATTCATCTCAGAGTATTACCCCTTACACTGTTAATGAGATGTCCATTTTGAAGTTCAGCCCACAGAGGGACTGACTGTGCCCAAAATTCTGACTGGGAGACAGTGTATAGGGATGAGGGAACTGAGAAAAAATTTTTCAATGTAAGACATGCAATAGGAAGCTGGGCGTGGTGGCGCACGCCTTTAATCCCAGCACTCGGGAGGCAGAGGCAGGCGGATTTCTGAGTTCGAGGCCAGCCTGGTCTACAAAGTGAGTTGCAGGACAGCCAGGGCTACACAGAGAAACCCTGTCTTGAAAAACAAAACAAAACAAAACAAAACAAAAAAAAAAGACATGCAATAGGAAAGGAAAGAGATCCCTGAATCTCCCTTGCCTCCCAAGGGCATCTCCCCTGCCCACACCAAATCCTCCAGATAGAAGCTCCTGAACAAAGAATGTCAATTGTCAAATCTAGGTCAAATGTCCACAGCTCTCACACATGAGCTGATAAGTCGGAAATGTGGTCTTTTATTCTTTGTAGCTTAAAGAAGGAAGCGTGGATCTACAATTCCATCAACCCTATAAACACAAGGGGAAAAGATTTAAACTTTCTGGCATACATACATGTTACTAAGCTATTATAAGAAGGGAGAGTAGGCTCATACAAAGGAAAAGGTATGGTGTATCTACCATACTTTGGTAATTTCTACCCTACTGGATTCTAGATAGAATACTATGGGGGTACAATGATAAAGGTTGGGCCCCACAGTTCCATAGATAATTGCAGATCACCTATAGCAACTTGCACAATCTTAAGAGCATGGATTCACACAAGGGGAAAACAGAACATCGTTTATTAACTATACAGTCTCAATATTAAGTGAGATAATTGGAATAATATACATAACACAGCATCTAATGATGCATGCTTCCATTTCAATTCTCTTTATAAAATAATGATTCTAATCTTAGCACTCCGATCAGTTTTCCTAATGAAGCAATTATCAGCAAAGAATTTTTTTTGTCAAACAGACTCAAATATAAAACTACATTCTTCTGTTCATAATAGATCAAAAGACATTGATTATATTGTTTATCTTTTTAATCGGCTTCCTCATATATAAACTGAAGCTAATGACATGAACTTTAAAATTTAATCTGCTTTGTAAAACTACATGGATAAGAGAATTTTGCAGAGTCCATCACATAATGAATGCTTAAATAAGATGACTGCTATTAAATTATCATCATCATTAAATATAATAAATATTTACCTAAGACATATTATTTATGTGACATTCCAAAAACACTTCATGCATGATAACAGAAATACTGGCTTCTCTTCCGCCTGATCTCAGCTGTGCGGACATCACAGTCCTCTCCTGTAGGATCCCAGCAGTGCTGATGATGTCACAGTTCTCTTCTGCCTGGTCTTAGCAGTGCTGATGTCACAGCTCACTTAGTTGAGCCCATAATGACAGTAGTACCTGCACAATTCTACCAACAAGGAGGGGCTCATCCACAGGCTTTTCTTCAGGCTTTTCTTCACTATTTATCCCTGGCAGACTCCTTCAGGCTCACCAGTTCTTATTTACTGAGCACTCGCTATATACAAAGCTAATTAGCCAGAGGTGAGGCTAATATTCACATACATAAGGCAAATATCACAGGTCAACTTGCACTAGTGAAATGAACTTGCCTCTGTATTCACAACTCCTGGACACTGGTGACGTGGTAATGTAGAGTAGCCATCCTCAAGATGAGGTAGTGGGTGGGACGATCAAAAGCAAGGTTAGTGGTCAGGCTGGGACAATCAGGTAGAAGCCCTGATCACCAGGGAGCGGTCAAAGAAGGACAAAGTCAGAAGCACACCTTCTATGGAGGCCTTGGCAAAGGAAGCTGACCTTTGGATCCTGAGAACTGCCTCTTGCATAAACAAACATTTCTACAAGGCTGGAGAAACTGGTTTCAGAAACCTCTTGGGCAATCGTTGACAAAGGTCATCTGGTGTCACCTCACCCTCATTTTGCTGTAGGTGTGCTGTCTTCCAGGCGAGCCCCACCCAAACTAAGTGGGTATGTCTGGAAGTTAGTGCTCCGTTGTGCTGTGGGCTCTGCTGGCCTCCGCTAAGGGAGAGTAGACAATCATGATTGTAACTTCTGTCTTCCCCCAGGCAAGCTAGTTAGTTATTTCAGTCGGTTCTGATAAACAAAGAGATAAACAAAGGCCTGGCAAAGAGGGAGGTTGGACTAGGTGTGGTTTCAGGGGGTTCCTTCCAGGAGGGAGCCAGTGCAGCCATAGAAAGGCTACATAGTAAAGAATAGTTACTTTGAAGCTTGATGAACAAATGCATGATTATTGGGGGTTGGTGACTATAAGTGGCATAATGGGGTGTTTGCAACAACATTTAATAGAGGGAAGATAATCCTGCTCTTCGTTTTCATCTGTCTAATTTGTTGTGGGTTTGCCAGTCGGATTGGTTTTCCTTAAAGAGAAGATCTGGAGAAAAAGAATGGATGAAGATGACTTTTATGAAATATAATCTTCTGAGGCACAGACAGAAGAGTCCTTCTGTCCTCACCATGCTCTAGAAGAAAAGCCATGAAAGGGTGTGGGGCTTTTGCATCAACTAACAGGCTGGCAGAGAAACTTCAATCCCAGTAGCCCTTGCAGGTACACACCGTTTTTGACTACTGCTGGAATCATCCCGTCAGAACCTGTGCTCTTTACCCAGCCACGGTGCTCCTCATTGTTCCAGGAGGAAGGTGGGGGGGGGGCAGGTGGGGGAAGGGTTGGGGAGCAAGAGGTACAGGGTGGGGTGGGGATTGAGGTGAGGGGTGCGGGATGGGGTTAGGGTTTGGGGTGAGGGGTGCAGGGTGGAGGTAGGGATGCAGTGGGAGCAGGAGGCCGGGGTAAGAGGTGCCGGGTGGGGGTGGGGAGGTTGTTTCCCAAAGCAAGTGTTATTAGGCATTTTTAACACAGCTTCCATGCAAGACTCAAGGAGAGCAACTGAAAGGAAGAGTGTCCCTATGTCAGCTGGAGCTTTTCAGAGGCTTATGCTATTGTGGTGGGACAGTTCACATTATGACAACTGGAAAGCCAAGTCCGGGGAGTGGAGGAAGGAGCTTGAGCAAATGCTGCCCCAGAGCCAGAAGGACACACCCTCTCCTAGTGTTCCACACCTCCATTAAAGGACTAATCCTTCCAGGACTGATCAGCCGGCAAACAAGCCCCTACCCCACAAAGCTATAGGCAGCATGTCACATCCTAACCACGACAGATGCGAATTGCACCTCAGCCGGCACACACTTGTAGGTTGTCACTGTACCTGTACGTAGAGAACGACTTTCTGTGATCCTGAAGAAAAATTTGCACAAAGGAACAGGGTAAAGTAGACTTTTGGGGGTGAGAAATTTCAGCCATCTGGAAACTTCCATGGCTACAACTTACATGGTTGCTACAGTGCTCTGAGGAAGCTTTGAGGATCCCCTGTCAGCAGAAGGAAACTGGGATATAGCCACACAGTGTGCACCTGGGGAGAGACAAAGGAAAGGTCACTTAGGAAGGAAGAATGCCCAGGTAGGTAATTCTGCAGTAGGAACACAGGACATCAGGCAGCCTCACACCAGACCCCTTCACCTCAGTGTGGTCTTAAGGCTTCTAGACATGAACGTCCACAGCTGAAAGCTTTAAGAGCTGCCCAGCCTCCTTCACAGAGGTTTTAGGAGGCCGATGAAGAAGGTGCAGATATTTACGTAAGCCCAAGTGTTGTTATGAACTGTTTTATTTATCCATTCAATGTCATTAAATGCCTTAGTTAAGTCAGGCTTTGTGCCAAGCAGAACAGGAGAGCTGGTGTAGCCCCTTTTCAGCGAGTGGCAGCAACTCTTGAGGGGAATATAAGCAAACAACTGCCAAGCAGGCCGGTTTAATGAAGTCTATCAAATGCTGTACAGGAAAGACAGGGCTGTCGAGAAACACACATGGGGGCCATTATCTAGACACAGGACAAGAAAAGCTACCCGCAGCGGGTAGCGACAAAGCAGAGTTCTAAAAGATTTTGAAGAACTGCAGGAATATATACTGTGAGCTGTATTATCTTAGGCATCTGCTGAGTATATTGCTCTGACATTAAGACTCCCACTCCCACCCAGATGGATAAAGAAAATGTTATAGGGACACGGTGGCGGTTTATTCAGGCACAAAGAATGAAATCTTGTCACTCCCAAGCAAAATGGATGGGACCAGAGGATGCTGCGTTAAGAAAAGCTAGCCACTTTCAGAGAGACAAATACCAACGTGTTCTCTCTCATATTTGGAAGTTTAAAAAAAATCTCAGTCTAAATATAGAACAGTAGTTAGTAGAGATTGGGGAGGTAGAGAGTTGGGAGAGATGGTTAAAAGGAGGCTGGACTTCAGTAGTGCACACTGTCTACACATATGGAAAGGCCATACTGAATCACGTGAATGTAAATAGTTGGGATGTGTTGATTAAGTGTAAGTTACACCGGCTGGGTGTGGTGGAGAATGCCTGTAACCTTAGCACTTGGGAGACTGGGGCAGAAAGACGAAAAGAATAGTGAGCTCAAAGCCAACTTGGGTTTCATAGTGAGGTCCTGTGCAAAACAGCTATTAAAAAAACTTTAAAACAAAACAACAACAAACTAAACAACACACTCAAAAAACAAACTAAATAAAAATATATTTAATTGTAACATACAATACATGAAAACTAAAGCTCTGTGGAAAATGGGGGCTGTTCATTTTCTAGACAACCACTATGCTATTTAGAAATACTTGAGCCTACAGGGGAATGGCATTGCCTTGTCCACAGGCAACAGCTGACTCTGTGACCTGAGGTCATGGCCTCATCTCAGGGCTGCACAGTTTAAAAAAAAAAATGCCTCATAAGCTACTCAAGCCTCTCGGCTTTGGATGCAGAGGCGGAGGCTGACCACTGAACTGTAAGATCATCCCCCATCCCTGCCATTGTGGCTGCTCCACAAGTTCCTCTCCCGCTTTCTTCAGCAACCCCCGCCCCTCCCCACCCCCAAGCGTCTCCCTGCAGACTCTTCTCTAGTCTACCAGAAATGTAACACCTGTAACAGCGCATTCCACCTCACTTCTGCCTTCTTCCACAGAGTGAGGTACTGTGGTCCCAGCGGCTACTTGACCTCCAACTTGACTGACAAAACACAAACTGCATTATTTAAGGAGAGCCAGACGCCCTCCAGTCAGGATGGTTGCACAGAGGGATGGTGTAATTCCTCTCAGTCTCTGAGGGGAGAAGCCTGGTGAGCAGGCATCAAACCACACAGAGAAGTCACCTCACAAAACAGAGACATTTGGTTACTTGATCGTTCAGATTTCAAACTTAGGGGCAGGAAAAAAAATCAAAATCACACCTTCAGGTCTGGCTGACAAGGATGATTCAGGAGTTGACAGCTCCTTAGAGAATATCTGACCTCTCCTGTGTATGTAGAAGGCTCTCAGGGATGTGGTGCCCATCTACCAGGTGCTTGCATTTGGGAAGTGCCCCTGAGGGACTCAGCTCTGTGATTCTCCACACCGGTGGTGATCTTTTGGTTTCAGGACAGGTAATTTCTGTGACACGGGTTCTGAAAAGTCCTAAAACCAAGGTTCCTGTACACAAGCAGAGACACTTGTCAGCAGGGGCAGTAAATGTCACCTGTCTCCCTCAGTAGTTTCCAGTGGAAAGGGCAGGAGTCCAAAATGGGGTGTAGCCCCTCCAGGGGTGGAATTCCTGGGATCATAGCTTCAGACTCAGACCAAGCCACAATGGACAAGGGCAAAAGGTACTACTCAGTCACACCGCCCCCCCCCCTAGGAGGCCCTGACTTCTTTTTACCTCAGGGGTACGCAGGCTGCATCATAGAGGGCTAAACCTTTTTACATGTCCTTGGCACGTGGCATGGTGTAGTGATGTGGACTTCTGTGCCATACCTAGAGACTAAAGAGTCTTAAAACACCAAGGGTCAGTGTTGTGATATTTGGAGTCAGATTGTTCGGCATTAAAATCCAATCATGTGACCCACAGACTGAACGTTCAGTCACCTTTAGAGGTAGGGAGAAGCTATGACTCTCTCCCTCCCACTCATTTGTCAGACATGGACAGTAGAAGCTAATGAATCACACACTGACTGCTTAACATGTAAAAGGGTTCAGTACATAAAACAGTATTATTATTATTATTATTATTATTATTATTATTATTATTGGAAATAGAATTAATGGAAGATGCATGTCATAGAGCGAGACCTTGGCCTGAAAAAACACTAATTCAGTTTTATTGTGTTCCACACTCTCTAAGAGGTGGAGTCTCAGAATCAGGAAATGATAGCCTTTTCTGGGGCTTGTCTCAAGGACAAATTATTGTAGGGGACCAGCAAGAGCTACCTCTAGGTCACACAGTTCAGAAGTTCATCGAGGGTCAGACTGGCTGAGCTAGAGGTGGCATGGGACATAGAGATGCATGCTAATCTGATAAAGAAGCCAGCTAAAGGATACCTCAGTGGTCAAAAGAACAAGAGCTTAGTGTGGAAATAAATAATGACAGTAAATCCAAAACCTAGGATTCTCACAGTACTGGCTGGTTTTGTGTGTCAACCTTACACAGGCTGGAGTTATCACAGAGAAAGGAGCCTCTCTTGAGGAAATGCCTCCATGAGATCCAGCTGTAAGGCATTTTCTCAATTAGTGATCAAGGGTGGGAGAGCCCATTGTGGGTGGTGCCATCCCTGGACTGTTAGTCTTGGGTTCTACAAGAAAGCAAACTGAGCAAGCCTGTAAGTCACATCCCTCCATAGCCTCTGCATCAGCTCCTGCTTCCTGACCTGCTTGAGTTCCAATCCTGACTTCCATTGATGATGAACAGCAGTATGGAAGTGTAAGCTGAATAAACCCTTTCCTCCCCAACTTGCTTCTTGGTCATGATGTTTTGTGTAGGAATAGAAACCCTGACTAAGACACTTACTCTGACATACATATAAATAAATGTACTGCACACGGAAAGTGACTAATACATGGCCACTGATCAAGACACAGGAAGTTGTTGTCATCAGGAGATGTGTCAGGGGGAGCATGGCCTATATGAGTTTTCATTTGGTGAAGGGGGTTGGGGGATTGAACCCAGAGCCTTGTGCATTAAGTGCTGTTCTAGGTCGTAGTCTTAACCATCTCTCTGTTTTCCCCAATGCACCATAAACATCTTCAGATTCAGTCTTTTTCACAAGAGCTTGGTCCATTCCAGTGAATTTTCTATCAAAGGCATGAGATAGCAAATGTGACTTGTGTAAACTTCACCAGTGACTTGACTGAACTTGAAGTGGTCTAAGAGACATGTCTTAGAGGAAGCCAATGAGGGTGTTTACAAAGAGCTTCACAGGAGGAGAGAAGACCCACCCTGGATCTAGGTGCCACCATCTAATAGCAGAGGACTCGGGGTAAATAGAGGAAAGATGAATCTAGATGGACACTGTCATTCATCTCTCTCTCTCTCTCTGAACAGCTGACTTACATTCTACTGGGCCTTTTCTGTCATCATGGACTGCATCCCTTCTCAATGTGTGAGCCGAAACATAGCCTTCCTTCTTTTAGTTACTTTCTACCCCGTAACCAGTTATAGCATGCAGTGATTTATGTGGTAAGTGTTGGTCAGGCTGTGAAGAAGAGCTGACCCTTGTATGTTGTTGTTTGGAATGTGAGTTGGTATGGAAAGGCAGCTCACAGTAACCTGGGAAGCAAAGGCTGGGGAGGCTATGACTGTAAAGCACTTGACTCTGTCTGCTCTTCGTTATTAGTTGAGCTAGACCCAGTTAATGCTTATTATATGGGAGAAATAAGAAGGGCACAGAAGGACAGACTCCGTATGCCCTCAGTTATTTGTGGGAACTAAACTAGCTGATTTCACAGGAACAGTGAGTCAGTCACACGATGGTTGACAGGCCTGGAAGTGTGAGGAAAGAGGATAGTCTCTGGTCAGAGGATAAACTTTAGCTCTAGGCAAGGCAGGTTCTCAGGGTCTAACATTAAGTTGGAAATGACAGAGAGGAGACAGAGTGAGATGAAATTGATGTGTTACATTGAATATATAATTATTTCAGAATGTATACACTTCTCCAACCGTCACATTGAACAGTTTGAGTCTATCTATTTGATAATTAAATATTTGGTCAGACAGTTTCTACTTCACAGGAAGCATCACTCCGTTTTCCTTGGTCAGCTAATAACAACTGTTAACATTCCTTCTAGGCTCCGCCCAACAGTTACCTAGCAACGCCTGGCTTGCTATAAAGGGACTGTTTGGCCCCTCCTTGCTCTCTCTGACCTCCTTTTCCCTCTCTCCTCTTTCCCTCCCCTCTCCCATGCTCTACTTGTTCCCAGCCAGCCTCTTCTTTCTTTCTTTGTCCCCTCTCTTTCTCTGCCTCTACTCCCTTCTCAATCCCCCTTCCCATGTCCCAAATAAACTCTACTCTATACTGGACCCATCTTATGGCTGGTACCGTAGCAGGGAGGGATGCCTCAGCATGGGGCCCACTGAGGGTCCCCTCTCCCACTGCACCATACCACGCTCAGCAAAACATATCCTTGGCTTTATAAAACATATCCTTGGTTTTACAAAACACATCCCCAACTTCTCCAGAACACTCCCTTGGTTTCCCAGCTCATAAGGAATAGGCAGAAACCTTTCTACATTTAGAAAGTGCCGACTGACAGCAAGGCTTAGGCCAGTGTCCCCAACAGCAGAGCACAGCTCTGATAGCCAAATGAAAGTCTGTCAGTACAAACTATAAAACTGATGCTGAAATTTCAGTATTGTCTTTCAAGTCTCAGGAAATTGGAGTCAAGAATTTTCAAAGTGCTAGTTGACACTGGTGTGTCAGTGCAAAGACAACGAAGGGGGCCTGCATGCACTTCACCCCCCAAGAATATACTCAAATTTCAGAGCAATGGGACTGACTGCTACTGACCATGGGTTTTGGGTGCGGTTGGCAGGTCTTGTTAATGCCATAGTCCTACTTTGTTTTTAAGTGTCTTCAAAACTGCAAATGGGAGACAGAATTAGACCCCAAGCTTTTCTGGAAATATAAAGATCTACTTTATTCATGCTAAGTGGTAGGGCTTTTTGAAAAAGTAATAGTTTGTACTTAAAAAATAATATATGTAATACATATGTGTATGTTGTATATGTATGTATGTGTTGCATACATGTGTGCATTGTGTATGTATGTTGTGTACATGTATGCTGTGTGTTATGTATGTGTTTGTATGTGTATATTGTGTATGTATGTGTGTTGTGTACATGTGTGTTGTTTGTGTGTTGTGTAAATGTATGTTGTGTGTGTTGTGTTTTGTGTGTGTGCTATGTACATGTGTGTATTGTGTTTTGTGTGTGTGTTGTGTACATGTATGTTCTATTGTGTTTTGTGTATGTGTTGTTTACATGTATGTTGTATGTGTTGTGTTTTGTGTGTGTTCTGTACATATATGTTGTGTGTGTTGTGTTCTGTGTGTGTTCTGTACATGTATATTGTGTGTGATGTGTTTTGTGTGTGTTCTGTACATGTGTGTTGTGTGTGTTGTATTTTGTGTGTGTTGTGTATGTGAATTTATGTACATATATATTTTAGGTTGTTATTCTACTCAGTCTATCTGTATGTGAGGGGGTGCTGTAAAGAAACTGTCAACATGGATGTTCTATGATGTGGCTCATGAAGGCTTCTTGTGTGCATAAGAGGAGAACAGCCAGGGCACTGGGAAGAGTCCAGAGTAGAGAGAGAACATGGGAAAGAAGTAGATTGAACATGGCCAGGCTAGGGCAATGGGAAGAAATATGGGAGAGAGGCAGAGGGAGGGGGAGGGGGAGGGCAAGGGAGGGGGAGAGGGNGAGGAGGAGGAGGAGGAGGAGGAGGAGGAGGAGGAGAGAGTAGCCTGGTTGTAAAGGTGAATAGCCAGAATAAGGGAAGCTGGAGGGAGTTTATAGGTGGGGAGGGGGTGAGCAGGGCTGAGATGGTAGTATGAACTTTGAAATGTACAACAGGTATTTGTGATAAGTACTTAGGGACCCTGGATGTTAGCATGTGCTTTGATAAGCTGATAGGTGCCACAAGTCCCTTCTGCCAGGGGTAAGAGAGATGATTCTTTTTGGCAGATGGGAATGAGTTTTACAGATTCCTAAGGAATGCCGACTTTTCTCTAACTTTCAGAAACCCTCCTCTAGTCCGCTACTGGAACCTTTCTGCATATCTGGACAGCCTGGGACCTGACACTATCCTTAACTTCAAGCAGTGTCCTTGGATGATGAAATATGGACTTGTAGAATCTGCAGAAAAAGGTTCTTTTCTTCTTTACTTTGGACCTGAGATGTGGGAGTGTTTCCCTGAGAACAAAACAAGAAGCAGATCCTAGCATGTCCAACAGGGTGGTCTCTGGGCTGCAAATGGATCCCAAAGACAGCAGCCATTCCTGTAAGGCTCCTGCCATGGTCCTTGCTGGACTTCTATGTGTGTATGTATGTGATAATTTTGACAATATTTTCAAAAGTTTTATATGAATACTATTATGTATGTATTATAGTAGTATAGTAGTAGTAATAGTAGTAGTATTATATGTAATATATAATAATACATAATAGACACAGAATTGTTTATATTAATATAAATTATCAATTAACAATATAAAATAAAACTAATAATTATTAGCCTAAAATGTTACTATATTGATATATAATATATAAATATAATATAGTAATACAAATAGATATAATATGCCTCACCCTTTGATATGTATTTTATACAACGTATAAGAGTGCTGTCATGCAAATGCTATTATTATAACATATTAGCAGTAATTTTGAAAGACATTCAAATGCAGATCAACACTGAAATTAATCAGTGCAGGCTACTGCACAGCTATAGACATAAATGTCTACATCTGTCCGGGTGACATTCTTTCAAGAGTCAGCAAGTCATAGCCCCTTGTGCCAAACAAATCCACTGTTATCTATA
This sequence comes from Mus minutoides, assembly GCA_902729485.2. NCBI lineage: Eukaryota > Metazoa > Chordata > Mammalia > Rodentia > Muridae > Mus > Mus minutoides. The sequence goes on along the minus strand of LR750297.1, from coordinate 56,724 downwards.
TTTGTACAACCAATGGTAAATTAATGAGTTTGGCCGAAATATGTTTCATACTTGGGTGATAGAGTTTGACCCAAATTGCCTCTACATAAAGTCAACTGCAACTTTGCTTGATGTATAACATCATTCAAGAGTGTTTCCTCGTATCCTGGCAACTGAGCCTCAGCCAACCATGACAGCTGATGTCTCAGCTAACTACAGGCTGACAGCTGGCCCTTAAGCTCCAAAGAGAGAATGATCAATCGCTCCAACCATAATTATTTCAATCACTTATGGTTCAAAATCATGGAAAAATAAACTCTATCTCACAATTAGCCTAAGTGGTAAAGCTATCNGTTTCCTCGTATCCTGGCAACTGAGCCTCAGCCAACCATGACAGCTGATGTCTCAGCTAACTACAGGCTGACAGCTGGCCCTTAAGCTCCAAAGAGAGAATGATCAATCGCTCCAACCATAATTATTTCAATCACTTATGGTTCAAAATCATGGAAAAATAAACTCTATCTCACAATTAGCCTAAGTGGTAAAGCTATCCCATGAAACAGGAAAATGCAATTATGAAGTCAGGTGGTAATTATGGCTAGGTCAAAAAGTGAATGTTTTGACTGTGTGAGGTACAGGGGACTGAAAAGTGACCTGTGTTTATTCAAAACACACACACACACACACACACACACACACACACACACACACACACACCAGTGTTGGTGTTCTGGCTTACTTGAGATGACTGATGTGAGAAAGAGACCCTACAGGGTCTGCTTCTCAGAGGCAGGAGGATTGGCCTCTCAAGGACTGAAGGCTGGAAGCTGCCTAAAAGAGCTTTGTATTGTTAAAGGAAAGGCACTTTTAGCAAGCTAATTTCCCAATACCTGAAACCTCTTATCTGATCGAGGGGTTGTCTTGGAAGAACCATCACCTTAAGCTGTTCTCAGCCATAGGAGATTTCCTGGTGTGCCAGACCTGTCTAGGACTATGTTATGCAAAGGCTCTGAGATTCCTTCCAATGAACAACTCCCAATAAAATCTCAGAAACAATCACCGACAAAAGGCTAGGTGCCATCACTCTGGAATTCATGCTAAAATGCTGCTACACACACACACACACACACATACACACACACACACACACACACTGCATTTATTTCACAGGAACTGTACTTAAAATACCTTTGGTCCCTACCAGGAAAATTGATGAATTATGTACAACTATGTAGGTACCTTTCTGCTATAGGTTCATAGAAAGGTTTGTTATTTTGGAAACAAAGATATTTTGATATATATTGAACCTAAAAGGAGCCAGGGAAGTTGCTGGAGACAACTGGAGACCTTAAGCCCATGAGATGCACAGCGGTGACGCCAGCATTCCAGGAGATGCTGAGTCCAACAAGGGTTTCAGGGGCAGGGCCATCACTTCCTGTGGAAGTTACTGTTCTTAAAGGAACTAGGGCGTGACTAAAGTCACGTGACTGCGTGGTGCCGTTGTTTCTCTGGCTTGTTCTTAGCTAAAGCTTTTTTAATACAGGTATGAGTTCAGCGTTGCATTAAATAAGAGGAAAACAACATCGTTGATTTAGGAGAGTAGGAAAGGAGCAGAAATAAACCCAAGTATCCAACTAAAAAACAATGAAGACGAAGAAGAGGAAAAAAAGAACGAACTACAAACTACTGAGGGACTTCTAACACGTGCACCATATTATTAATAAGCACCAGCTGCTCTTCAGTTAAACGATATTGATAAAAATATCACTGTGTTTGGGCGAATAACCAGGCAGCAGACCAGGCTGAGGGGGTTCCACGTGGAGAGGTTTATTGAGCGGGTGGGGGAGGGGGCAGAGAAGAGGAGAAAGAGATAGAGGGGGGAAAGAAGAGAGAGAAGAAGAAGAGGGCAAAAAGGAGCGAGGAGGGGGTGTCTTCCCAATTTATAGGGAGAATGACGTGCACCACTGAGGGTGGAGACTGAGCCAGGTGGGCTGTGGGATTGAAGGTAGTTGCCTTGGCAACGCAGGTAGGGGGGGTTACAGTTAAGTGTGGCTTGATGCTAACAAAGGTCCTCTAATGATAGGCAACACGGTGAAGTTCCATGTGATTTATAGGTAGAGGAGAACACTAACTTCACCTGTTTACTCTCACTGGTGTATACATTCACTACATGCAGCAGTGCTGGGCTTCTTAAAGACATTTTCCGCACAAATATATAGTGAACTTTGACCCCCACTTTCCCCTCCGTTAGCATTCTTTCTAGGCTCCGTCCCACAGTTACCTAGCAACAGCCTATAAAAGGGACTGTTTGGCCTCCCTTAGCTCTTGGACACTCTCTCTTCTCTCTCTGACCCCTTTCTACCCTTTCTCCATCCCCTTCTGTCCCCCATGTTCTGGCAGGCTTCTTTCCTTCTCTTTCTCTCTCTGACTCTGTCTTTCTGTGTCCCCTCTCTTTCTCTGCCTCTACTCCCTTCTCAGCTCCCTTTCCCATGTCCCCAAATTAACTCTTTTCTAGACTAGACCTTGTATGGCTGGCACCTCACGGGGGTGTAGGGGGGCATACCTTAGCACGGCCCACTGGGCCTCCGAGGCAACTCCTCCCATCGTACAATATCGTAGTGCTCTACAAAACAGATCACCCTCCTCCCTTCAGGCCCCTTAGTCCCATTTCTACTTTTAGGTCATATATACAAATTTGCTTTTATATGTCCTTATAAAAATAAAAGTCCACAAATGGAAAGAAAATACACCAACATCTGTCATTCTAATTTTGACTTTAATGCCCTTGCTATGAAAATCTCCAGTTGCAGCTCTTTTTTCTGGAGATGACATAACTCTCTTTCTTTGTGTCTGAATAAAGTTCCATTTTGTATGTATACCACGTTTTCCTTCTCAACTCCTGTGTACAGGCAGTATTAGCTCCTGTGAACAGAGCTGCGATAACCACCCATGTGTGCATATACCTCCGCGCCAGGCTGATTCGTTCCTTCTGCGGTACCTCTGGGACACGTGATAGTTCCACCCTTAGGTTTTTGAGGAGCCCGCAGGCTGATGTCCACAGTGGGAGCACTTATGACCATTTTCACCTTCTCCAAGTGCTCCCTTGCCAGCACGTGCTGCTTTTTGTTTCCTTGATGGCTGCCATTCTGATTGGAGGGAGGCACACTCTCTGCTGTAGTTTAATTTGCATCCCTTTGGATGACAGTGAGACTGAACATTTTCATTTTATTCGCTAGCTCGTCCTACTTTAGCTTTTGAGAACTATCTGTTCATTTCATTAGCCCATCCGTGATTAAATTGCTTGGTGTCCTTGTACTTGGCTTTTGAGGGTTTTTTTGTTTGTTTGTTTGTTTGTTTTTTCTTATTCTCTATGTAAGTCTGTTGCTGTAAGCGATTAATCCTACTCAAATCGCCTGGCAGCAGAGCACATTCCTTGCTACCCACCCCAACATTCTGAGTTACCGAATGAAAGACACACACACACACACACACACACACACACACATGTGCGTGCGCAGCCTTCTATTTTAATATGTCTTAAACAACTCAATGATTGGGCCACTTCAAAAATCTCATGGCTAGCACTCTCTCCCCTCTGATAATCCTGAATTACCGCTTACTAAAACCTACATTCAGCCGGGTGTGGTGGCGCCGCCTTTAATCCCTGCACTCAGGAGGCAGAGGCAGGCGGATTTCTGAGTTCGAGGCCAGCCTGGTCTACAGAGTGAGTTCCAGGACAGGGCTATATAGAGAAACCCTGTCTCGAAAAACAACAACAACAACAAAAACAAACAAACAAACAAACAAACCAGCAACCTATATTCCATCCTGCAGCCCTCCAGGGCCACGAATCCTGACTCAGTTGGCATTCTCCCTGTCCTTCACTTCTCAGACCTGTTTCTTCTCCTTTCCTGGCATAGTGGTTCTAAAACCTCTTTCCGCTCTCGGTTCCCTTGCCTGAGAATTCTAAAGTCCTGCCTCTGTCTCACAGCCCTGCCATTGGCTGCTGGCAACTTTATTTACCAATCAGAACCAATGGGGGGGGGGGCAGGGACGCTCAGCGGCTCACCTGAGGATTCTTGTGCAATTTTGGGAACCCAATTAACACAATACAAGCGTTAAACCAAATCCACAAATCCTCTGTTCGATTTGTAGTTTGCTCAGGCTTCTCTCCCATTGTAGAGACTGCCCCCTCCCCCCCTGCTGATTGTTTCCTTTGCTATACGGAAGTGTTTTAACGTCATGCCATCTTGTTTGTCCGTTTTTTAGCATTATTTCTGGGCCATTAGAAACTGTCTGGGGAAGCCCATGCCTATGCCAATATCCCGTAAGAATATTCCCTGGGATGATTCCAGAGTTTCATGTCTCCGTGGTAACAATCTTCAATTCACTAGGATGATTTCAGAGTTTCAGGTCTCACGGTAATGATCTTCAGTCTACTTAGCATCGGTTTTTGCTCAAGGCGACAGACAGGAATCTAGTTGCATTTTTCTTTCCTGCATGTAGATATCATGTTTCTCCAGTGCCATTTGTGTATGCTTGGGGCATCTTTGTCAAAACCCAGGAGACTGTAGGTGCTTGTGTTGGTTTCTGGGTCTTCTAGCCTAGCCCATGGATATAGGCTTCTGCCTTTTGGGCCAGTACATTTTCTCTTCTCTTTCCCTCCAAGCTTCCCATCTACTTCTCCCCACTCACTGGCCAAATGTGTGCTGAACAACGAGGACTCTAATGGACATGGCCACTCCATGGGGAGAAGCCCGTGAGGCCTCAACCCTACACATAGAGTAGTTTTAAGAACATTGGTGCAAGATGCATCAGAATCAAGGCAGCTTGATTCTGTTATAATAAGCTCCAGGGTTAAATACCAAAACCCAGAATCTTTTAAGAAATTGGAATTCCATATTTTCTTTTATGTATAAAATTCTGATTACTGAAATACAAAATCGTAGCTCATTAGCGCTCAAGCCACATTTAAGAGTGGAGTGAGTGGGGAGGCCTGATGAGGGAGGGGCCATCCTCTTAGAGATGGAGAGGGGGAGGAGGCATGGGATGAGGAACTGTCAGAGGGAGGACTGAAAAGGGATAACGTCCGGACTGTTAAAAAAAAAAAGATTAAAGATAATTTTTTTAAAGTAAAATAAAAAGAGCATTGGTGTTAATTTTTCTTTACAGTGGAATACACCAGGGAACACAGGTGTGCCTGGGTTTCTTCAGTTGATCTTTCTCCTTCAGCATCAGTCCCTTGTTTCTCACAGACCAGTGTAAGGTGTTTTATTTTCTTGGCTCCATTTATACCCAGAACCGTATTCACTTCTTTTAGTTTGTTTTTTTTTTTTTTTTACATTTATTGGAGCATAGGGTTTGAAGTCAAGTCTTACTGATCTGGGTTTTGTTGCTCTCTGCTGCAAGTTCCATGTTTCCTTTCTAATCTCTGTATTGCTTTGGGGTCTCTTGCACCTTCTTTGTTGCTAGTTTGTCTAGGGTTTTGGGTCGTTTCAAAGAATCAATTCTGCGATTCATTGGTTCTTTGTGTTGCTTTTGTTTCTGGGGCCTAAAGAACACTTGAAATTCGGAGAAATAAAAAAAAAAAACCATTATTCCAAAGTTTCTGTGCCCATGCTTGTTGCCAAAGGAGAGAAAGCATGCGTGAAACATAAAATCAGCAGACAGCTCAGCAAGATAATAATGTTCTATGAAAACTTCCAATGTGACCAGAAAACATTTTTGCACGATAGTAGCAAGAATGCCAGGAGTACATTTTACCGAAGCAAAAGAGTAAATTGTATGGAAACATTATTCCATAAAACTTATTGAAGGCTATTCCAAAGCTAACCATAGTAACTTAGGATAAAAGTTAATTCTCTGCCTCACAGTGAATTGATATTTTAAAAAGGAATTTGACTAGCAGGTACTAAAATTACTAGGAAAGTCAAGGAGCAAGAATTGCCAAAGCTACTGTAAAGACCAGGCTGGCCTGGCACTGCCAAGCAGTGTAGAAGCTTGGCTAGGATGGTCACCAACTAGAGCTTGGCTTGCAGTGCTGAAGCAACGTCAGGCACCAGAGCTGGTGACCAGCAGCAACAGAAGAGACCCTGGTACAGACTGAAGCTTGTCATCGGAGGTGGCTTTGTTAATTAAATGCGGGGGTGGGGACAAAAAAAAAAGACTGTATTACAAATATGCTTGGAGTAATTCTCCATTTGCAACAAACTCACTTAAATGTCTGCCTTGCTCCATTGAAATCAATCACTAACATCGATGAAGTGCTCATTCCACCCCTGACAGATGTTTTCTGTGTCAGCTTGCCTCTTACTTGGCTCTCTCTATATACAGAATGTGTCCAGTCACACCGTAAATGCAAGGCAGGACTGACTTGTCACCTGGGCAGCTGGTAAGCCCTTTCTTTGGGTAGTGCTCTTTGCAGCATCCTGGTAAAGAGAATGAAATGCAGAATCCTATTGTTATAAATGAACCCCAAAACTCCAGAGGCTGGGCCAAGGATAAAGTAGCCCTGAGCTTGAGTCCCCACCCCCTACTCCCTACCCTGGTACTGCGAACATAGAATAAAGCAAAGGGCCTTAAACCTTAAACCCTAAGAAACTGTTTCAGACAAGATGAATGTGATTGTCATATTGCAATCAGAGGATAATGGGTATGTCTTGGAAGGAGGTGGGATTGGGGCTGGGAAGGAGTGGGGTTTATGGTTTTCTGTGTTATTTTACTGTGATGAATGTGGACAAAGTGGTACCTGTTTCAATCTCACTGGCGAATCCATGCGTGTTTCTTTTCCCCATATCTTTAACACTTCACAAGTGCTTACATTTTACAATATGAGGGCACAACATTAAAGAGCAGATGGAGACAGAGGAGCGTGGAGCCCCCCTGCATGAGGCAGCAGGGGCTTGAGAACCAGACTCCCATTTTTCTAAGTTTCCCCTCCTTGGTAAACATCAAAGCTAACAAAGCCACTGCCAGCGGTTTGTCCTTAGACACTATCCTCGGATCCTGTTTCTCTGTCATCCGAAGCTTCCATTGCTTTGTGCATGGGAACTCTCAATGGACAGTGTTGCCTGAGCCATTTGTAAAGTGTCATTAAACCGTTATAAACCAAATTAAGCCACTGTTCATTTAAAAACCCTAACAGGTGACAGCTGGCTATGGAATTGCTTTCTCGGATGCAGCCTTAGAAGATGTCTCTCCCTTCTCTCCTGGAAGGCGCTGAAATAGATGGGGAAGCTTCTGCTGACTGGGCTTTAAAGGCTGCCCTGAGCTTTGTTTGCTCTGCAAGGCAGTTGCTCTTGCTGGGCTAATTCCTCTGCTGGCTGCCTTTGGCTGACCTTGGGCTTTCTCTGTTTATCCCACTGAGAGGAGTTTCTAAGTTAGGAACTGCCCTGCTCTTAAGCTCTTGGCATTCTCCTCCTGACATGTTTGCTTCGCTTGCATTCCGAAGTCCTTGGATGGAGTGGTCACCACAGGCTGCTCCCACCTAGGTTTCTTTTGCTTTGAAATTCACAATTGGAACCAGAAGTGAATGGAAACACACCTCCCGTTCCCCCTAGAAGCAGGGGTATCAAATGGGTAATCTTCCCTCCCAACTCTCCCTCCTTAAGAAGACTATCAGTTCCTTGGGGTCCATCCTTTGGGGTCTCTTTTGTCTGGTCATTTCTCTTAGGAAGCCTCCACCCTGGTACTCCATTAAAGATCAAAACACCACCGGGCAGTGGTGGTGCATGCCTTTGGGAGGCAGAGGCAGGCAGATTTCTGAGTTCGAGGCCAGCCTGGTCTACAGAGTGAGTTCCAGGACAGCCAGGGCTACACAGAGAAGCCCTATCTCAAAAAACAAAACAAAACAAACAACCCCCCCCAAAACAAACAGGAAGATCAAAACACTGCACATTGTCAGAGCCTGAGTCCCCAACCCTCCTGCTCCCTGCTCCCCGTGGAGACCGTAGCTAATAGTACTTGCTGTTCATGGTTTGAGTGTCTTCTCACTCTGAAGCTTTGGAGACACAGATAGGTCACAGATGCTTCTGAGTTTGCCTTCTCAATTTCCAGTTAAGTATATGACCTTGAGGAGAAGGCTTTTCAAATCCCAGAAGAGAGAGATGTAAGCAGTTTCAGCAGCAGCGGTGTGTGTGTGTGTGTGTGTGTGTGTGTGTGTGTGTGTGTGTGTGTGTAGGGAGTGCTGAATTCATCCTCTGGCACCAACAAAGAGTTGAATGACCAGGAAAGACAAAAGAAAGGGCAAGCTACAGTTTTCCACACTTGGGGTGGGAGAAATCTAAGTCTGGAAGTTCATAAAAACAGCTAGCTTGGGTCCCTCTCTTTCCCCTACTGGTCCATAGATATGCTTGCAGTTTTCTGGGAACAAGAAGCAGCCATCTCAGGAAACCTGCCTGCATATTCCCTACCTATCTGGCTCTAACTTCAGAGCTAGCTTATCCATGTTNGGAGCCCCCCCCCCCCAGCTCAAAGTCCTGACATCAGAATTTTCAGACAACAGAAGTGAGCACCTGGGTGTAACCAGCAAAGCTCTGGGAGCCAAAGGCCAGAACCAATCAGAAGCAGGGATTAAAAAGTCTGCAAGGACAGGACAAGCCTCTGAAGGCCCCAGACAGGTCAGTAGACACTGGTGTCCAGTGAACCCCAACACATGCAAGCGAATATACTAGCAACAAAGGACCTTTCCCGTGACCGCGTCTCCTACCAGGACCTCCTGCCTTGGCACAGACCTTGGTGATCCTTGGATGTCCTGAACCCTGGTTGACCTGACCAAGCATAAGTGAGGCTGTCGACATGGGGTAGGTGAAGAATCCTGAGGACATGGCCATGAGGGCCAGCCCTGTTGGAGTAGGAGTGGCCCAGAGGGAACATAGCAAGTGATATCTCAGGGTTACTGACAAGAAAGTAACCAAAAGTAGCAGAAAGGATTGATGTCTGCCCAGCTCCAACGCTTTAGGGTTTATTATAAATATAAAGGTCTGAGTCTTTTATTTGGGAACTAAATAATTTAAGGTGGGGTAAGAAACCCTCAAATAATATTTACCACAAAACCCGACTGTCTGTCTGTGTTGTAGAAGTTATGCTGGAGGCTGGTGTGTGTGTGTGTGTGTGCGTGTTGGATGCAAGTACAGGCACATGCATGCATGATTCACATGTGGAAATCATATGACAATTTGGGGGGGAGTAGGTTTTCACTTTGGGTTCCAGGGATGGAGCTCAGAGGTAAGAGGTCAGAGATCAGGCTTATACAATAAGTGTCTTTACCTATGGAGCCATCTCACTGGCCCCACTATTGCCTTTTAAATTTATTTATATTTTTTGAAAGGGTCTCACCGTGTATCCATAGCCTGCCTGGAAGCCACTGTGCTACGCGGGCAGGCTTCCAAGTTGAACCAATCCTTCTGCCAAGTGCTTCAACCACAGGTGCATGGCATTACATTTACTTTAGCTTTGTTTTGCTGGAGTTTTTTTGTTTGTCTTTTTTTTTTTTAAAACAACAGCTATGAAATTCTAGACCAATTCATGAGACGTGGGTGATATAGGTAGAAAATCTGGGTTACGGGCAGAAATGAAAGAGCCAGGACCAATGGTGGCAGCTGGACAGAGCTAAGCTGTGGCAGGCATGCCCCTGCTTTTGAGAGGGTTCATTCCTCAACTCCTGGAATGTGCAGCTCGTTAATAAATGGCAAAGGAAACATTCCAACCATTCTAAAGCCTTCCCCTTTCTCCTTAAAGCGATAGCCACAGTATCTAACCCCGCTGTGAGCAACCCCTTGCTCTCTGTTTCTTCTTACCCTTTCATTAGCAACACTAGCACTTGATGGGAGAACTCTACGTTTTAGTCTCCTTAACACTTGGCATCTCCCACTCCATGAAAGTCCTCACTAGGTACCATAGCTTTACAGGAAACTAGATTTTAAGGTAATCCCACCCATTCTGGCATTCCAGTGCTATGAAGAATGAATCGGAGACATTTGCCTTGAAATACTCATATTCATTTGTACAATTTGTATTTTGTATTTTGTATCAGTCGATTTCTCCTTTTTTTGGGGGTAGACTATATTTTCATTCTGAATTTTTCCTTCTGTATACGGTGTTATAGAGAGATGCACACGATAAGTATTCCTAAGTCTTGGTAGTAAATCTCATATGGATGAACTTTTACAATATTTCTATAGGTCAAATAAGTCTTCCGTTTACAGCATTGCATGCATTGTTCTGAGCATTGCACGAGACTCTCTAGAGCATCAATTGATCACAAGAAGAGTTGCAGAGACAAGTGGATTTCCTGTTAATGAGTACCTGTAAGTTTCAGATGAAAATGACTATGTCTATCCACCCTCTGCCTATGATAACCAGAGCCATGTATCTGTCAGTGTTGTTATCCATGAAGCTTCTGACCCACACTTGTGCTGTGGAGTGAGAAGAATCCGTTTTCATTTTGACTTGTCACTAGGACACTAAGAATTCCTTCCCCCTGTAATTTCTCCTTTCTCAGTTTGTTCTGCATATGTATCTCCAGTTCATCTGTGCATCCTTTGAGTAAACACTGTTTACTATCTGTAGAGTTCTAGGAAAACAATTCTTGTTATTTTACTACAGAATTCTTCTATGACTTCAAATTGTATTTCTATATTCTGTGTTCTGTCATACTAACTTTAAAGTTTATTGAACTTACCAAATGCACAGACAGCTTTCCCCACACCATTTAGTGTAGAGTTCACATCAGGTAAGAGTCTCTCGTGCATATGGGCTCTGCTATTGAGCATGGATCTCTTCTACAGCCCTATTGGCATTTTTGCTTCTCATCCCCTGTTCTGATATTTTATAGTTCAAAATATGTCCCGACATTTAATAGGATAAGAATTCCCCTGGGTTTTGTTTTCAAAGTTGTCTTGGTTATTCTTAACATTTCTCTTTTACTTGAAATTTTAAAATAATCTAAAGTCATAGAAGAAGTTCTACGGGACTCTCTCCTTTGCTCATGATAAATATCTCTGCATGAGGAAACCCTCTTCACTGCAGATACCAGATGTATTTGGGTTATGAACCTCTAAAACTGCAGCTTTTCTGGGTATAGAATTATAAACCAATTAAATCTTTCAATAGTTAGATGTTTCCTCTAGTTGAATTTAACTACCTTTTTTTTTTACTGGATATGTTGAAATGTTTCTAAATGTACATGGAATGGGATTTTTATTGTGTACTTTACTTATTTTTTTAAACTTGACCGATAGCTTTATTTTGACAGCTCACAATCTTGGATTAGAAATAGGGTATACACACAAAATCAAATAAATAAAAATTTCTTTGTGTATATTCTTGAACACACAGAGGCTATTCTTAACTTTGCCCATTGACAATTCCTTAGGACATTGGTTTCATCAATAGGAACATCTACCCTATTCCCAGATCTTCAAGTTTAAACACATTTCCAGCAATAAGAACTGAGGGAGGGAATTATTTTTTCTCTTGGTTTCAGTGATTTCAGTCCTCTCTTGGCTTCGTCCATCACTGCCAGAGTCACCATCGTGAGGCAGAAATTCTTGGTACCAAGTGCATGGTAGCTAGAAGAAAAAGAGAGAGGGAGAGAGAGACAGAGACAGAGAGAGACAGAGAGACACACAGACACACAGAGAGATAAAGAAGATAAGGAAGAATATTTTCCCAAAAGAAAGGCACCAGTGACCCATTTACTTCCAGTAAATCTCACCCAAGAGTTCATTAAGCTATAAACCCATCAGTGGGTTCATTCATTGATAAAGTTCATGGCTATATAACTGGTTCACAGATTTTTCACTACTCAGCCAGCTGGGAATCAAGGCTTTTACACATAAGCCTTTTGGAATACACTTGATATCTAAATCATAACATTCCAGAAAGGAAAGAAATGCCCAACCATGGCGCTCACAGAGCCTGGACCACCAACCAGGGAGCAGGCAGGAGCTGGACCTAGGGCCCCTACACATTGTAGCAAAAGCGCAGCTTTGTCTTCCTGTGTGGGTCCCCTACCAATGGATTGGAGGCTGTCTCTGTTTCTGTTTCCTGCCATTGGATCTTCTTACCCCTACCTGGACTGCATGGTTTGGGGCTCATCAGGAGAGGATGTGCCTGATCCTGCTGGGACTAGAGTAGAGTGGTACACAAGGGGGCTCCCCTTCTCTAAGGAGAAAGGGAGGAGGCAATGGGGGTCAGGAAATGTGTGGGTGCAGCTGGGAAGAGATGAGGGAGTGGGAGCTGTGATCCGGATGTAAAGTGAATTTAAAAAATGAAAAGAAAAGGAAAAAGAAAAAAAAAGAGAAAAGAAACGCTCAAAGAATGATGTCATAAAATAACATAAAAATCAACTAGCAAAGCTCCTACCCTCTAGTCAGATCCAATGGTAATTTGAGTATCTAAATAAGTGATTATTATTTTTAACCCACAAGAGGAGTCATAAGAACCCATAAAACCTACAAATCTATCTCAAGAATGACAATGAAGACGTGGGTGAATAAGTTAGGGATGTTCTTGTTGACAGAGAATGGCAATAGCACATACAGAGGTCATATGTGCAGAAGGTCACCCTTGGATCACTATTATAATAATTGTTTTAGCCAAGAATCAACACTGGTGAAAGTTTGATGTGCCTTAACCAAGGTGACCCAGGTTAGCATGAGACAGATGTCAAGTGTCTCTTGACACATGTGGAGAGAATGAAAACATCGTGTCTGGGTACAGGTAGCCCCCACATCTTCCCTGACTTCAACAGGAGAGCAGCTGCAGGAAGCCCCAGGCTGAGTGACCATGACAGAGCATAAGAATCAAGATGAAAAGAGTGCAGAGTCCTTTGAATCAATGGAGTGTGAAGACCCAGGGCAGAATGCAGTCCATATTGGGTCCAGGAGGAAGGAGAATGGAGAGCTTGACTTAGATATTAGAACAGAGTAGAGCGTGTAATTAGCGTGTGTCAGGCCCTTGGCTTACTCCTTAGAACTACCAAACTAGACAAAGAGAACCATCATAGTATGAGTTCCCTGATATGAGACATTGTATTGATTTATAAGGGAACATTTTAAGTTTGAAGAAATGTACATTACCATACCATACCATACCATACCATACCATACCATACCATCATACCATACCATACCATAAGGGAGCATCATCTTGGCAACCTACTCTCCAAGTTTAGAAAGCCAAGTGTAGTTAGTGGCTTACCTCTCTTATGATTCCAGCACTCAGGAAGTTGAGGCCAGAAGGTCGTGGGTTCAAGGGTGGCCTGGGCTACCTTTGAGATCCTGTCTCAAAATGAGTGGGGCGCGCCTCTGCCTCTTATGTGCAAGGCCCTGAATTTGATACAGGGGGTGGGGGGCTGAATCAAGTTCACAATGCTTTTATACATGGGCGGTGGAAGGAGCCTATGACAAACATGGTGTAAGCACAAGAGGACTTTAAAACAGACAGTTAAGACAGATTCCTACAATGTGCATCATTGGCAAGGGTCCTCCCTCTAGACACAAGGAGCCAAAGGATGCAGATGGTGAAATTCCCCGCACAAGCTGATGACCGGAGGCGGAATTACATGCTGTCCCCAGCACTGAAGGATGGAGTCTGCTTAACAAAGGGCAGCTTTCAGAGATAGGATCACCACATAGTGCTGGCAGAGGGAGGACTCGGTTAGAACAAAGGCGTGGCTCTGGCATTTGCCCCCTGAAGACAGGCAAACAAATGCCTTGTAATCCTGTCTCACATTATAACAAAGGAGATCCCCGAAAGGTCTCAGGTCAGGCAAGCCTGTTTCTGAAGGCTCAACTCTTAAGTGCATGTGTCACAGAGGCAAGATCCAAGTCCAGATTTAACCGCGGCTTTCCCAGACCCCAGGGTGTGCACCAAAGTGAAGTTCTAATGAAAGTCCCCTGTGGTGTTTCAGGACACCGGAGAAGCATGGCAAGGCCTTGGGGACAAAGTCCTGGTTGTGGGGTTCTGCTTGAAGCAAGCAGAAATGGTGGGTGAGCTGCCCTTAGGGGAAGCCAACAAGATGGATACATTTCTTTTTCTTTTTCTTTTGCGTCCAGTGACAAGAGTTTTACATAAACAGGAAATGGAGTTGTTGAAGTTTTCTCATTACTGGAAATGCAGACCTGATTGAAGAAAGATGTTCACTGATTGTTTTTCCCTTGGGCTCTAAGAAAAGAAAATTATTTTCGGCTTATGTCCTATGACTTTTTATGGTCCATAAAGGGCTGCTAATGTAGGTTCCGTGTTTATGAAGGCAGTCAGTTTTTATAAAGTCCTCTCTCACTTTCTTTGCCTTGACTCTGTCAAAACAACCGAGCTCAGCTTCTGCGGAAGCCCAAGGGCTCTGTGGGAACCAGCAGCAGCTGACCCCATAAAACCATTCTGACCCAATTCTTTGCCCCATTGCTCCTGCTCTTTCTACCCTGTGCTCCCTCTTCTCACGTCTGCATGCATTTACTGTGTCCGGGCCGGGGCATTCATTCACGGGCTCATTTTTGGTCAGCGACAAAGGATTTACAGAGCACCTACGATTGGTCAATACTGCTGGGGACCCATTACAGAGAAGAGAGAAGGAAGCACAGACCCTGTGGTGGGTTTTCTCATACTCTTACACAAACCAAGAGAAAGAATAATTCCCAGTTCAGTACTCGTTAGATTTCTAAGTTCTACGAACCCAAGCAGGTGAGAGCATCCACGCTGGTTTCTTTCCCCATGTAGGCTATTTAAAGGAAGGAAGAGATGGAGAAAAGTAGGGTGGTTGGGACTGGCATGGGGGAGGGGCCGCTCAATTAGTGCTTGACAGCTCAGTGAGGTTTGGACAATGAGGCGTGAAAGGCATAGTCAGGCAAGGAGGACAGGGCAGGTACAGTGACTCAGGGAAGTGGTTGGTTGCACTAGGAGAGGGCAGGCTGATAGATCCCCATCCATGATCCATGTTGGCATTATAAAGACTTTGACACAAAGACCTGACCTCTCTTCTCTCCCCTCTATTCCCTGATTTCATGCCCCCTTTCCTTCTTACAGATTGAAGGCAGTATACACACTGTGTGACATTATTGAAGGTTTCGGATCATTATACTGAAACCTGGAAATTGGCTTATGTAAGTGAGGCACAAGGTCTCTCGTGACCGAGACTGTCCCTTCGCTATCGTGAACGGTTGGTTCCTCTATGGTTTGAGAGCAGAGGAATCATAGCATGCTCCTGAAATATTTCAAGCAAGATAAGAGTTAGACAATAATCCTCTTTTTCAGAAGTAAGAACCGCCTCCTTCCTCTTTAGATAGTCGGAAATGTTGAGAGCCAGGCTGAAAGCTCTCACAGTGGAATGACAAGGGGAGTTGGAGCTCAGGTCCTATATGAGGTCCATTTATATCTTGGTTTATTTCTTAGGTACTTGGCCAAGGCCAGAAGAGTTAATGCTGGCTTCATAAGACAGAGAAGGCATGAGGCAATCAAACCAGAAGCAGGTGAGTTCCCAGGGCACTTTTCCAGAATTGGAAATACTGGAAAATATTAGATCTTCTACAAAATATGTCCCCAGTGTTTATAATTGAGGCCCTGGGTTCATTCACAACCACTTAGAAAAAAAGATCTTTCTCAAACGATTAAGATAATTGGGAGATTTTAGTTTTTCTGTATCCCTTGCCGTTAGTGTCTCTGTTTTTTTTTCCTGCTTCCCCAATTTGCGTGTGCATGTGAGGAGGTGGGCACATGTACTCATGCACGTGTACTCATGCACATGCATGTGGATGTGCACGTGGATCTTCCACGTTATTCTTGGAGGTAGTGTATCAAACCCAGAGCTTACCAATATGGCTATGCCTACTAACCAGCTTGCTCTGGGAATCCTTCTACACCTTATCAGAAGGAACTGACACCACAGACCACAGCCCATTCCCTGGCAGCATTTCCAATAAAGTTTAAGTACTGCCCTTAAACAAGGCAGTCTGGGGCAGAGGCAGATGTGGGCATGAGGCTGCTAACAATATCTTTTCCTTGTTGGAAACCAGTCCCATCCTTCCTGTGGTCAGTTGCTGGTCCTTATTTATCATTTTCTGTCCTGTGGGACAGACATGTGGCTGCAGTGATATAGACGTCATCGTTGTAGTCCCTTTGGGAAGACGTGCAGAGAGAGGCTTTTTACTTTTTTACTCCTGTCAATTCCAAACTTTTTAGTAGTTTGTTTGAAAGATTTCAAGTGAGAACTGCCTTTTTGAAGGTTCATTCCTGGGTGTGGGTGTGTTTTCTCTCCTTTTGAAACTATGTCTTCCGTAGAGTTTTCCCCACAGCATTTAAGGCAATATTTTAACCTTTAGTGCCCATAGAACGCTTAGCATTATCTCTTCAAAGCAACTGCTTGGGGCTTGCTAAGTGGGGGTTACCAGAAGTAATATTGGATCTAAGACCGTCTCAACTATGGGAAGCCACCATTCCATTCCCATACTTAAATCTCTTCTTTGTTTCTGAGAAGTGTGGGCCCTGGCGCCCTTGCTATCCTATTTCCTTGGAACAAACTGCTATTGTTTTTGAGCTTATACTACTCTGGAATCCATAGTCCATAAATTAAACAAAACAGAGAGGGAGTGGGCAGATGACTGGAACCATTTTCTGAATCCTTGGAACTGTCGTACAGTAGAAGAGTCCTGACTATTAATCACCAAAGTTGGCAAGCAGTTTGTGGCTTCCTTTATAAACACCCCACGCATAGATAGACAATGCCTTTGTCTAGCTGCTTCTTGGAGTGGAAGAGTCTACACAGCAGCTGGGAACACCATGAACTCCTCTTGCCTCCCGAGGCACAGGAGGTCAGAGTTTGCCGTTGTTTTGTTTTCAATGGGCTATTTTAGCACATCAAGAAATTTACAGATTGCCTAGAGGTAATTTAGACACTCACCTGTTCTCAGCCAGCTCCCCACCTTGCAAAGATTTCCTATTAGCACTGTGGACTCGCCACAATTTCTGAACAACGTAAGTATTTAGATTGTCTTGCTTTATATACATTAGGCAAATTAAAGGGCACATTGACTAGTTTTTCCCTATGTGCAGACACTGTTTTAATCATGTCCAACCATCCTGCACCTAAGCACCCCCTCCCCCACACATCACCTTTTCACTGTCCCTAACAGTCGCCCTTCATCTCTTTTGGGTCCCTTCTCCTTCCCAGCTCTACTGACTGCCATCTATACGCAGGCAGTTTGTTGCCAAGGGAATTCAACGTTCCCTTCTCCAACATGATCCATGCATGTTGTTGCCACCTATGACAGGATTTCATTGTTCTGTAGCCAGGGTGTGTTTCACAGCGAAATGATACATGGATCCATTCATTCACTGGAAGGGTATCTGGATCAGTTCTGCATTTGGGCCACAGCACAGAGCACTGCAAGCCAGCAAGCATCGCAGGGTAGGAATTTTGCTTTGGTGTAAAGATCGCCTCCCTTTTGAATAGACACCCAGCAGGAGTTGGCAGACTTTCAGAGGACTGAGAAATCTCCATACTATTTGCAATATACATACATCACCATTAAGTAAAAGTCAATTTTTGGTTGAGATTCTTTCAATGTCTCCTAATGCCCTTCGAATCTTTAGACTCCAGGATACGTGAAGCTTATTGGTCATGTCCTTTTAGGTTCATTTTAGTTGTGGCCATTTCTAGAAATTTCTTTTCTTTTCTTTTCTTTTCTTTTCTTTTCTTTTCTTTTCTTTTCTTTTCTTTCTTTCTGAATGTAACAAAATCAGAAGTTGCTGCTTTCTCTTACCTCGACTGATCGTGCATTTCAGGGCAAAAGACCACAGTGGTAAGAGAGTCCACAGTGTACCTTCTTGGTCACACCCTAGAAGGATGCACACTGTGACGTTGCTGACTATGACTTAACCTTGCCTACCAGTATTGAGGATTTCTCTGCCTTAACAGTCCTCAGCCAGCTGCCTCCTCCCACCCAACTCCCTGGCACTCCCTGAACAGAGTCACTGTGTGCCCCACCCCCACAATAAAAGCATGAGGCAATAGGGGACACCCGTTTAAGGCAGAATATCTGTTAAGTTTACTAGGAGTTTGTCTTAGTTACGGGTTCATTGTTGCGAAGACACACCATGACCACAGCAAGTCTTTTTTTTTTTTTCTATACTTAACGTTCATCTTTATTGTAAATTCTTAATTTTTTTCAATTTTTTTATTAGCTATTTTTTTAATTTACATTTCAAATGCTATCCCGAAAGTTCCCTCCCCCTCCCCCCGCCCTGCTCCCCTGCCTACCCACTCCCACTTCTTGGCCCTGGCGTTCCCCTGTATTGGGGCATATAAAGATTGCAATACCAAGGGGCCTCTCCTCCCAATGATGGCCGACTAGATCATCTTCTGCTATATATGGAGCTAGTCTTATAAAGGGACAACATTTAATTGGGGCTGGCTTATAGGCTCAGAGGTTCAGTCCATTATCATTATGGTGGGAAGCATGGCAGCATCCAGGCAGGCATGGCACAGAAGGAGCTGAGAGTTCAACAACGTGTTCTGGAAGCAAACAGGAGAAGACTGGCTTCCAGGCAGCTAGGAGGAAGCTTTCAAAGGCCACACCCACAGTGACACACTTCCTCCCACAAGGTCACAGCTCCTAATAGTGCCACTCCCTGGGTCAAGCATATTTAAACCATCAGAGAGTTCTTCTGCATAGGGGGTTTTATTTATTTTTAGTTATTTATCCAATCATTTATTACATACTTGTGAATCTGTGGATACTTGGTTTTATATTTTTTTGGCTCCCATCCAACACTAATATCCATTTATTGATTTGTTCAAATGGCTGTAGCACGGAGGTTCTCCACTTGTAGGGAGTGATCCATTGGGAGATCAAATGACCCCTTGCATATGGGTCTCCTAAGAACATCAGAAATATCATATATATATTATGATTCATAAAAGTAGCGAAATTAGCCGGGTGTGGTGGCGCACGCCTTTAATCCCAGCACTCGGGAGGCAGAGGCAGGTGGATTTCTGAGTTCGAGGCCAGCCTGGTCTACAAAGTGAGTTCCAGGACAGCCAGAGCTACACAGAGAAACCCTGTCTCAAAAACCAAAAAAAAAAAAAAAAAAAAAAAAAAAAGTAGCGAAATTACAGTTATGAGTTAGCGATAGAAATACTTTTATGGTTGGGGTCACTACAACACGAGGAACTGTATCAGGATTAGGAAGGCTGATGCACTGCAGCAGCCTTTGTTCCACCAGTACAGCATTTTGGGTTTGTTTGATAATTCTTCCACTTTATAGCACTACAAAGCGATCCAGGCTGACCTTGTGTATTTTCTACCTCAGTTCAAAATTGGCCATTTCTTTGAGGACTCCTGCTTCTTTCTGAAAAAAAAAATGCCACTGGACACTGGGGGTTGGGTGCAGATGTCCTCACACACATTGATTCAAGAGCATTTGTGTTTCTTCTGGAATTTCTCTGTCACTTTGTTAAAATGGAAACTTGTCCATTAACTGCTCTCCAGAACTCTACCAGCTCTGGGATTTCATACAATGCAAGCATTGTATTGTCATCTGTTCTAAGGTTCTTGCAATAGCTGGGGAAATCCAGCCCAGTCCTGGAAGTGAGTTGAGAGTAAGGAATTTACAAGGGTAGTAAAAGAAAAGAAGAATATTCATATATATATATATATATATATATATATAAAATTCCTACAGATTTGCTTGTTGATTGGTTGTTTCTATCTATCTATCTATCTATCTATCTATCTATCTATCTATCTATCTATCTATCCACCTAGTGTTTCAACCACTACTAGGTTAGCTTCAAACTCCTATGTAGCTTGAACTCTAGATTCTCCATTTCTCAGAAGTAGGGATTATAGGCATGTGCACCATGCCTGGCCTTGTTTTTCTTTTTGGTTATTTAAGTGTGTGTGTGTGTGTGTGTGTGTGTGTGTGTGTGTGTGTGTGTGTTTAAGACAGAGTAGTACAATACAGTTCCTGGTTCAGTATCCTTTCTGCTGGGATTACAGGAACCTGTTACCTAGTTGAAACTACTGTTATAAACCAGCATTTAGCAAGCATATTTCCTTAACTATAATTTAAAAAAAATCCTTTTCACTAAAGACAAGGCCAGGCCAAGTGAGATTGCTTAGTATAGTGAATGCTTTCATTCCTTCATTCTGGGGTCAGTCTGGATTCTGAGGTCAGTCTGGAAGTGGATAGAACATGGTTTGGTATCTGATCACCCCATCTCCCATCCAGACTCCCTGATATTTGTTCTTTCACTTAATTAGTAATGTTTAAGCACTCATTATTTTGATGGAGACAAATCAGAATATTCAGAGTTCTAGTTAGGGTTGCTGCATATATAAGGCTTACCCGTACACACAACAGTCATTAGCTCTCCTCACTGTGTTGGGGATCAGAGATCTAGGCTCAGCGTAGGCTCTCCCTGGGGATAGTCCGTGAATTCAGGGAACCGGCAGCTTGTTGCTGCTTAAGAAGTGGAGGGGCTGGAAAACATGAAGAACCATTTTCTTCCTCCTCCCTCTTTTTGTTCTGTCACACACACACACACACACACACACACACACACACACACTCACACCACCGGCCAGAGTTCCTGTTTTTAGAAGATAATTAGGGGCAAGAGATAATCCCTGCCCTAGCATCACAACATACCAGGCATCGAAGGAGGAGCTTACAGGTGATCATAAGCAGAAGTAGACGACACAATAAAGTTCAGGAGCAGCCGAAGGGTTCTTCAAGCAGCAAAAATTCATACCATATCTATTTTCAATAAATATAAATATAAAAGTCTAGACCATCCTTCATAGAAGATTCTTTAATGGATTTCTATCAACGTCTTGGGATCATCTGTGCATTTTTCTCTTTGCTTTTCTGTTTATAATACAATATTTCCTAAGGCTAATTGTATTGCATGCAAATCTTTGCCCCTTCCTCAACACCAACCATTCACTTTTGAGATATAACTGACTCGTCTCCTTTTCTTCTTTCTGTTCAATTGATTTAAGCCCTTCATATCACTGCTGAAAGCTAGTCCTGACTATTTCTGGATTCTCCTTTCTATATTTTAAGGTTCATTGAATACATTTGAAAACTAATTTAAGATAGCATAAAACAGCTGTAAATGTTCTTGACTAAATTCCCGAAGGGTTTGTCTGCAAGTCATGGGACTAAATAACCTTTTGGCCAGTTCCTTTGCAGTCACTGGATTTGTAATAACCTTCTGGCCAGCTCCTTTGCAGTCACTGGATTTGTTTCTAAGTTTGGTGCTTAGCCTTGGGACAGCTGAGTTTTGATTTGAAGTAGTGTTCACATATAAAGGTTTCTAGTCTTTTTTTTTCTTTCTATAACATTGAAGTTTACTTTACTTGTGTATGTGTGGAGGTGGTGCAGGTACACAGTGCCTTCCCATGTCTATGGAGGACTGGGGACAGCACTCAAGTCATTTCTCCTGTTAGATCTTGGGACCAAACCCAGGCCTTTAGGCCAGTACAAAAGCACTTCTAGCTGCAGCTGGGTAGTTCCACCACCAACCCTTTTCCTTCTATTCCAATCTAGAAACAAATTTAGATCTTCACTTTTCAAAGAAGCATGAGTCTAACACATGGTTGGAGTGTGACAATTGGACACCAGTGTTTAGAAGAACCACGTTGAAGACAAATGGGACTGAGATAACCCAGAAAGTGGTGGGGAAAGACACTGGCAAACAGCGTGAGTGTGGATAGCTGTACCTTCGGCAACCACTGACTGATTGCTTTTACCTTTCTTATTTTCCTGGGCTAGAGAATGAAGTAAGTAATGATTCTGTCTAAGAAGATGTCCTGATTTAGTAGCAGCTATCTAAGAATAAAGGAAACTCATTTCTCTTGGAGGAGAAGCAGACCTTTAGCTTGTCCCTTCTAAGGGAGGTCGCCTACCTCTAGCATCATGGTCACTCTGGCTGTGCCTTCCTTGGCGCTAAGCTATGACTGCATGACGTGTGTTTCTTACTCCAATATCAGAACTTTTGTTTGGGGTTACTTTTGGCATCTGTCTCTCCATCCCTTTCACTGTGCCAGGAAGGTGTTCAAACATGTGATTATAGAATACTATAATTATGCACAAACAGCCTCGTCAAGGAGTTGAAGAGACCGCTGCTCTCTGGGGTTGTTCAGCAGACTACGGTATGATGGTCCCGTGAGTGAGGAAGCTGTGCACTGAAGATTGGCGTCACCACACTGTGTCTACACCAGCACTGTGACACACACATACTTCCCACAGAAATCAGGAGTAAACTGGGAATGATTCCCCGATGTGCCTCTCTGAGCATTAGTATGCACACATACTCCAAGTGGTGGGTCACATTCGTTCATGTCGGTGGTCACAGCCATATACCCCTCTGCTGTCACTGCCAAGCGAATGAGGGCTGAATAAAGACCTTCTCCTATTCCACCCAGTCTCTGCTCTGGGCACTAGACCACAAATCTCATATCCCTTCTAGACCAATTACAACCCTTCAACACTTGCCCTCTGATGACTCTCCAGTGACATCACACTAAGCAAAAAAGGCTTGCACACCTGGACAGACTGCTACAGTTTTGTAAACACAAACAACAAACAAACAAACAAACAAACAAACAAACAAACAGTGGGGAGATAGTGAAGAGCCTCCAGTGGGTTCTGCTATGTTTTGCTATGTTGCATCTAAACCAGTCCATCTCTAGAAATTAACCCACGCTGATAATGAAGGCCAGATCAGTGATTGGCGCAGATGAAGACTGAAGACTGTGCCTCCTGATTTAGGGAACACTAGTCCTCCAGACCAACACAGAAGTCACTCAGATGAGGGAATGGGGATGGATAGATCTCTTCATCAAACAAAAGTCCATATTTCTGTCATAATTTATGTTACAGATTATGAAGCTACGCAGTGAATTCTCTCTCTCTTTCTCTCTCTCTCTCTCTCTCTCTTTCTCTGTTGCATCATGGCTTTATGCAAATCCATATTTCTGTCATAATTTATGTTACAGATTATGAAGCTACGCAGTGAATTCTCTCTCTCTTTCTCTCTCTCTCTCTCTCTCTCTCTCTCTCTTTCTCTGTTGCATCATGGCTTTATGCAAATCAAATATATATATGGAAGCTAAAAGGAAAAGAATCCAGTGAAGGGAAAAAGACAACTGTCTTCTCTCTTTCCTTCTTTCATTTATTAATCCAAGTGGCAGGAAGATGTCTCATCTTAGAGATTTAAATATGCCCATTTTTATTGTCAGTGAATTCTTGAAGTTTGAGGAGTCCCTCAACTAAAAACTCCAGCCATGGGCTATAAGAAACCACTGGACATATTTTGAAAAGAGACTCAGGTAGTAGTCAAGGATGTGACCTACATTGAAAAGAAACAGGATCTACAGTCAAAGCAGAATCCTTACCTTTTCTCGGAGTCTTTTCTTTCCTATGCTCTGCCTCACATCTCAAGTCCCTCACAGGCTGGGGACACTGGATCCATAGCTGCCCTTGCCAAACACAGGCAGTCCTTGTCTCTTTACAGCACTAACACACACACGTTGTTTTTTCCTCTGGAATTCTCTTCTGAGATGCTGCTTATCATTCAACGGCTAACAGAGGCTAAAAGAGTCACCTACCAAGAAAAGAGGTATCGTGCTCCATATTTTGAGACCCTTACTTATTAATAAGTCAAAGCTGTCTTGTTATTTTTGAGAAAGTGTCTGTCTTTAGAAGTCAGTGATATTGAGGCACATAGCATCATGGCTTTTGTGGGTACACAGCTCCTCTTGAGCCTGCTAAATAAAGCATGCTTCACGTTGCTGCATCTCTCACGCATGTGATGGACAAGCCCTATGTGCCTTGGTGCGTTCTGTTCCCTCCTTTACAACTAGGGATCGATACAACACCACAATGTGCAGGCTTCTCTCACTTGCTACTTCTTCTTTGTATTTCCCATGATCTGCCACCTAGAAAAGTTATGTGAACTGTCATTCTAGATGCCTGTTAGGGAAGGACGAGAGGTGGTTGGTCCCATTTCAGACCCAAGATATTTGAGTGTGAAGTTTATAAGTAGAAATTAGGAAAATTCTCATTTTAGTACGAGTTATGAAAGCCTCTGTGGCACCAAACATCTTTCAGTTTACCTGCCAGACTTTGGTTTCCAAAAGTCCCCAGTTCAAACTTAAATTGCCCTTTCTGGGATGGGACGGGGGCAGGGAGGGGGAAGCCTTTCGACTTTTGCGGTGAAGTCAAAGAGCAAAGTAATATCAGCTCCATGCTGTACTCTTAGGAACTTACATCAAAATGAAATAGAACAGGTCAACCTGTTCATGATTTCCCTGAGGACCAAAGGCCTGGTAATTGCTAAAAATTACTTGCCAGCTTCGGCACAAACATGATCAAGTGCTAGGAGCTCTCCACTTGATGCAGGGATTCCTGCCACCGTTACACCACAAAATGGTGTTTGTGTGTAATAATTACTGCACTAGCTGCCAAATTCAACGTGTTTTCAAAAAGCTACATCATTTAGTGTAATATATCTGTTGACCCAAGGTCTAGCTAGCCCTGTGTAACTCCCAGCCTTTGGTTGCCTTGTTTGCTTCCAGATCCTAAACTGGCAAACCCTTTAGGTTTTCAGAACTTACCCTGAGGATACACTGAGTTGATCTGGATGGGGGCGAGAAGCACTGAGCGGGGAGGGGGCTGCTGATCTACTAACAAACATGTGCACAGAGTGGGGGAAAATGAAAATTTGGTATGCATATGATTGCTGTCTGAAGCTTGAGTGAAAAGAAAGAAATCATCTCATTGTACATAGCCACCATATGAAAATCAATTTAAAAAGCCCAGTGTGTGGGGGTGGGGAGGTGGGGGGTGCTGGAGAGATGGCTCTGCAGTTACTGGCACTGGGTAGATGCTCTCCCAGAGGATCTGGGTTTGATTCCTAGCACCCATATGAGAGTTCATACCTTTCTTTTTAAGACCAGTTCCAGGGAATCTGATGGCACATACATGCAGACAAATCATGAATACACATTAAAAACTAATGATAGACTAATGGAAAAAATTAAAAAGTAAGACACAAAGAAGTTCTTATTGCCTAGCTGCTATTCTGAGTACATTCTTGAAAAGGAATCCTGAAGAAGAAAATGTAAAATACCTAACTAAACCCTTAAAGATCAGGCAGGGAGGGGAGGGTCGGAATGCTGGCATGGGCTGGCAATCCCAACTCTTGGAGATCACAAGTTCCAGGCTGTCTTTGGCAACTACAGAGTAAGTTCAAAGCTAATGTGGGCAGCTAAGTAAGACCTTGTCTCAAAAAGTTAAAAGAAAAGGATGCAGGCACAGAGAGAGAGAGAGAGAGAGAGAGAGCAAGAGAGCAAGAGTGAGAGAGAGCGAGAGAGAGAGAGAGAGTGTGAGAGAGAGAGAGGGAGAGGGAGAGAGAGGGAGAGAGAGAAAGAGACATTATGGGAGACTATGGGAGACTGCAAAGAGGAGGAGGAAAAAGGAGCGATGTAAACAAGTTAAAGATATGCCAAAGGTGATAAGGAAAGTGAACGTTCCAGGAGACGCACACTTGCAGCGGAGTCAAACCGAGGAAGCATCAGGGCTTCTTGCTTGGGGCATGTTTAAAAAACAAGAAGAGGCCTGCCCTCATGAAATGCTCTATGTTGTAGCCTTCCAGGTTCTGAGGGTGGACATGGCAGTACCTACCTCTGTCCTTTTTCCAGTTGGGAACACTGAAAAGGTCAGAATTACATGTCAGATTTTCCTTCCCCATGAGGCTTGGGCTTAAAGGGATGATCTCCATGGGGGAAGGTGACCACCCACTGGCATACTGTCCCTTCTCAGGAAGCTTGTCCTTTGTCAAATGCCAGCCTGGGGCTGTGTGGCCAGCAGCTGCACCCCACACTGTGAGACCCGTCATGGAAAGCAGAGCCTGCATTCGTGACATGTGGGCTGCATTCAAGGCGTGTGTCAGGGCCTCATGCCTGTGTGTAGGTTGTGAGAAGGTCAGGACACATCTGGTTCCAGTTTGTCCCCTCAGCCTGAGCAGAGTAAGGAGAAAAGATGCAAAGATGCTGGAAGTCACCGCTGCCATTGTTAGGAGAGGGGTGGTGGAGTTTCTCTCTCTCCCCTCCCTCCCTTTCTCCCCCTCACACACATATATAATTGAAAATATTTTACATACAATACATTTTGATCATGGTTTCTCTGCCTTCAACTTCTCCCAGATCTTCCCCACCTTCCCACCCAACAAACCCTAAGTTCAATCTCTCTCTCTCTCTCAATTTCTCTCTCTCTCTCTCTCTCTCTCTCTCTCTCTCTCTCCCTTTCTCCTCCCCCTGAAAATAAACAAACACCCTTGAACAAACCAGAATCCAAACTAAGAAACAAAGAATGGACCCCTCTAACACACACACACACACACACACACACACACACATACACCCCAAGTCCCATAGAAACGAAAATTGGAAATCATCATATCTAAGGCTGATACTTCTCATTGTCACTCACATGAGACTTTGAAACTCAACATTCCAAGCTATAAACGTGAAGTTGACCATCAACTTTGGGCCTCTCTTGGTGTCATCTTGGTCTCGGGCCTTGCTATTTGGAAACACACCTCTTAAGTTGATAGTCTTACTTAGGGTTATAGCTTCAGTGAAACACCATAACTAAAAGTGAGTTGGGTAAGAAAGGCTCTATCCACCTTACACTTCCACACTGCTGCTCATCATCACATGAAGTCAGGATGGGAACTCAAGCAGGGCAGGAACCTGGAGGCAGGAACCTCGGCAGGCCACAGACAGATGCTGCTTACTGGCTTGCTCCTCATGGTTTGCTCTGCTGGCTTTCTCACAGAACTAAGGACCACAAGGCCAGGGATGACCCTGTCCATATTGGGCTGCGCCCTCCCCATCAATCACTAATTGAGAAAATGCCCTACAGCTGGGTCTTATGGAGTCATTTTCTCAACTGAGGTTTTCTATTTTCTGACAACCTTAGCTTGTTTCAAGTTGATGTAAAACTAGACAGGACAGTCATGCTTCAGTGTCTCTAAGAACTAAATAAACTTATAAACACAACACCTGTAAGGTCTCACTGCTATCTCCCCTGCTGTGAATACTCCATACCTTGTTCCCGCTGGCTCTGCCCATTTCTTATGGGGATGGATACTCAACATCTTTATCTTCCTACTGTAGCACTATGTTCAAAATAATCTCCCAGCATCGGATTTTCACCCTAGCTATGCCCAACATTAAACCCAACAATCCCACCAGCAGGTACTAATTCCCCAAACCCACACCCTTGCCAGCAGGGAGACCCTGTGTCTGCCTATCTCTTTTGGTACTTGCTTACATAAAATCCCATCACCCACCCACCCACCCTCCTCACCTTAGCCTGCTAAGCCACAGAGACTGCTTTCTCATCTTCTCTGCTCTTCCTTCTCAATCTGGTCTCTGTTGAATTAGCTGGATGATTAGCCACCTAATGGCTACCACCCCAGTCAAGCTACATGCTGTATACTTAAAGGTATGCACATCAGTCATCACAAACAGCATGTTCAAATCTGCAGGCAAACTAGCCTTCTCCAGTGTGCCTTGCCTGTCCTCCATCTTCAGTCTTGAAGGCTAAAGGCAACACTCTCATGTTTTGTGTCTCTAACTCCTTCTAGGTCCATGTTTTCCCCCAAAGCCTTCCTGTTTCTTCAAAACCACTGGCTACACGCATCTTTTTTGCCCACTCCTCCCCTACTACAGGTCTTCAACATTGCAGTTCTGCTCAAGGTTGTCCTTTCTGCACACGGTTCAACTGAGAAGCTTCATTTCCCTAAAATCCTGTGTGCATCGGATCATCTACTTCTGAAGCCCAGATAATGATTGACTGTTGGCGAGTGAAAGAGGTTGTGTTTACTCCCCGAGTTCCCCAGAACCCAGCCCTGCCTATCCTATCCTTTCA
The DNA here is from genome assembly GCA_902729485.2 of Mus minutoides. Taxonomy (NCBI): domain Eukaryota; kingdom Metazoa; phylum Chordata; class Mammalia; order Rodentia; family Muridae; genus Mus; species Mus minutoides. The sequence continues at coordinate 28,800 of LR750297.1, read as the reverse complement.
ACAGCATGACACTGTTTTAACTCATGACCCTACCCTGGAATCAAGCCAGACCGTACTCTCTGTAATGGGTTCTGCTCATCAATTCTTGACCTGTGATCTAAATAGCTTCTGTGTTTGAGTTGGCCAGAGGCCAGGTGATTTTATCAGAGATTTAAGTTTGGTTTTTTTTTTTTAAACTCAATAGCCAGGGAGAAGGTTGTTTGTTTGTTTGTTTGTTTGTTTGTTTGTTTTACGGACTATTGGAAGAATTCTAAGCAGAGAGTGAAGTGTTTTCATGTTCCTTCTTGCCTGGGAGTGGCTGTGTATAAATCACATAAGAAATGCAGTGACTTGAGCATTCTGCCTACCTCACATCTGAGTTCATATTGGCTTGAAAAGGAAACCAAGGGTGCTACATGAGGGTTTGGGTAGGAAAAGCCCAGTTCAAAGGGGATTTACTAAGGATTTCTTCACTCATTTGCATCCTCTGTAGGGAAGGAGTAGCTGTCCTCTGTTGCTAGGTCAACCTCAAGGGGGTTTTGTGCACACAGGAACTTTCTGTTCAGAAGCCAGATAAACTTCATCCTGCTAAGGTTTTATAGAAGCTCCCAACATTGCTGGGGTAAGTGGGGCAAATGGAGATTTGATTTTTTTCCCCCTCTTTGCTTTTGAAGTCCAGACTGATAATAATGTGGCACATATTTTAATGTTTAATGTTGGATATTTTAAGCCTGCCCTTCCCCTCAGCTAGCACTAGTTATATATATATATATATATATATATATATATATATATATATATATTTATAATTTTGTACTAATTGTGCTTTAAAACATCTGGTAATACTTAAAAACTCTGTAAAGATTGACAATCCACCTCTGTCTACCTAGCATTCAGTATTCTAACCCCCAAAGCAGTGAGAATACATGAGAGTTGACTTATGAGGCGGCGGCCAACATGAACAGAGGATAGCCCATACTCAAGACTGCCTCACTGAGGGCTAAGCCTTAGGATAAAGAAGTGGGGTAATCTAATGTGAGGAACATGGAGTGACTGGAGACTAGGAAAGGTGAACTCATTGGTGGTATACATATTTACTTATTTTTTTAATCAAACATCACAGATCTTCATAAAACTCATGATCAGAAGACAGTGGCTTTAATGTGATCTGTAAATAGAGCTTAGGCCCCTGAAGTAGGCCACCAGACTCTAGTAAGACCCAAGTGAAAGGGCTAGGTTCAACTAGTTTGAGTTAGAAGAGGCCATCTCCAATATCTTTGCTTAAAAGCAAAAGCAAAGGCATGCATAAAAGCCAGTAGAAATTATTGTTACCAACACCACTGGAGGTTCTGCCCCACAGCTGGGCGGGCACATTCTATTGCTTTACTGGGCATTGGGTGATTTGTAAGTCTTGAAGAAAGCCAGGAAGCTGACCTTCTATTTGGCTTCTCTGTGTATTTCAAAATAGCACAATGTGCTCCTTGGTCTTTAAACTTGACTGTGAGGGGAAAATGGCAGATGCCTTTTTTTTTTTTTTCTCTTTATTAGATATTTTATTCATTTACATTTCAAATGTTATCCAGAAATTTCCCCTTACCCTCCTGCATCCCCGCCCTGCTCCCCTACCCACCCCCTCCCACGTAATGGCCCTGGCGTTCCCCAGTACTGGGGCATATAGAGTCTGTATGACCAAGGGGCCTCTCCTCCCAATGATGGCCAACTAGGCCATCTTCTTCCATATATGCAGCTAGAGACATGAGCGCAGGGGGAACTAGTTAGTTCATGTTATTCTTCCACCTAGANACATGTTCCACTATGTTCATAGCAGCCTTATTCATAATAGCCAGAAGCTGGAAAGAACCCATATGTCCCTCAACAGAGGAATGGATACAAAAAATTTGGTACATTTACACAATGGAGTACTACTCAGCTATTAGAAACAATGAATATATGAAATTCCTAGGCAAATGGATGGATCTGGAGGGTGTCATCCTGAGTGAGGCAGATGCCTCTTAGACTAGAAAAAAAAGTCATTTCATCTGGGGACTTGGTTACAACAAGTGGTTATTTAAGACCTCTTAGTTTAGAAACTGATTTGAGACGATGAGTAAGGACGTGTTTGCAAAGTGAGGTGCCACAATTTGTGCTGAGTTGTGACATGTACTGAACACACAAAAGAGCCTATAAGATCTATATTGTCAGCTATAAGAACAAACAGATCCTCATGCTCAGAAAGACAGGGCAGGGTGTGATGAGTCCCATACTAGCCTAGGGTACACTGAGGTCCTGCCACCAGCCTACGGTACACTTAGGTCCTGTCACCAGCCTAGGGTTCACCAGCCTAGGGTACACTGAGGTCCTGTCTCAAAAACAAGGGAAGGGGACAAAGAGCAGCACACACATAGATGAACCAGCAGTCAGACTAACATGCTGAGCACACCAACCTCTTAGGAGACCCCAGCATCCTTCCTCTAACCGCAGTGCTTGCTAATGATGTGCGTCCTTTATTGTGGAATCTCTGGGTATCCTTGCTCTCGACCTCTCTCCCTTCCCCTCCCATCATCCCATGCCCTGTTCTCACTCTGCTGGAGAATGAATCCCAATGCCTTTTCTGTGGTCACCCACCATTGTCCTGGGCACTGCTCAGTGCAGTTGAAAGAAGAGAGAACCAAGAGACATTAAGAGAAGGCATTCCTGGCTTTCTGACCTCCAGTGAGGAAGAGCTGGGGACCTGTCCGGACCTCTAGTGTCTTTTAAACTATCTTTGGGATGTCTCCTTCTTGTGTCTAGATTTGATTTTGATCTCTACTGGAATTCCCCGAGGATTCCCAGAAAGCTGCTCTGTACACACGAAAGGCTATATTACATCCTTTAAACATGCATTTGGCCAAATAGAGCCCAGCTTCAAGACTCAAGTCAGTTCCTGTTCCTGTGAGGTGACTGTCGCTGGTGAAAGCATTTGTGCCTTCCATCCCCGAGACTAAGTTGACTTCTCTTTGCTTCTCTGTTCTATCACTTGAGGGTTAGCTGCACACTTGAGTCTATCCATTATGGATTAACTGCATATTGAAGTTACCTAGAAAAGCATTCCTTGCTTGAGTCTGTAACAAAAGACAGCCATAGTCGAAGGGTGCTCACCACCCATGCTGACCACAACAAGGAACAGACAGAGGTCACCTTGGTCAACACAGAGCTTTGATCATTTATACCTCCATTAGACCTGGCTCTCATCAAGCAGGAGAAGGAGATAAGATGGCTTCATCTCCACACCCCAGGGCATTGTTAAGAAACAATGGGGACCAGAAGTGTGTGTGTGTGTGTGTGTGTGTGTGTGTGTGTGTGTGTGTGTGCTACCTTTCAGGAACTGCCTTTAAAACTCACATACAGATTAAATTCTTGCTTAGAGTAAAGAGGTAAGTGAAGAGGTGAAGTGTCACAGAGTGCCATCTTCTAATGTGCTAAGTAAAAAAGCACCACCTTCCTCTGGGCTCTGCCTGACCTGGGCACGGGAAACAAACTGGCACAGGTCAGTATCCTGGCTGGAAGTCTTCTCTCTTCACTCTTCCTGCACACAGTCTATATCCTCACTCTCCAGACATTTTGATCAGGGAGCCCTGTCAAAAACAACAACAAAACAAAACAAACAAACAAACAAAACAAAACTGAGCACACATCTCGCTTGCTATTCCACATACATTCCTAAGTTATATGGGGATGGAGGAGGTCAGGAGAGGAGGGATAGAAGGGAGAGGAACACCGTAGGGCTGGGGAGATGGCTGAGTAGGTAGACAACCTTGTTACAACAGCAGAAAGATCTGAGTTTAGATTTCCAGAACTCACATCAAAGTCTGCTGTGGCCATGATTGTACCCACAATGCCAGCAATGTGGAGGGTGACACAGGAGGGTCCCTAGGGCTTGCTGGTCATCTAGTTCTAGGTTCAATGGATTATCCTGTCTCAGGGATTGCTTTACACCCCTCGTTCCCCACTCCCTATTTTCCTTTAGTTTGTTTGTTTGTTTGTTTGTTTGTTTTGAGAAAGTTAATCCATTGCTTTCTAGAAGTCTAGATATTTACAGAATACTGGGAAAATAAAGTAACAAATCAAGAAAAAAATAACCTAAACTCATCACTATGGCTTGCATTAACATTCTCATTTGCATTTCCAGTATTTCTTAGAATTATTGTCTTTTATAGTCAATTAGAAATTGGTTTTGTTTCCTGAAGCGTTCCTCTACACCTAATACATCATGAGCACTTTGCCATGAACTAGTTATCTTTTGAGTCTATACTGTGTTGATGTATAATTAGCTAGGGAGTAAAGAGTCCATCCTAGGAAGGATGTTAGTTAAAGCAGGAACTTCAAAACTGCCATGCACGGAGCACTCAGTACTTTGCAAATCTACATGACACAAAGCTCTTACATAACTCCATGGTGCTATCACTGATTCAAAAACACAGACTTAAAGAAGACTCACCCTCATTGTCATATCCCATCCAGTTGTGATGGGATAGGAGTGTGTGTGTGTGTGTGTGTGTGTGTGTGTGTGTGTGTGTATGTGTATGTGTTTGTATGTGTACATGTGTGTGTATGTGCATGTGTGTGTTTGTATATATGCATGAGTTTATGTGTATTTATATGTATGTGTATGTGTGTTTATGCATCTGTGCCTGCATGTGTGCATGTATGTGTGGGTGTGTGTGTGTGTGTGTGTGTGTGTTCTGCTGTCACAAAATTATAGGTTGAATCAATAAATATTGCAACGTATTTTATCAGTCATATTTTTATGGATGCCGAAGGCAAATACTTTTCTACAATGATTATCATTTATTCACACTTCTACTTTTTACAAATTACCTATTAGCATTTACCTATTGCAGTTCAATATTGGTCTTTCTACTTAAAAGCTCTTTATATGTGAAAAACATTGTTTCTTTTTTTTTTTCTCTCTCTCATGTGGTTCAAATATAGAACTCTGTGCTTCCCACCAAAAGTCCAGAGTCACATGCACTGTACATGGTGAAATACCTAATGATGTTGGGGGAGAACTGTCAGAAACCAGATCTTTAGCAAGTAACCAGGGCCCCAGCTGGAGCCGCCTCTGCTTCTTCATCCAGCTTCTACAAGCCATCTGTGTCCCGAGGTCTAGCTCTTCCCTAGAGTCCTTTTTCAGAAAGATACAGCAGAGGAAAATAGCTTTCCTTGTGTTGCCTAGTAACCAAACATACTCCTGGATGGTTTATGATCCTGACACGTTATATTAACAAAGAATTTCCAACACCACAATAGGCCAGATTCTCGTACAGGGTTAACATAATCCTCTAGATAAATCATGCTGATCATACACAGGCAATCCGACAAACAAGATGTCTACTTAAAGTAACATGAAAGAGATAACTTGGAATGTTGCGCACAGCTATTTCTTCCTGGGTGAAGTTGGTTCCTGGTGTACAATTTCTTGGCAGTCTGTCACTTTCGTCTTCAAAGCTTGTGCATTGCTGAGAAAGATTTCAGACTCATTGCCTTCGCATCTTTCCCATAGTTGGGCTCTTTAAAACCCCACAGACCTTTGCATTTAAAAGCTTGGGCCCAGCTTTCTGGTTCAAGATAGTAGAACCATTATGCGTTGGGCCCTGGTGAGAGGTCTTCTGGTTTTGGAGGCTGTGCCCTTGAAAGGCATCAGAATCTCCTCCTTTTCCCTCTTCTTGTTTCATTCCTGAGCATGAGGTAAAGTATGCTACGGCAAGGAGGCCACAGACACAGCAGCAACAGTACCCACAGAGCCTTCCTGGAGATCTTCAGAACTGAGAGCAACAGTAAACCTTTCCTCTTTTTAAGTTGATTAGTTTGGGTATTTAGCTATGGTAGCAGAAAGCTAACAGTTTTAACACAGTCTCTATCATTCTTATTTACACCAGAACTATCTGAGATCTTATTCAAATTATCTTGGTTTTGGACCTCAACTGTTTTAAATGTAAAATTCTCCTGAATTAACCATTTGAAGGAAGGAGGGCAAAAGAGATAATGGTCCTTCTCATGGTCCCTTCTCAAAAGGCTTTTAAGCTAAACCTCTTCTCTAGACCCCGTCTATGGCAAAGTGAGTCTAGGTTCCCACACTGATCCAACTGAGATCATCTAATAAGCCATAGGGCCCCTCACATCTTTGAAGTGTGAAAGAAAGTGAAAGAACACTTTGCAAATATCTTTATTTTATTTTATTTAATAAGATGCAAAGCCATCAGCTAACCCACTGTTGTAAAGGCATAAAAATGCTAATGTAATCTTTATAAGTCTGTTATGGCTTCTCTGAGAGGGATATAAAGTAAGTGGGACCTACATCAATACAGCAACCTCCCGAGCATTTGACAGGACGGCCCTCCCCATGCCTGCCACTAGGCACTGATAATAGTAAACAGCATATGTCAAACATCTGCATCTTTGTCTTATCATCCAAATCCCAGGATACCTTCTGTCTATATTTTTTTCTCCCCCAAACTACAAGTTATTCAATTAATTTACACAAGTTATTCTTTAATCTTTTTCTACTTAATTAGTACACAAGTCAAGCATATGTTTCCAACATGATTAAAGAATTACACTATGCTAAAGGAATTATTACTTTTCAGTTTATAGAATACAAGAAAATGGAAATTCACCAAGTGTCTGGTGATCCCCACTTCCCTAAAGAACGTAGCTACTCAGAGTCCGAAGTTTGGTCACCCACTGACTGCATGCACATAGCTGGGCTCTTTCTTTTCTCATTTCTAAACAACAGCACAGAAATTTATTGCACAAACTTGCTTTGCCTCTCTAAGTTACCAGGATACCCCACAGCATATTAATAAAGCAAAAATAGCTAAAATTATTGAACACAGTTACATATTAAGTTCTATGACTGGTCTTGGTCCCTGGCTTCTGAGAGCAGGGCCCGTGGAACCTTTGGGATTACCCAAGTGATGGGGTAATCTTTGCTCTTCATGATGGATTCCTCAGACCATACTTTTAAGATCAGTTAAGTCTTGCAATTCTGGAGGAGCAAAGAGAGATGGGTACTGAGTTCAAATATATGGCCAGTGATTCAGTCAATGGTGACTATGCAAACCTTGGTAAAATCTCTGGCCACTGAATTTTGATGGCAAATTAAAATACAGAGAGACGCACAGAGAAGAAATTAATCCTCTGATTGAAAGAAAAACATGGACCAGTTGAAAAGTTTGATATGGGAGGCGCTGTGTTGCTGTCCAGAAATAGAGAGATGATTTCCAGTTCCTTTCGCCAGCTCTAGGAAGACTCCGTCTTAGCATTTCTGATTCAAGTCACATCAGGGACAAACACTTAATGACACAGAGACTTTCATCTTCAAGCTCACTTTGATGTGAGAGCGAGGGTCTGCAATGCATGAATAATGTGATAATGATACACATACCGTAGGATAGGAAGGTGAAGACGAATGTCTCATTAGCCAAAAACATTCTGTAAGCTAAGAATGGAACTGCCACTTCTTTTCTAGATGGGAAGTTGCTATATCCAGGGATTTGGTGTGGCTATTACTCCAATAACCACGCTTGCAGTTAAAGCCCTGGAATAAAGGTATTTCATGTGGCAATAAGATGAAGATTATTCCAACGCACCCTCACTTTGCATGCTGGGATCATATCGGACACACGCCAAGTAACATTCAAAGGCTCAACAGGTAATTATTGAAAGAAACTTTAATATTAGAATGTGTCAGGATGACATATGAGAGACAGAATTCAGCCACGAGAGCGCCCTGGGAAATAACCAAGATGTCAAGTAAAATTGAGCCCTTCAAAATTAAACAAGCGAAAACAGAAGATGGGGTATGAGACATTGGGCCTAAAAATGTTAGGCAATAATATGCTAAGAAAAATTAAAACAAGTGAAAGGGTAGATAGAGTAAGAGGAAAACTAGCTCTTATCAACTAAATTCAAAGTAATTACCTTTGGAAAAAAAACCCCAGTAATTATAGGTACAGGCTATGCCCAGAACAGTTGAGAAGAAACATCAGTTCTACACAGTGGATAAGAGCAAGAATCCTGGTCTACCACTACAGGCCTCTGCTGCCAACCAGAAGGCAGAGCAGAGCCAACAACTGTGCCTAAAACAGAAAGTGGTTTTGCCAGCCTGAGTGCTGGGATCATTACTCATTCGTGATTGCCAGATCCTATGGGAGTCTAAACAACAGACTGTTTTGAAACAACACGACCAGTCCAGTCCGTGCATGCCAGCATGCACCTGCTATAGCAAAGACAGCAACAGAGCACAGAGCTTAGAGGAGGTTCTTCACCAAATATGGGAAGGGGATTGAGAAAACTCAGTGACTACGGGCACATGTCTCTTTTGCTGAGGCTCCTTCTGGGTTTGGCTCCCAGCTACCCTGTGAAGGTCTTAGCAGCCATCTTTGACTCCAGCTTAAGGGGATTGGACACCCTCTTCTCATCGCTACAGGAATGGACGCTTAGGTGGTATATATACATGCACAAGCACACACGTATACAAGTAAAAATGTATGTATATGCATGCACAGGAATATATATATATATATATATATATATATATATATATATATATATACAAATAATATATATATATATACACACATATATACATATATATATATACACACAGATACACACACACATACAAACATGCCCAGACACATACATATACAAGTAAAAAAATGTGTGTGTGTATATATTTGTATGCATGTAATATATATATATATATATATATATATATATATATATATATATATGTTATTTGTTTTATGCATGTGAGTACACTGTTGTTGTCTTCAGACACACCAGAAGAGACACACATCAGATTGCATTATAGATGGTTATGAGCCACCACGTGGCTGCCGGGAACTGAACTCAGGACCTCTGGAAGAGCAGCCAGTGCTCTTAACTAGTGAGACATCTTCCCAATCCATAAATATACTCTTAAAAGATGTTGGAGGGTTAAAAAAATTAACTCTTTTGTTCTCTCATTCTGTAATTTGTATATGGCTTCTTAACAGTCCATAAATGGATTCATCAAACTTGTGAAGGAGTTTACCTCCTTAAGTGATTCTAAACATCTTTTTATTAAAAACAAAACAAAACAAAAGATTTATTTATTTTATGTATGTGAGTACACAAGAGCTGCCTTCAATGACACTAGAAGAGGGCATCAGATCTCATTACAGGTGGTTGTGAGCTACCAGGTGGTTGCTGGGATTTGAACTCAGGACCTCTCGAAGAGCAGTCAGTGCTCTTGACCACTCAGCCATCTCTCCAGCCCCTCTAACCATCTTTATATTAAACTTTAATTATGCCATTCATTTGCTTCATAAGCATATTAATAATTAACGAATGTGCCACATTTCCCCCTGGCTCATTGTGTTCAGTGTATCTCTGAGCATAACTGAACAATATCTGTTTCCCAGCAAGTCAAGCTCTGGTACCCTCCGCAGCTCCCCCCTCTACCACGTGAATCATTTCTATACATTGGCTGGTTATCCTTGGTGTGGGGCAAATGCCGTGAGCTGTCCTGACTTGCAGCATTGTGGGCTGGGCTCTGGTTTTGTCAGTTTATCGGAAACAAAGCCTAGTGGACCAACATGCTACTGGTGATCTGAGCATGCCTCTTGCCCAGACAAGAGTTTTAATTTACTGTGCTCTGCCAACACGTGATCAGCTCGATTCCAAGATTCAGTGCACCCTGTTCCTTGCCTGAATTGACTTTTTCACCTTCTCTCATAATTTAGAACAGAGGTTCTCACCCTGTGGGTGGCAACCCTTTGGGGGTTAAATGGCTCTTTTACAGGGGTTGCCTAAGACCATCAGAAGACATATATTTACATTATGATTCATAACATCACAAAATTACACTTACGAAGTAGCAATGGAAGTAATTTTATGGTTGGGGGTGCCTGCGACATGAGGAACTGTATTTAAAGGATGCAGCATCAGGAAGTCTGAGGACCACTGGCTTACAACCTACACAAACTCTCAACCTTCTGGTCACCATCGCCTCGTCTCTAAAGACTATCATCCACGCAATCACACATTCCGGATCTGTCCTAGTCCGGAGTGTGTGCTTGCATGAATGATAGTTATGGGACTGAAGAAGTACGTCAGTTATAGGCCACTATCATTGGCATCATGTAAGGCAGGATATTTTTGCTTCCTCTACGCAAGTTAATGAGAAAATCGATGAACAGGGGGCATTGTAAATCATCGACAACTTGCATAGTATTTTCTTAATAAGATGCAGTAGATAATCAACCTTGTGTAAATTTAGGATGAAATACAAAACAGGCATTAACATCTCTTAATAATAACAGAGGAAAGGCTGGGGGTATTGCGCAACGATAGAGCACTCATCTATCACGCACGCAGGTCTGGCTTCAATCCCAGCACTGGTCAATAAACAGCACCATTGAGAGCCGCAGGTGAAGACGGCAGGCACCTCACTGTGAAGATGCAGCCAGTGTTCTGGGACGGTGCAAAGATTTCTGCACACACAGAGCTACCAAGTGTCTAAACCACAGAAAAACATACGCCCATAGTTCCAATGACATCATTTTTTTTTTTAGAGGCCACCTGCAATATGGCATGAGTGTTTGAAAGGCTGTTGCAACTCCAGTAGAACAATAAATTGTCTGCCTTTCTTAAGCCAGATGAGACCAAAGACTTTGGGAAGGGAGAAATGCAGGATTTCCTGTGACTTGTCAACACTGTGAGTCACCATCTATCTTACAAAATAGGGGCACATGCAGCCACTGATAGGCCTTCCAGCTCTCTCCCCCTTTCAGCAAACTATGTCCTGGGTGAGATTCCTACGGCCTTACTCTGTGCTTCTTGAACCTCATTTGCTACACAGGAAATCTGACAGCCTTTCCGATGGCAATGAGAGGATGGCTGTCAACTGAAACAAAGAGTTTTAACACAGGCTAGCCCTTCAGAAGCCATGTAAGAAAAGGAGAGAGGCAGAGGAACATGTGGAAGAAGTGGCCTGGATCACACAGGCCGTGTTACACATGATATTTTAGACAAAGTTAGCCAGAATCAGCCACGGAACTCAGAAACCTGAAAACTCCTATCTCTAAAATCCATGCACGTTTCTAGCGTGACTTGCTTTATGCTCAGGACGCAAAGCAAAAGTATTATTTTAATTCGCATTTCTGAGTTAAGACTCAATGCCATTATCCACAAGAAGAACAATGAGCTTTGATCACACAAACCTCCCCATCAGGAAAAAGTCCCATCGCCTGTGATCATTAGCTGTGCTAATTTCCTAGAAAAAGTTGAAATTCTCAGGCTTGCACCACAAAGGACTGGTTGAAGATTCCAGCCAAGCTTAACACCATGCCATTGACAGCTTAGGGATATGTTTGGACTCCAAACTCAAGGTCCCAAACAAGTCAGGACTATTTCTTTCTCTCCACAGAGGCAGTGCTAGCTAGGCTCAGAGCTCCAAGATTACATTAGGAAATCAGGAGTTCTCAGAGTATGACACACAATGGCTGGATAGTCACCTTAGTCAAGAAATGAGAATGAAAACAGTATGTCCTTGTTAGTCTCTATAGAGATTTTTCTCCCTCCCTCCCTCCCTCCCCCTCCCCCCTCTCTTTCTTTCTTTCTTTCTTTCTTTCTTTCTTTCTTTCTTTCTTTCTTTCTTTCTTTCTTTCTTTCTTTCTTTCTTTCTTTCTGTTTTTGGAGATAGCAGTTTTCTGTGTAGCCCTGGCAGACCTGGAACTCTCTCCGTAGACCTTGAACTGGCCTCAAACTCACAGAGATCCACCTGCCTCTTGCCTCCTGGGCGCTAGGATTAAAGGCCTGTACCACCAATGCCAGGTTTTCTGCAGAGATTTTCTATAGGAGCGCTCTGAAATTTTCATTTATTTTGCACTCAGAACCCAGTCATGTGGTGCTGTGTTGTTGCTGGTGCTGGTGAAGCTTCCAAAGTGTGGTGCCACTCAAGCCTTCTTATGAGAGGAGAGAACAGAGGGTTTGGAGCAGTGTCTGTGTGGCACCGCCCTGCTCAAAGGCCAGTTTAGAAGGTGTGGGTTCCTCGGAGTCTGCCTTGGAACCGAGCAGCCTGTATTCCCTTGCTTTTGCTTTTAAATTCTGAAACCATTCTTCATTTAAACAACAGATTTTTAAATAATCCTTAAAACAACAAAACCCTTTTAGTGTCAAATAGTTATAAAATAACCAATTGAGCGTCTGGATGTTGCCTTGGGCTCATTATTTAAGGAGTTGGTGATAATTTTGTTACAAATTGCTTGGCCTAGCTAGCGATAATGAGGTCTTTCAAAGAAATTCACACATGGATATTTGCTAAGATTCTTTATTTATTTATCTACAGGCAGTTCTATTTGTTTGGGTATTTTAAGGGAAGACCTAGGTTTTCTGGAGTTTTGCCCAGTTTGATGCTGCCTTCTTTAGAAATGGTGTCTTAAGCTTCATAAAGCTCGAGAGACAGCTGAAATGTCATTAAGACAGCGCTTCTCTTTTCCCGTATCAAGTGCCTATTTGGGTTTATATTCATTATGCTCTTAGGTCATACTTACATGGCATAAAAACGGGATTTTTCTTTTCTTTTTTCTTTTTAAAATTCTGTAAGTGGGGAACAATTTTCTCCAAAGCCCTTAGGCTCACATGCTTGGTTTCCTGTTGAGCCCATAATCAATGTGTGCAAGATTTTATCTGCACAGCTTGGAAGGAGTTTAATTTGCCTATTTAGTGTGTGTCCACAGATACTGTAGTGAAGAACTTGCCCATTCCATAAGTGTTGTTCATAACCCCCAAACCATTACCTGTAGCACATTCATGGACATGAGCAATGTTTACCGTGTGTCTGTGTGCCTGTGAGGGGCTGTGCGTGTGTTAGCATGTATGTCTGTATGCCTGTGAGGGGCTGTGTGTTACCTGTAGCACATTCATGGACATGAGCAATGTTTACCATATGTCTGTGTGCCTGTGAGGGGCTGTGCATGTGTTAGCATGTATGTCTGTATGCCTGTGAGGGGCCGTGTGTGTGTCTTAGTGTGTATATGTCCGTGTGCCTGTGTAGCACATTGGTGTACATTAGTGATCATAGTGGAGGAAGAAGCTTGGGTCTCAGGCTTCAGTCTCTATGTCTTGTGCAGTACCTGCCATGCAGTCTTGGGAGAGCCGGGTTGGCCCTTCCATCCAGTTTGGCTGAGTCGTTTCACGTTGCCTCGTAATTACTGAGAGTGTGACCTGAGAGCCAGCCTTGTCTCAGTCTGTTTAAACCCTGTTGTTTACCTAAAGTCACTAGCAATGTACCTTGTCACACACTGCTTTATTAGGAACTCAAGAGATGACACTGGATTTACGGGAAGCATCAGACTATGAATTTTTAACGAGAATCCAAAATTCATCGTATTCTTCCTTTCTGGTGTCGCATAGTAAGATTAATTTGCATACATATTAGATAAAGAAAAGCTAAATATGTGTGAAATGGGAGCTTGTGGCTTACAGTGTTCATTGTGGAACTATCTTCTTCTAAGCAGTGGTCCTCGACTCTCTTAATGCTGCAACCCTTTAATACATTTTCTCATGTTGTGGTGAAGCCCCCCCCCCCACCATAACATTATTTTTGTTGCTATTTCATGGCTGTAATCTTGCTACTATGATTAACTGTAATGTAAAATGACTTAATATGCTACCCTGTAAAAGGGTTGTTCAGCACCTCCCCCCCGCCCCCGCCCCGGGGGTTGTGACCCACGGACTGAGCTGGTGACCAATGTTCTGTTATTCATTCATTGATGCTGTGCTGAGCTGGTGACCACTGTTCAAGGATTTCACTGATGCTCTGCTGAGCTGGTGACCACTGTTCAAGGCTTTCACTGATGCTCTGCCGAGCTGGTGACCACTGTTCACTGATGCTCTGCTCTTCGAATGTGATGCTCTGTAGAGTGAAAGAGTTCCTAGATTTTTCTCCCTTGAAAACAACACCCACATTTAATCAAGCATCTATTTCTTGGTTCTAAGAATTCAGTCTTATACATACATGGAAAGCCAGGATGAAACAACACATGAAGACATGATAAAGAGATTTTTAAAAAATTAGAAAAGGCTCTGGTAGGTAGAGGGGTAAATTAAGGGAAAAATGGTAGGTAGAGGAGAAAAAGGAGGAAGAAGAGGAAGAGGAGGAGCAGCAAATTTCACTAGCAGCTATGAAATTACCACCAGAACACTATCTATTTATACTCATCCTACCTCTAAGAATTCTCTGCAATGGCCTACAAAATTAAGTTTGATCATTGCTTCAATATTTTGTATTAAAAGATTAAAGCAATAACCCCAAATTTCAAAATGAAACAATAAATGTGAAATATCTATTAAGCTGAAACACACTGAACAATGAAATTTACAAACTCTGAATATCTCCATATACTCTCCGAGTGCTGATGCTGACTCTTTGAAATGTTAGCCAGTCAACAGACAGCGAGCATTGCAACCAGTCATGTAATATGGGGTATGGAGAAGTAACTGGTCTCCCGAATTACCCGAACTCAGATACCCTTGCATTAACTGTCTTCATCCAAGGATGATGAGATCTCCGGAGATTCCTTTTTAAAATTCAGTCCCTGGGTTATAAAGAAACTCATGAGAAGACCATGTTCCAGAGCCATGGTTACATTTCCAGCATGATCTTCTGTCATGTGAATGAACTATATAAGATGTGTTGCCTATCCAAGCTTTAGATGGTTGTGGCTAATAACACCTGCTGGCATCCAACCCAGAGATTACAGGAAAATTACCACATAGAGGCTGGTCTCTCTTAGAACCATTACACAAAAATAGATTATTTAAAATGTTGCATGTGTGTGTGTGTGCATGCATGCATGCACAGGATTTAAAGAAACACTATAAAATCATCTGTAATACAACAAATTATTGACATTTTTAGGAAAGTAATAGTAATGGAGTTTCTTATAACTGCAACATTTTAAAGGTTCAGTAGTTAAAACAAGAAGACTTAGGGGGAAAGAAAAACAAGGCTTCCAAATGGAGGCAGACAGGATGAGGGATGAGTTAGAGAAGGGTGGTTAACTGTACCAGAGTGTTGATCCTCAGGTAACGATTAATTTAACTAATAAAATGTAATATAATTAATAAATGAAAGCACAAAGGAAACTATAGACAAATGACCCATATTGTTTCAACACTGTGACAGTAATGGCGCCTTCTGTCTCCTCCCTTCTCCAAGTCACTTTCCTCTTAGCAGGCCCAATAGGCACACTCCTTCTTCACTTAGACACTTCTGTCAATGTTTAAGCTTGCACTCAAAATTCTCTGCCTGGCCTATGAAGGTGCAGGGACCTGCTGCTGTCCACTCTGCTGTCCACTCTGTCACCATCTGCTTCACTGTTCAGACTTCCACCTCTCTGACCTGTCCCTGTCCCTGTCCCTGCCCTTCCTGCATGCACATCCTCACTGAAGACTTGGCGTTGGCTGTTATCCTCCATCCAGTGAGGAAGTTTCCCAGGCGCTCCTAGGACCTGATCATTTGATTCTTTCTGATTTCCCTCCTCAAATGGTCCCAGACACTATGTATATAAGCAATCAACTCTCAACTACCCTGTTTTACCTCCAGTGTGGCTATGTGACTGAGAACAGGCTGCTCATCTGTTCATTTTTCTGTCGGTGTAGGTTGACTGTTGTGAACCTACAGGCACTAGATTGTCACTCAGTAAGAGCAAGAATCTCCCTTCATCATTTCTACAACTCCAGCATCCAGACATTATTTACCATGTGACAGGCTTTCAACAGAATGTGGGTTCAGTCACTTTATCATGAGGATATTTTTTCCAACATGCAAATTCAATAAAACATAATAAAAAGTATTCAAATACTGTCTATAGTGTTCACCTACTGTTTATAGTATCCACACGTTGCCTGTCGTGTTCAAAAACTGTGTATAGACTTTAAAATCCATGTAAGAAAAAAAAATACCAAGAGTAAAATTATAAAACAAACACCAAAGTAAGAATATTTTCACCAATGTCTATAGATACCGATTAAATATATTTTGACTAAGAAAGGAGAACATTAGTTCCTCCAAAGAAAGTATATGCCAAGTAGCTAAAGAAAAGAATACAAGCATTGTAGATGCAGGAAGCAACTGACCTTTCTCTGTTCACAAAGGAAGGGCAGACAATGAAGTGTACTCATGGATGTTGTGTACACGTGTAAAGGGAGCACAGGGTACTTTTGGAAAGAATTTAGAGCTGTCACCAAAGTCTTCAAAGTATCCATGCATTTTATCTCTGTGGGTTTGTTTTTTTTTTTTTTAATCAAAATCAGATTTAAGAAAAAGATTTGTGGACAGCAGTATTCACTGGCGTCATTTGTAAATCATCAAGAACATAGGTTCTCGACCACAGAGAACGTGTTCATTGTTGTGTGTTGATGTAACCAAAGCCCAGCAGCTATTTAAAACCACGCTCATGAAGACGTCACAGGTATGGTGTGTGAAAACCAGGGGTGTTTATGCTGGCCTGATCATACAAATGACTGTAGGTTTCACAACAGGTTTTCTTGGTAAATGTATCATTTTTCTGTGCTTATATTTTTATGCACATCCATGCAAAGACAACTGAAAAAATATAATAGTGTATAATTAGTTCTTGTTTGTGGCTGGAAAGACTGACCAATTTATATTTGGAATAAGATTTTTATGTAGTTTATAAGGTGTTAGAAGCTCTTATTATTTTCCATTAATTTAGAAAGATGATAAATTACATAAAAACCACTGGCATTTTATTTTTGTAAAATTAAGTTTCTTCAATTATGAGACAAAATTTTAAAACTGGGATAAAATATGGAGTATTTTCACATAACACGCCGTATTTGATTTATTTGGGCTCTTTTTTGTCTTATTTGGTTATTGATGTTTAAGTCCAAGCATTCATGGTATAAACCACAGTGTCATCTAAACCATAAACCCCACAACTGATACAAAAGCCATACCACAAACAGTATGGTAAAGAATTTTTATCAAAGATGACCTAAATTTAGTTCCATTTCTGAGGCCATGAAGTTCATGTATTCATTCAATAGACATTTATATAACCACACAACATCCAGGCAGCCATCTAGATGTTGGGGGGCACAAATGATCTGTGTATCTCAAATATGTACCAGATGTGTGTGTGTGTGTGGGTGTGTGTGGTGTGTGTGTGTGTGTGTGTGTGTGTGTGTGTGTGTGTATAAATTCGTGTACTTACTGTGTGGACTGGTACCTGAAACTGAAATTGTTTCATAGGGTGCGATGTACTGTGGGTTAAACAGAGTTATGCGATGACCACTTGGGGAAAAATGCTTGATCAAACCCTGAGGTAGTTTTCTGGGATGTTCTGACAAATCCCCACAAACTGAATAGCATAAAAGAACACTTCACTATCAGCCCTGGTGGTTAGAGGTCTGGAGTCATGGTACTTGTAAAAGATAGAAGGGAAAAGTTATTTCTGAAGTTTCTCTTACTCTGCGGTCATCTCCACAGGTGGGGATGGTCTTAGGGTTTCTGTTGCTGCGATGAAACACCACACCCAAAGCAACTGAGGGAGAGAAGGGTTTACTTGGCTTACACTTTGACAGTAAGTTCATCACCAAAGGAAGCCAGGACAGGAACGCAAACAGGGCAGAAACCTGGAGGCAGGAGCTGATGCAGAGGCCATGGAGGGGTGCTGCTTACTGGCTTACTCCCTCTGGCTTGCTCAGCCTGCTTTCCTACAGAACCCAGGAGCACCTACCCAGGGATGGTACCACCCACAATGGACTGGGCCTCCCCCATCAACCACTCCTTAGAAATGCCCTACAGCTGGATCTTGTAGAGGCATTTTCTCAGCTGAGGTTCCCTCCTCTCAGACGACTTTAGCTTGTGTCAAGTTGACATAAAACTACCGAGCACAGTGATGAAATGGGAGACACAGTCCAACAGACACAAGTGAAGCACAGAAGATTTTTTAGAATGCGAATTAAAAATTTAGATTCCACTAAGGAAAATTTAAAAAGAAATGGGTTAGATCCTAGATGTGTGTAACCTACCAAAATTAAACCAAGACGAGATCAATAATTTAAACAGGTCTGTAATAAGCAACATGTTTGGTGAAGCAGTTTTTAAAAAATCTTCCAACTAAAAAAAAATTGGGGGGGCTGAGGTCCCTTGGTTGCCGTCTCCATTCAGCTGCTGATCTGGACCCAGCCTGCTTCTTCTAGCTTTAACTTGCTTCCAGGAGTATGAAGGAGAAGGAAAGCAAGTCTACTGGATCAGTCAAGTTTCATTTCTGCACTGCCCAGCCGTTCCTTTGGCTGGCTTAGGAACTCAGGCAGTACTGAGAAGACCCAACCTTGCAGATGCTCTACTCTGCCGCCAACTGCAACACACACACACACACACACACACACACACACACACACACACACACACATCCCTTTGGATTGAGCTGAGCCCCTGCGAGCCTGCCAAGAACTGCAGTACAAAGTGTGGACGCTGAGCCTGACTAGCCAGGAGGAAAGTCCGGAACGGGAACTCAGCGTTCTGAAGAGACTTTAAGGTTAGACAAACAGAAAGCTGGAAATGAGCCGCAAACAGATGCCGAAGAACCAGTCTAGTTCGGGCAAATGTAATTTGCCAGAATAACGCATAGAGTTCTTTTGGGCAAGCCAAAACAGGAGCAGGCTCTCACTAGACACTTTATAAGTTACTGTTAGGTGCTCTCGGTCACGTGTGATATTTAGTAGGTCCATCAGGGATTGAGTGTGGAGTAGAAACCACAGCAGCTAGGATAACAGAGGCTGCTCTCACCGACTGCAGACGGCTGGCAGGAAGGAAGTGAGGTTAACAGGCAGATGCCCACTCTGTCATCCTCAAAGCCCTTGAAGTTGTCCTCATCTGCCTGCTGATAAGATGTGCTGAACCTCTGTCTAGCTGTAGAGAGTTCGGATTGAAGGAAAGGCAATTGCTTGGGAGAAACTGGGAAACATGGTCGGGATACAAAACACTGGCTTTGCTAGTCACACGCTTTAGCAGAAAAGCTAAGATTCACACATCTAATTGGTGGGTGGCTGGAGAGATGGCTCGGTGGTTAAGAGTCCTTGCTGCTCTTCTAGAGGACTGGAGTTTAGTTCCAGCACTCACATCAGGTGGCTCACAACCACTTGCAGCTATAGCTGCAGGGGAATCGGAGGCTTTCCTCTGGTCTCTGTGAGCACAAACATGTGGGATACACACACACATGCACACACAAGCACACACAAGCACACACACACACACACACACAATCTTAAAATGATAATAACTGTGGGTAGGGCTCTCAAACCACTTTGTGTCACCTGAAGAATATCTGACTCGCTTTAATCTGACATGTCAGTCATATCACTCTGTAGGCAAATATATTTCACAACCTTTTAAAATAAGGGTTCAACCTCCCCTCTAGCCTACCACCTACCAGAAGTAGTGGAAAAGGAAGGTCACTAGCATACAGGGAAGTGGAGAACTACTTCTTTGGGACGATTCCAAGCTTTGTTGTTCTCAGTCCAGTCCAGTAGCAAACACAAACCAGCAACTGCAGACCAGTCCACTCGGCAGACACCACACAGGAATCAGCAAGGGCAGTTCAGTCCAGAAGAGACTGCCAGGCTCGCCAATTGGCTAGAAACTGTGGAAGCAGCAAGAAGCCGCAAGAATCTCATGAGGAGTTCTTTGGTGAGTTTCTCTCTATGAAGTCCCCAGAAGTGAAGCTCAGAAACACAATGTAAGGCAAACTGATTGATACATGGCATGTCATCAGCAAAGACTAGCAAGGCAGAGCAAAGTGAATCAATACTTGAGTTCCCGCTGTCTGGGGTGTGTGTGTGGGGTCATCTTTATATTCTTTCTAAAACGTCATGCATCCTTTTATGTATTTGCTATAGCCAAACCTCCTTCCCTCTGTGTCTGCTTCCACAAAACATCATTATAACCTAACCG
The DNA here is from genome assembly GCA_902729485.2 of Mus minutoides. Taxonomy (NCBI): domain Eukaryota; kingdom Metazoa; phylum Chordata; class Mammalia; order Rodentia; family Muridae; genus Mus; species Mus minutoides. The sequence continues at coordinate 8,807 of LR750297.1, read as the reverse complement.
AGTCTCCAAAGAAACCAGGAATTTCCACTTTTACAAATCTACATGACAGAACACAGGATAGGCCCCCACCATATTTAAATCCATATCCTTAAAGACTGAAAGACTTCTTCTATGTAAGTCATTTCTAAATAATTTACGGTAAAACTTAGAATGTAATAAACCAGAAATGACATTTCACAAGGTCTGAGAACATGTGTGGTGTATTATAACTTGGGAGGAAAAAGGCAAACGCAACGTGAATGGATGGCAAAACCATTTAAAAAGGAAACGGATAGTGAAGGAACTGAAGGTCAGTGCGCTCTAAAGGGCAGAGTGCTGGTAAATGGTGCTCATTTTTCAAAACAAATAAAGGTCAGAGCATGTGTGGTACCTCCTCCGCTCGGAGAAGGAGCCACGGCACACTACACCTTGCTCTAATCTCTCCGTGACTCTGAACCCGCTAACACACCAAAGACACATTCAGTCCTCTTCCAGGACCATCCCCTATGCGTTAATCTGTCTTAACTCATGTTTGTCTGTAGAGAGAAGTGCTTAGCCTTGACAGCCATCATGAAACTCGCTTGGAGTTTTAGTTCTCAAACTTGTGAATCAATACATGGTAAACTCACAGATTTCCCCTCAGTGCTTCTAAGAGAGGTGGCTGTTGTGTGTCCTGGGCATGCATCTAATATACTTTGTCTACCCCAGGCTTCCCAGAGTCTCCACTCCTTGTCTAACAGGACCATCATTTCTCTCAGAGACCATCTCCTCCCACTGCTGTGGTCTAGGAGCTTCTGTTGCATTATCCCGTGACTGTGAAGGAAGGAGTCCAGGAATTGTTTCTTCAGGAGACATTGGAGAAGGTGGGAGGTGTGTGGGAAAGTGAGTGTTAGAGACTGGACAATGGGACAGAGGAAGGAGAACACCTGTGACCGCACAGTCTGAACTGTGAAGATCCACCGAGGCAAGTGTGCACTTAGTTGAGGGGATTTTCAGAGTAATCTGAAGTCATTGCAATGGTGGCCTTAGAGTTGGAGTTTCTGTCATTCTATGGTTCTTCTCTGCTTAGGTCATGGTAGAGAGAGAGAGAGAGGATAGAGTAAGAATAGGAAACATAACATTATACACTGCTGAAAAGCTTCCTTTTGAAATTTGTGTTTCAGTTCTAAAGTTCAACAGCTATATGTATATATTATACACGTGTGTACCTTCTTATATGTTATTGGAAAATGTTATACTTTAAATCTGTGTATAACTTGGTGATACAGGCTCTGGTATGAAAAGGCTACTATAAGATAAACACCAACTCTTCCAACAAAGAATCCACCTTCACAATACGCTGACTAAGGTCATCCTAGCTACGCCTGAACACTCTCAGAACCTCCCTTTCATCTAGACTATGTTGAACAAGACGAGGTTCTTGTAACGCCCCTCCAGCTTGCCTTGTGCGCGTCAGCCCTTCCATTTTGAGTCCTGCCCTTCTCTGCCCCTCCCAGCTTTAGCAAGTTGAATTGTGTCTTCTTGTGATACCTCTTGTGGCAATGACTGACTTCTGGCTGGTGTACCTCAGGAGCTGCAAGGCCTTCTGGGAGAAGACTCACTAGCTGGCCCTTCATCACCATTAGGTAACTCACTCATCCGTACCATGCCCAGGGGTGGTGGGAATCCTTAGCCCCGTGCCCCAACTACCTTTTAAGCTGACTAATTACTTATCTTTAAAACAATTGTAGGTGGAAGTCAGGTATATGATCAGCATTTAAAAATAAATATGTTTGAGTCAGACAGTTTCTTAGACTAGTTGAACCTCTCACCTTGTCCTAATTACAAAATACTGGAACAATCAAACATGGGACTTAATAGGACGCAATAATGTAAGAACCATCTTCAGCGCTGGGTCAGCCTCTGCGTCCAAGACCTGAATAGTCTGGTCTAAATGGAGTTTGTGCATGGCCAGCACCTAGTGGTCCCCTCTGCTTGTTTTATGTCTCTCTACCCTAGGCTCTTATTACCACAGTAACTAACTCCATCCATAGCATCTCTATATTTTCCATCAGAAGAGTTTTGGCTCAGACACTCACAGTGGGGAAGCTGGGTGTGCTAGTGTTAGGCTGCCATCATAGCAAGGAGCAGGGTTGGACATGGTCGGAGGATCGTGAATTTTGTGAGTTCCAGGCCAACCGGGGTTGTACAGTGACGCCCTGTCTCAAATCCAAACAAAACCAGTAATAAAAGATGGGAGCAACAGGTCGGCAGAATGACTGTTTCCACTCTAGTTTGTTTCTTGTCTAGTTTTCTGAGCTCTGTTCCAATTTCAGCCACTTTGTCTCTAAAAGAAAAGTAGGTGCTCTTAAAGAGTGGTATTTAGTGTCTTTCACTAGCATTTAAAAACTGCAGGTAAGCATAAGTAATTTTAGTGCACTTTCCCAAGTATCATCTTAAATTCATATGTATACATGTCAAAAAAAAAGATTGTGAATTAAGCTTCTGAGTTTCAAACACAAATGCGATTTTTAAAAAAAGATCTTTTCATCTGCAGGCACCTATTAGAAAACCCTACTGTTTCTGCTGCATAATCTTTCCAAATATCTAATGTGAGAAGCATTGTCCTTGCTCAGGTGGGTTTTACCCACAAAGCATTTCAGAGTTTTGAGGCTGGGATAATGTCATCATTCAACAGGCAGAGGCAGGTGAATCTCTGTATTCAAGGCCAGCCTGCTCTACAGAGTGAATTCCAGGACAGTCCAGGTCATACAGAGAAACCCTGTCTCAAAAAAACGAAAACCAAACCAAACCAAAAAAAAAAAACAAAAACAAGAAAGAAAAACAAAGGAAGGAAGGAAGGCAGAAAGGAAGGAAAGAAAAGGAAAGAAAAGAAGGAAGGAAGGAAGAAAGAAAGAAAGAAAGAAAGAAAGAAAGGAAGAAAGGAAGAAAGGAAGAAAGGAAGAAAGGAAGGAAGGAAGAAAGAAAGAAAGAAAGAAAGAAAGAAAGAAAGAAAGAAAGGAAGAAAGGAGGAGGAAAGAAGGAAAGAGAGAGAGAAAGTAAAGAAGGAAGGAAAGAAAGAAAGAGACAGAGAGGGAGGAAGTTAGACATGTTCATTTGTTCTGACACGAGGCCAGATGTGGCACCCCACTTAGGAAAATAAAGTACAGTAAGAGGTCTTTATGCATGGCTGCAGGTGCCATCTGTGGTACCACAGTACTCATTAAACTCCAAGGCACACACCAGAAATCCTCATTTCTCTTAGATCCACTTTGAGAATGGTGGACTTAGCATAGCATGCCATCGCCAGATGTGTGCCTGGAGTGGGCCAGATGTGTGCCTGGAGTGGGTGGGAGCTCCAGGTGGGAGGAGATTGCTCACAAAGACTTACTTTAGCTCTAGTCATAGATTCTAGAAACATACGTGCTGCTATAGATATTACAAATACCTCATGCTCACTTCCTTAGGAAAACACGCTGGTTTATGTGCACAACTGTTTTCTTTCTAAAGGAGCTATAAACACCCGGGCTCAGTGTTTGAATCTGGACAACTAATTAAAAATTTAAAAGGAACAGCTTATCTTCAGTTTCTATTTTAGGAAACAGTTCAAATATAGACTGATGGCTTAACCAAAGACAGCTGTTTCATTTCACATGCAAAAGCATCGTTTAAGAAGAGGCATTTTGTTTAAAAAAAAAAATGGCTTGTGCTGTAATTCTTTCCAATAAAGTTGGATTTTTTTTTCCCACAGTTCCACAGAAAAGATTTGGAATTGCATTTGGATCGTAGGCGAAATTTATTAATTCCTTTCTTGATCTAAACTAAATGTCAGGCTAAAATTTTCTAAATAAAACTACTACTCTTTGTTGTAAGGATATAATAAGTAAAGACTGAGAATGTATTTAACCAATCTTCCTGGAAAAAAGTCTTTGCTGACTTTAAAAAGGATTAGCCATAACTATACTCAAAAAAAAAGAAAGAAAGAAAGAAAGAAAAGAGAAGAGAAGAGAAGAGAAGAGAAGAGAAGAGAAAAGAAAAGAAAAGAAAAGAAAAGAAAAGAAAAGAAAAGAAAAGAAAAGAAAAGAAACAGAAAAGAAAGAGAAAAAGAAAAGGAACTCTGGAATGGGTTTCACGTAAGAACATAGAATATAGTAAAACTCTCAAACCAAATGCTGAGGACAATCATTTTAGGTATAAAAAAACCAGAGCAGGTTGAACTCTGGATGAAAAGCCCCCTTATGCTCCCCACCTAGTCCTCTCTGGCTAAATCTCAAATACTAAAGATTTTAAAGACTTTTCTTAAATCAAATAATTCAAAACAACAATGTCTATGAAGGAGGCAGTACTCTGGGTTCTGGATTTACCTGTGAGTGGTTAAGACAGCAGTAGCAAGACTGAGTTCTTGACGATTATTGGAGAAAGAAGGCGTGGGTATCTCAGGAGGATCTCAGCAGAGCACTTGTTCTGGACACCAGCTTATTTTGGGGATATATTCAGGCCTTTTGGTGTACTGTATGCATTACCAAACTTGGCTTCCTCCCAAATTCTGTCATCTCTCAGCCTCTTTGTCTTTCGCTGCTACAAACCTGCCTAAGAACTGGCCCTGGCTTTACCCTCCACCTACTGCCCAACCGATGTGCAAGTATCCTTGAGTTTATTTCCAAAACACATGTAGGATAAGCTGATCACTCTCTGAAGACACCATCGTTCTCTTTAGCTGGTTTTGGTAGTCCAGTAGTCAAAGTAATTTTTTTTTAAGATAAAATGTAAAAGCTTGAGCCACTCCTTCTGCAGGCTTGGATTTAAAAGCCTGTCTTGTTTTACTCACAATGAGACTACCTCCCTAAGGCATCTGAGCCCTGCCACCAGCCAGCACTGCGTTCCTCTCCTCTCTTCTTTGCTGTCTGTTTTCAGGGCATCTTGTCTCTATGTCCTTCCCTGCCTTCAAGCTCATTTTGACCCCAGGACTTTTGCTTTCTTCTCTGCCCCTGGAGAGACTCTCCTGGCTAGATCCTAATGTCTATATCAAGTCAGCTCACATGCAATGCATGGATCTGTTAACCCGTTTTTCACTGTTGTTTGAGTCTGGGTCTTTCTTTGTAGCCCTGGATGGTTAGGGAACTTTCTATGTAGGCAAGGATGACCTAGAACTTCTAGAGATCTACCTGCCTCTGCTCCCTAAGTGCTGGTATTAAAGGTGTGTGACGTCATGTCTGGAAAGCTCTGCCAGTCTGAACAAACCTTTTCATTGTGTTTTCAAGTGTCTGTGGTACTTATAAACGTCTCTTTAGGTACAGTTATATGCTCACCTGTTTGTTCAACATTTGTCATGATCTGCAAAAAGAAGGACAATATCCATTTTCCCCCAGTTTGCTCCTAAAGTACACGGTATGCTACCTGGCACTTAGTGGGTGTTCAGCTATAACAGCGAATAAATCTATAAACCACTGAATGAACTCCTGGAAAGGGAAGTGCAAGGGAGTTGGATAGAAATGTCAAACTGTAGGATTCACACGAATGGGGACACATAGTCAAGAAGCTGAGCAATGTCAGGCAAAATGCAGAATTGGCTGAGAGGAAGTGACCCGTCCGTGGTGGGTTCTGCAATGGGTACCAAGATGCTGGGAACATTCTTCTTCAACTTCTGGAACATTTCATGCTTTCATGTGTAAATGCGAAATCCTATTTGTATGTCAAAATGCTTTGTACCAAAGCAACACCGTGTCCTTGTTGTCAAGGTCAGAATGGCTGTGGTGTGGCTATGCAGCTGAAGCTTAAAGGTCAGATATCAATGGTTTGAACCTCTAGGTGAGCACTTTACTACTGAGCTACACCACAGGCTTGCTGTGGTTTTCCCTACAGGAGAGGTAAGTAATTCGGGTGAAAGGTCAGAAAATGTTTTCTGAAGGGAGGTTGGAGATAAAAATAGTGTCTATAAACAAGTTAGGGTTTCACCACTGGTTCAGTGTCTCTGAGTCCATTGCTTTCCCATGGAGCAGTCAAGGGCTGGCGACACCTATCCCCAGGGCTTTTTGGAGGGATGGGCTACATGGACAAAACAGGTATGGACAAAACAGGTATGTCTACTTAGTAAATGCTTCTTTCCCTGTGTTTTCTAAATCCCTTCATTTGAGCGCAAAACTAATCATGCACATTTGTTGATGGCAAACATTTAATCTCTCCTCATAATGAACAAATACTGGAAAATTAACGCCCAGAAGGAACTACCGTGGCCACGCAGACATTTCCTTTAAGCCATCCTCATCAACTCTTGTCTTTAGTGCAGGGATTAAAAACTGTCAGGCATCCAGGTGCAACCCAGGAGTCCCCTTGAGCAGTTTTCAATCCTGTCTTCCACCTCAGTAGCTGAGAATAGTTCCACAAGGAGGGGCGGAGGCAGGTGCAGGTGCACAGGACTTCCCAACAGTGTGGAGTTTCCCTTGGCAAAGGCCATCAACCGGCTCTGAGTCACATTTCTGGGCAACAGAAATTGACATTGTTTTCCTGTGGACAGGCTTGTCACCTAGACCATTTTGAAATTTCTTCATGTCTCAAATCTATGTGAATGCTTTTAGGCAGCCCCTCACGGGTGGTGCTCACTGTTAGATATTTAAAAAATAAAACAATTCACAAAGACAGAGCTCGAAAATACTCTGGACCTCTGAATTCTGAGTTCATGTCTTCATAGCTAAATGGCTTGAAAAGTGTATTCCATTCTGTCTATTGCAATAACAGATCACAGCAGATTTCTTGGCATAAAAGAATACAAAGTTCTTACCATGCATGTTAGGAAGGCTGAGGTCTCAACTCAACCTCAGCCTGAAGTCCTTCTGGGTAGCCTGAGAGGGAACCATAGAACTGGAAAAACTTGTATTCCTTGGTTTGTGACTCTTCTTGCCATTTTGAGAGCCTGCAGCTCAGCGTCTTTAACTTCTAACCTTCTGCCTCTCTCTTATAAAAGACTTGTCATTCAGTGGACCCCTCCTGTGATAGGATGAATCTCTACACCTCACAATTTTCAACTCACATCTGTCGACTCTCAGTGGGTGACATGATGGAGCACAGCTATCAGGTACCAGTACCACCGTAGCTCACATTCAGAACAATTCTGTTACTATGCATGACCGTGATAAGTGTAATTAATCACCTTCTTATTGGATCCGAGTCACAATCCCAGGATGGGATTCATGCATGGTGTGTAAACATGATCAAAAGCCAATGACTGTGGATGTCATAGACTCTAGGTAGAAACCTACCACTCTTTTGCTAAATGCATATGGTGTCAAACTGCCTTCTAAGCATTTATTTTCATGCTCATAGGTTATTGCTGCTAGAATCAGAGAATAAGCTCTCATCAGAGAAGCTTCTGTTTGCAGAGAGTCAAGACTGGACAAGGCATGGGGAATAAGGATGGTTGTATGCTCCTCTGCAAGTGGGGAATGTGTTTCAGTTTCTACAAGGTTCAGGGAGCATCAGAGATGAGGAGGGAGAAAAGACACAAGAGCCAGAAAATGGGAACGAGTACTGTCAAATGCTGTCTACTGGGCATGGCTTGATGACTGGATTCATTAACTCTCAATAGCTGTGGTCTCCTGCAGAAGATTAGGTCAGTTAACATTCCGTTATGGATAGAGGTGGGCATCATGAAGCCGCAACCCTTCTCTGGGAAGCAAGTGCCAGTAAAGAGTTGCTGGGGAGAGAGAGTAATATTCTTCAGTGGTGGGAGTAACTGGTAAATTGTCTGTGCTCTGGTAAAACAAACAATAAACAAACAAAACAACAAAACCCTGTTCATATTCGTGCATATGACACTAAATAAACTCAGTGAGTCATCATAAAATAAAAGTAAAACATGAAAAAGTAAAATACAAGACGTGGGTAAGAGAGAGAGTTAGTGGGAAGAAAAAAGAATTCAGCGAAAGTGGGACATGGGTATAAGAGGGAACAGGAGAGTGAAAACGACCAAACTACATTATATCCATGTACAAAATTATCACAGAATCCAGGGGCTGGAGGGATGGCTCAGTGGTTAAGACCACTGCCTGCTCTTCTGGAGGACCTGGGTTCAATTCTCAGCATCCATGTGGCAGCTCATCACTGTCTATACCTCCTGTTCTAGGGGATCTAATACAATTACAAAGATGCACATGCAGGCAAAATTGGTAAACACTAATGCCCATAAAATAAAAACCAATAGTGCTGGAGAGATGGCTCAGCGGTTAAGAGCACTGACTGCTCTTCCAGAGGTCCTGAGTTCAATTCCCAGCAACCACATGGTGGCTCACAACCATCTGTAATGGGATCTGATGCCCTCTTCTGGTGTGTCTGAAGACAGCTACCGTGTATTCATATGCATAAAATAAATCTTTTTTTTTTTTTTTTGGTTTTTCGAGACAGGGTTTCTCTGTATATCCCTGGCTGTCCTGGAACTCACTCTGTAGACCAGGCTGGCCTCGAACTAAGAAATCCACCTGCCTCTGCCTCCCGAGTGCTGGGATTAAAGGCATGCACCACCACGCTCGGCTAAAAAAATTTTTTTAAAAATTCAAAAAGTTATTGGGGTGGCCCTGGGTGCTGGGAAGAGAAATGGTAAGGGAGAGTGTTGCCAGGATGGAGAGTGCAGGATAAGTGGTCTCAGTTCTGGTGAGAGGACAGAGTTGAACGGGCTTGGCTTAGGAGGAGGTGAATCTTCAGAAAGCATCCCTGCCCGCAAAGGATAGTAAATAGGCATTGGAAGAAGATGATCTCAGCCAATATCACAGATGCTCACAGTGCACTAAACCCCCCATTGCTAGAAGAACAGGTGGGATTTTACCATCTTATACTGAAGGTCTCCCAACTAGCCTGCT